>CM076572.1:644101453-644507927 GCA_034641835.2 Pinus albicaulis
GAAAAATATTAGGGCAAATTTGATAAGAAATTTTTGTCACAACTCTCCCTCCGTACGCCAACCCAACTTCGGACCCAAAAAATGTTAGGGCGGAATTCAATTGGTTTTCGTGTCACAAAATTGGCTGACGTCAGCAGGCTATTTTGGAACGTGAATTTGGTTTGAATTATGGTTTATTGCGGTTTGAAGTCCGTCGGGCTCGACTTAAGAACAATTTTGTTTGATCCCATCTTATAAAATTTGTGTTGGTTTTCCTTGATAATACACATATTTATAATAAATCATGGGAATACCACACTAAACATTTGGAAAAGTTATATAAATTATTGAGAACAATCATTTTTATGTAAAAATATCCAAATGTGCTTTTGGGAAATAAGAATTCGAGTATTTGGTTCATATTGTTTTAAAGGAAGGAGTGATGTTGGAGCCTAAAAAGATGCAATCTATTACAAAATGACCTATTCCTAAGAAAATCAAGGTTCTTAGAAGATTTTTTGGACTTACATGATATTATTGATAATTTGTTAAGAATTATGCGTGCATTTCAAGTCCACTCACATATCTCTTGAAGAAAATATCATTTATATGGAATGATGAGGCTACTTCGACATTCTCTCTTTTAATGGATGCCATGTCTTCTACACCAACATCGGTTGCACCTACTTTTGGTAAAACATTGATAGTAGAGTGTGAGGCACTAGGACAAGGAATTTATGTAACATTAACACAATAAGGGATATCATTGGCTTTTAAAAGCAAGGAATTCAAAGAAAATATTTGGTGAAATCTACGTATGAAAAATAAATGGAATCAATATTACATGAAATAAAAAATGGGATAGTATATCATTGGGAGGTACTTTAAAGTCAAGATATACCATGATAGCATAAAGTATTTTTTGAAGCTATGATTTTCATTAGAATATTAACAAAAATGAGGAGAAAACATGAAAAGTTTTAATTTTGAGATAATCTGCAAAAAGGGTAAGGAAAATTTAGTACATGATGCCTCTTCTAAAATAGAAGAGGCCTCAAATTTATATCCAATTACATTTTCTATTCCTAGGTGGCTAGAAGAAGCTGCTATAATGGAAAAATGACAATAGTACTAAACAAAAACTAAAAATTTATAAAGGATGGGATGAACTCTTATGGAGCATTATGAAAGAGAGATATACTTTGGTGCAAATGTAGAATATTTTTATGCACGCGAGCATATTTGAATAAACAGTTTGTTAAGGGAGCCCCATGTCTCTCTGATGGTAGGACACAAGGTTCCTTAAAAACATATCAAAGGATCAAAAAATATATTTTTGGAAGGAATGAAGAAAGATATTCAAAATTGTGTAAGAGAAGGTCATGTTTGCATAATAAATAAAAGAGAGATAGTAAAACTTAGGGTTACTTCAACCATTCCACATACATATTCAAAGACTAGAAGATATATCAATAGAATTTATTACAAATGGTTACCTAAATATAAAGGTAAGTATTAAATTTGTGTGGTCATTTATATAGACAAAATTTGTAGATTTTTTTTGTAGAGCTCAAAGTACATAAACAACAAGCCAAGTGGCAAAAGTGTCCGTGAAAGAAATTCATAGTCTTCATGGTTTTCCTAAAGTAATAGTAACAAGAAACTTTTGGAAATAATTATTTAATATGAGTGGAGAAACACTACCGCCATGAGTTCTACATATCAAACACAATCAAATGGTCAAACAAAAATACTTAACAAATGTTTTTAAGGTTATCTACAATGTTACTTTAGAAAAGCAATCTTAATGGATGAAGTGGGTTCATCAAGGAAGAATGGCAGTAATATGATACTACCTATCACACATCTACTAAAATTTCCCATTTAAGGCCCTTTATGGATATCTAACTCTTAGTATCTCATACTTTTTGCAAGATAAGTCCAAAGTATAGGAAATTTAATCACATATGGAAAATACTAAAGAAACTTTGAAAAATTATTATGGAAAACCTTCAATTGACATGAAACATGATAAAACAACAAGGGGAACAACATTGAAGTGAAAGATAATTTGAGGAGGGTAATTGGGTATTTTTTAGATTATAGCATTATAAGCAATCTTCATTCAAGAAAAAGAAGAATAAAGAATTAGCTCAAAAATGTTATGGCCCTAAATAACTATTCATAGGATTTCACAAGTGGTATAGAAGTTATATTTTCCTTCTTCTTGCATTCATAAGGTTTTTCATGTATCTTGCCTAAAAGGGTTTTGGGAAAAATTATGCCAATGTAAATAGAACTTCCAAAATTAGATGAAGAATGAAAGTCGATTCTTGAACCACAAAAAGTTATAGATAAACATTTTGTATCTTTTCGATATAACCATTATAAAGTACCTAATCAAGTGGAAGAATATTCCTCTAGAAGAAGGTACATGGTAAAATGATCAATTCATGATGAAATACCCACAAACTTCAAAGGGTTTGTTTGAAGTTTTGACAAAGGTTTTGTTATATGTTTTATAACGCACGGTGGAATAGTTTTATTGTTTGTTAAGGTCCTACACAAAGATCAAATTTTGAAGGGCAGTGTCCTAATTTCAATTAGAATAGCATATATCTATGTTGCTCCTTCCATAATGAAAAGCTTTAAAAAAACTCTTCAATTGACCACAATAAATTATTTTTTACATTTCATTTTCTGCAAAGACAAAACCATCAATCTTTATATTAATAAAAACACCGTTACATATACAACAATGAAGAAGGCTCCATCTTTAATTTCTTAAATATCTCATTGGAAATGTCAACATAAGTCTCTAAGACACTATTATAAGAATTTGATACATACCACCGAGATATAGGAGATTCTTATGTGTCAGATTGTGTAATGCAATTTTGACTTTGTCTCACATGAGCAAGCAGCATGGAGGTCCTGGATTTTTCTTATAGAACTTTTTTATTATTATTTGAAACGTTGTTTATAGATATGAAGACAACAATGAAATTATGAGCATGGTGGACAATTAGTCAGGCTCATGATGCCAAACCATGATGATGTAAGTTTGGAATTTAACATTTTTACATGTTAAAGACAAATAGTCAAAATCACCGACAACTTAGTATGCCATAATTAATAATCATTCCCCGTTCACTTTTGTTAATAATTTTATGTCACACGATGATCTCTTCTCCTGCATTTACTTGTATTGAAGATCACTATTCTAGGAATAAGGAGTTATTTTCTCCAAAAATAACCCTAGCCAAACATTGACAATGCATCAAGGATATCTTCTGCTTCATAAGTACATATGTTCTACTTCTCAAATCATGTCTTGAAGTGGTTGTTTGCCGGAAATTATTCGCTCGCCTGATTTGCTACCAAAGTATTTTTCTCATTTTCAGCATCCAATACATGAAAAAGATAATGGTTTAAAACAACATAAATATTTGAAATTTTGCAAGAACTGTCTGGCACACTTTGAATATTAATTTTGAATTCAAGTGCATGATGTCAGATATAGGATCAAGTGTGATTTTGAATACCAAATGTTTAACAATAAATTTCTCAACATGCTACCCTGCAATAAGGATTAAATGACAATATTGCATCAACTATTTCCATAATAAAAGTTCACCTCGGCCATAAGACTAAACAACTACAAATGTTGTAGATCTAACAAGACCACACAATCAAATGTATTCCACAAGGCCAATACTGTATGAAAAATGAAAAGGAGTTTACACTAAAAAATACCTTAGCAACTAATTCAATTAGATACACCAAACCATCAGCAAAAAGGAAAACTAGCCTACTCAAAAGGCAAGCGTTTACCTCCTTTGAAAATTTGAGTTCCGAAACAAGGGCCTTTATTGTCTTGTCAATGACCCTAGTAATTTGAACGGGGTTTGCACTCCTCGCTGCAACAACCTAAACAAAAATGTTTCATTTCAAATTATTTTCCACAAATTTAAGATACAAACTATCATAGTTTTGTATTTCCTAACAAGCTCATAAATTTTGACAAAAGAACCAAAAAAATTTTAATACTCGATAGCAATTTTTTCACTCAAAAACTATCTTAGACTCAATAAGCCCAACCCAAAACTAAAAAAACCAAACACCATAAGACCCTACAAAAAATGAATAGGGATGATCTTAATCCCGCACTATCGAAAAAAAAGTTACCTTTACACCCTCACTTATTAAACCTCAGGCCGTTGAATTTTAACTTCAACTACCGTAGCAAGGGGACGATGCAAGAAGAACATGGAGGTTGCTTGCACGCCATCCAAATTTAATTCCGCATTTAAAATTCCCCGCAGTTTTTTTTGTAGACGGCAGTCGCAGCCATATTTCGTACAGATTGTATTTAAACACAACAACCAGCATTAATGCAATTCACCAACCGTAAAATTAAACAAACAGAAATTTACCTCTAGTTTTGTAAATTCAAAAGGAGGACACGTGGAGCACACATTGAATCCGAAACCCTAAAACCGGACTCGAATTTTTTATAAGGCACATTAGATTGAGAATTCGCGTTACAAATTAGGCGTACGTCACATCCCATTTTGGAACGCGAATTTGGTTTGAAATTAAATCTATTCCGTACTTTTGAAGTCCGACGGAAAGGGTTCTTTAATGTTTTTGATAGTTTAATTTTATGTATGCTTTAATATATACATATGTTTTAAACATATGTTATATATATATCATATGCGAAATGAAAGGTGGGCCATAGAATTTAGTTTTAATTTTATAAAAAGAGGGTTTATTATAATATGTTTTATATGTTAATAAAGATATAAAATAAAAGGACAAAAATCTTGGTAGTTTTTTTTATAGACAAGACGTAAATTTTTTATTACACAACAAAGGTGTAAAAAAGTGAAAGGCCGAGTGTAACTTTTTAAGTGTGTATGCACAAGCAGTTGCGAAAGTGAAAAACATAGCAGAGTGTTTTTAGAGATTGCAGTATGTTTGTTTTTGAACAGGATAAAGGAGTTGGTTTTATGCATGTAATCGCGTTTGTAGCAGTCATAATTTTGTAATCCCTCTCGCTGAGGAAGAAGTGTAATAGTGAGTTATCAAGGGAATAGAAGTTTGTTTTCAAAGTATTGAAACTCGTCTCTGTCAAAGAAATTTTTATTTTCTCTCGTGTTGAGGAAGGGAGATTTTTTCTCCATTCATTGTTCTCGAATTTTTCAATATTCCAACATGTGCAAGAACAACCGTATGTTGTGGTTCCATCCCCAACCTAAATCATTTGTCTTTGCCGTGCCTTTCCTTACCAACTTGGCCCTGTCATTTTCAATCAACTCTAATTCAACCAATAAAAAGGCCAAAAGCATAGCATTGAGATACATTTCATTACGTTGTCAATAACAATAAAATTTGACTTAGCCATAACCCTTTCCTTTTTATTGTTGTGAAAAAGCTTTATGCATTACTCTAATGTGGCTAGTCTATAGGCCAAGTATACCACCGGGTAACAAATATGTTTCCTTTCACCTTTGAGTTTTCAAATTATGCCTACCAAATCTAAGACATTTAAGAGGGGAACTAGTAATAACGTTAAAAAGAAACCGTGAGTACACATCTACAAATTACCCCTTAGCTACTACCACACCATCATTAACTATTTTTCGTGAGAACCATGCTTCGTCTTCCAAGACAACATTTTTCCCTCACCCTATGGGTGACTCCAACAAGATCGCGTTTGTTCACACCGCCTCGCAAGACAAATTGACAATTCTTTCAAGAAGTGTGCAATTGAATGTCATACCATATGCCAAAACAACCCTCCATGAAAAATTAAAATAACACATTAAATTCAAATATAAGTGGACAAGGAAAGATCCACCACGTTGAAGTTTCACGTGCAGGACCCTTCAAACATAATTTTTTCTCTGACCTACAATTTTTTTGTCACTCAGCCATCCTTGTCAAGTACAACTCCTTTTCCATAGCTCTTGTATTAACTACCTCTCTCCGTCGCGTAACCGCAGTCCCTCTCGCTTGGAGCGATTAAAGGAAATGGGTGAAAAAACTGAAAGAGAAGACAATTGTCCGCCATAATTATCAAACATCGCACCCAACTTCTTCCCCTTTCCATTGTTACCCAATGAGGTAGATGTGGAAATTGTTGTCATACCGCCCAGCAAGAGCCCATCTTCTCTTATCCCTATCATAGAATTACAAGATCTTCATTAGTATGAACCTTAAAAAACATGACTCCCATTGCTAAAAACCACTTTTAAATTGTAACAAAGTAAACTAAACAACTATCACAACTTTTGGCAACTTCCGGAGCATTAAGAGAGAAACAACCAAAATCCTCATTTTAATGAGACCGGACTATATATTTGCATTAAGATAATAGAAAGAAATCACGATCATATTAAGGCCACACAAACAATCTTTAACCAAGTTATTCTACAAGCCTTCAAAGTTGCCATGCTAGAGGTTGCATATTTTTTTAATTTAAACTCTTTACCCTCTCGTGCCCATCTATGAATGCATCCAATGGGATATCTACATCAAATTTCTCCTTTATATCCCCAAAAAACAAATTCCCTACTACAAGAGCACCCGTATTGATGGATCACCCCACACCATCCCACCCACTAGACATGGCAGGAAAAAGGAAACCCGAGAAAACTTTTGGAAGATCTCAAGATGACTATATGGGTGGTTCTTATGAATCAACCAACTATCTTAACATGCTCATCAATCCAAACCATGAGTATTATGTGATGATATTCCAAAGAAAGTAATCGAATCAGATTTCTGAAGCTATGTTAAAAGTGGTAGAAAAATTGGCATGCTCAAACAACGAGGTGATGCGGGAATGACATGAGGGAGAAAACACGTAAAAGCCCCAAATCGAGAACTAAAGCTCATCACCAACCCGAGATTGACAACTTTGCATGATGTAACCTATGAAATCGTAAATGGAGAAATCATAGTAACAATAAAGTAACCTAAAAATAAATAAAAGTCGGATTCATCCTGGGATTGGTAATGGGAGAAATCATAGTGAACAATGTGAAACATGTAGAGTTGCTTACAATCAAATATGAAAAAACACATACAAAAAACCTTAGATAATAATCATGGAATGTTTAATATTGAATTATGAACTCATCGTAAAGGAACTTACAAAATGTGATGACATAAACCCGGTCAAGCGCACAAGCAAAAATATCCCTCGGGATGCCATTACCCCGTTGACAAGTTGTATTGCTCATGATGCAAGAGGATCTACATGCACCAAGTCAATCAAACCCATCATTATCTATACAATAAATACAAGTAATTGATGTAGTATTTTTTACTCTAAGATGCATTCTTATGATAATGTTAGAACATATGTTGAAAATGTCAAAACATACCCGAATAAGCTCCTCTTCATTTCAAGAAAAATGGCTCATTGGAGCCGCATGAACTTGAACAAGCCTCCCACGATCTCAAAGAGTAGCAACTAAGTCAATACGTTGACTTTTTTGTTGCTACGCTCGGGATCGAGGGAGGTTTGCCTCAAGATTAAATCGGCCCAATAAATTATTCTCTACTAAACATGGCCAACCACGAAGGTGGAAGTCTCCAGGTCTCTCTCCCTCACATCACTCTCTAATTCCCCAATACCCAATCTATATTTCATTTTTTACTTTCATGAGCATAAAAAAAGAGCCCAATAACTAATAAAAAAAACAATTCAACAAAAGTACGCAAGGAACATTGCAATTAATGCTTGACATAAAAATAGTATGATAAATGAGTTTTTTATATAACGCAATGTTCCAAGTATGGTAACGTTTGTCTTATAATAATACAATATTTTACATTATCAAATTTTCTTTTTCTTCTTCCTATTTCTAAAGCTCCTAATTACATCATCAATATCATCATGCTCGCTCCCGTTTCGTGCCTTTCGACCGCACCGCCGACCTAGTCGTGTAGTCACGATGTCCGGTCTCATCTAGTGACCGGGCATTGCCTACAAAAAACGTATAATATTAAATTTTTAATTGTCAATTTTTAAATATCATTGAACTAGTTCGTAATATTAATAAAAAAATTGCAATGAGATTATTTACCTGGTGCAACGCTGTCGCCGCCGACCTAGCTGCGTAGTCACGATGAAACCGTCTCATCCAAACACGGCACGCTACAAAACAAACATATTAAATTCTTAATTGTCAGCTTTTAAATATCATTGAACTAGTTCGGTAATATTAATAAAAAAAATTGCAATGAGATTATTTACCTCGGTGCACCGCCTGTCGTCGCGGGGATCAAGGCCCCGTTCTCTCCTCTCGGTGGTAAGATCCTCAAGGGAAAAAATTCTCTCGTCATTTAAACAAAAAACATTATAAGGACAACCATCAAGGTATAATTGTAAAAAATTATAAGTGGAAATTAATTACCGTCACGGCCCCTCACCGATAGTAGCATTGTTTCAGCTTGGTCCCCACTACAATGATCGTGTCGCACGTGAGGATCATCTACATCCGTCTCCAAAACTAGGTTATTTGGCTCCCTGGCTTGCAGTGCTGCTCCCCCGATTTAAAAAAAGTTGTTAGACATTAAATTTATGGACGAAACAAACATATCAGTTGTTAATGTTTTACCTTATCAAAGTATTCGGATCTTGGGACCCGCCCCAAGCTTCTACGACGTTCAACTACGCTTGATAGTCAAAAATGGAAAGCGATATTTTTATCTTCCCAGAAGCTTCTATTCCAAAGTCATCACCCTACATTATATATGATTGTGTATTTTTAATCATATTTGATAGGATTACAAAAACGTTGGAAGGCGATACAATTAATTATAAGATGTTTAGCTAATTAATTACAATTCTTGCATCTAATTTCAAGTAGTCGCCCTGGCCTAGCTTGTGATGGCCTTTTTTTTCAATCCTAGCTTTGGTTGCCTTTGAGGTGTCAGGCAACCTAGCATCAAAAGATTGAAGTCAGATATGACGTAGCACACTTTTATTTTATACATAGAGAAAATTAAAGCTATTGAATTAAAGTTGTAATTTACCTTGCGGGTCCAGTTGGCATTTTTCCTTCTTTCTTTTCCCTTTTCTCTTTTCCGTCATGGATGAGTGCTCTCCACTCACTCTCTGGAACTGTGAGAGGATGCTCGTATCTAGGGTTAAATTGAAATTGTGTCCTATAGGTGTCCCTGGTATATTTCAAATATTTTCCGGCTACCCGAGCCATCGTTGTTCTGTCAAATGTGCCGACCCCAAAAAGGGCTTCTAGATAATCTAGAAGTTCTTTTTTCAGGTTGGAATTCTGGGAATTCCACCCTATGCATATGGTTGGGCCAAAAATTACCAACGCATGGCTCTCCAGAAACCTGTAGAACTCATTGTTTCCTACACAGAAAAGAAGAAGAAGAAGAAGAAGAAGAAGATATTATCATTAATTTAAAAATAAAAATCATGATAAATATGTTTTAGATAAAGTACATGAAATAGTTAAAATATTAAAATTTACCTGGGAGTTGTACGTGATTTATAGGGACACCTTCATCGTTCACCAAAAACGTGCCATTAATGGTCCCTGTGGAGCTGACACGTGTAGCTCCAGGAAACACAATAATGTAGTTAGCCATATCAGCCTCATCATTGCCAACACGTTCAGCGGTTGGCTGGGTGTCTGCTTGGGCAGGGTGTGTTTCTTGGCTGGCACCTAAAGGAGTAGAAGGTGTACGAGAGGGTTTTTGGGCAATCTCTTGCCCTTGTGTCCCACTACCACCAACATCGGGTTCAGCAAGTGCCAGAAAATGCTACATACAAAAGAAATTTTTGTTAGTTTAGTCAATGTAAAAATTAAAAATCAAACTATCACAATTCATCTCATGCAGAACAAAAAAATATCCTTTTGACTTTTTATTATTACCTGATATCTTTCTAGCTGGCTCATAAGATGTTTTATCCTCTCTTCTGTTTCAGGTGTTTGAGGCGCGTCTATCAAAGTATTAAATTCCGACCTTGCATCTCATGCCTTTTTTCACAACAAGAACACTGGAGATAGGGATGAAGAAAGCTCTTCCTCAAAGAGGGAATCATCAGGCGTACCATGGCTAGGTGTCTGCATATTTGAACAAAATTAATATTATTTCAATTATGTAAATAACTAAAATACCTAAAGATAGAGCAATGCTAGCACTTTACATGTTCTTCCACTGGCCTCTTTCCGCGATCATCCCGTCTCGGGGTTGTTCCTACACTGCTCTGATCAGTCTGCCACATTGCAATAAAATTATAAATGTAAAAACTTGAAAACAATATCTAACTTGAAAACACAAAATGAAAACTGAAATAATTTCTAATAAGACACCGGAAGACAGAGTTAGAGTTTTAAATATGCCTTGCATTGAATTCAGTCCTGGAAACATGTCATTGCACATTAAGGCACCCAAACAAGAGACGAGTTGACAATGAAGACCTTATTGAATATATTGTTGGAGCAACTTCTAGTAAACTTGTTGTGAAGACCTTGAGGATATTTTTGAAGCAACATTGTTGAAGCTGATGGTATAGCATTGTTGGAGACGATCTTGAAGGGCCTTGAAGTGAAGCTTTTGGAGCAACTATTGAAAAATCCTTAGAGCATTTAAGTAAGGCACTTTCTATCTTCCATCACCTTTTCCCTTTAAATATCATTTAAACGATTTTTTTGATATTTAATGTTTGAAATCACATTATAATTCCTTGATTATATGTGTTTGGGGACTTTCCCTTTGAAATTACCCAAAAATACCCTGGCAATTTTATCTTCAGGATGCATGTCTGACCCTATTGTTCAATATTTGATTGATAGTAGTAAACATAGAGAGTTAGGGGGCTCTTGACTCTGTTTGGTTGGGCCATTAGATCCCTAACATCTACTAGGGAGAACCCCCCTTGAGTTGGAGGAGAGCTAGCCCGAAGTGAAAAGAGGTTAGTGAGGTGAAAATGGGGCTATTGAATTACACATGGTATCACACTTTAGCTTTAGGACTTTATCTTGAGAAGTGCAAGATTTTGCTATATCAATTCTCAAATTTTTTACAACACTATTGTTAAGAACTAATAAGAAGTGATGTTGAGGGGTTTTTGGGTATAAGAAACAATACCATTTTAAAACTAGGGTTCTCAGTCCTTGGCATTCCTTCACCTGGGCCTAGGGGCACACTAGAATAATTTCACACTAAACCATGCAAACTTAAAAGTAACTTAACGGATCCATAAAGTAATAATAATCATAATTCCTAATTTCCTATTGTACGATATGATGCAAATTATTCAAACATGAAGCAATGAAGACATGCAATGTATGAATTTCAAGATTGATGAACCAATACAAGAAGTTAGAAACTACAACTTTGATTCAATAGTCTGTGTCCTAACTCGAGGAAGGAATCTAGTTTGTAGTACAGAACATGCATCCTGTATTATCAATTCTTAATTGACAACAACTAAAGGACATCTACCTCATCAATTCCTTCCCATTTTGTGTTTTTATGTTATATTCCTTATAAAAGTGTCAAATTTCTCTCAAAGTAAGCAACCACTGAATAAAATAAAAAATAGTTGAGATATGATTGAGAAATGGTCATTTATTTCTCGAAAGGATCTTCACAATTTCTTTGGTTGTTTTTCATCTCAAGAAACAAGAAATGACCTAAGAAACTATCGTGATGTAATATAAGAAACAACACGGTGCAATGGCGATTTTCAAAGCCAAATGATGTCCATTGAGGACATGGGCTTTATTTGGTTCCTGTTTCATAGGAGTTTCGGGTAGAAATGGAACTTTGTTGTACCATTTCCAGTAGTAAAAAGGGAAAACCTTCTTTTTCCATGGGAAATAATTTACCTTTCCTTTTTCAAGATAATCTAAATCATAAAAAATATGAACTATACTACACACATTCTTGGATAATGTGAAAGTGGAAAAGGAATACCCTACACAAGTGATGCACACATGTACATTTGAACACTAATAGATTTTTGTAGTTGAAATGCAATGCTTGTTTTCATTTAAATGTAGGGTTTTTTAAGCAGGGAGAAATAATGGCTGCCAAATTAATAAACGTTTCTTTGGGAAAAATTTAAATCTTGTATTGGGTGATGAAGATAATAGAGGGTATTGAATCTTGATTCTTTGAAATCTAGAAGAGAACCCTACCTTTAACTTACAATCAATGGAATTGACCAAAAAAACCCAAATAGAGTCAACCCTACTATAGGAGGAAGGGCACACGTCTAGAACTTTATTTTCAAGAGGCGAGGGCTAAATGATGTTCTACGAAACAGGGGCGAACACGAGGGCGAATGCGGGCAAATGCTGTTCTGCGAGAGCTCGGGGCGAAATGCGAGCGAATGCGCCGTGCAAGCGGCGAGGGCGAATCTTTGTTACGCAAGAGCTCGGGGCAAATGCGATGCCAAGAGCTCGGGGCGAATGTGAGGGCGAATGCGGGGAAAATGTTGTTCTGCGGGAAAGCTCGGGGTGAATGTTGAGGGCGAACACTAATAGATTTTTGTAGTTGAAATGCAATGCTTGTTTTCATTTAAATGTAGGGTTTTTAAAGCAGGGAGAAATAATGGCTGCCAAATTAATAAGCGTTTCTTTGGGAAAAATTTAAATCTTGTATTGGGTGATGAAGATAATAGAGGGTATTGAATCTTGATTCATGACATCTAGAGAGAACCCTACAGCCTAACACAATCCAATGGAATTGACCAAAAAACCCAAATAGAGTCAACCCTACTATAGGAGGAAGGGCCTGCAGTAAGAACTTACCATTTTGCAAGAGTTGAGGGCGAATGTTGTTCTGCAAGAGCTGAGGGCGAACGCTGAGGGCGAATGCTGAGGGAAAATGCTGTTCTGCAAGAGCTGAGGGCGAATGCTGTTCTGCAAGAGCTGAGGGCGAATGCAGGGCGAATGCTGTTCTGCAAGAGCTCAGGGCGAATGCTGAGGGCGAATCTTTGTTCTGCGGGCGAGGGCGAAATGTTGAGGACCCCAACACTGCAAAGGGGCGAGGAGAATCGTAAGGGAAAATGTTGTTCTGCAAGAGCTGAGGGCGAATGTTGTTCTGCAAGAGCGGAGGGCGAATGCGCGCGTGATATTAGACATTAATGTAGCTATTGCGATGGATATAAGTTTCGTATTTTTAATAAAATCATTTTTATGTAGCGCGCATATAAGTTTTGTATTTTTATGTAGCACACATATAAGTTTCATTATACTGACTGCGGAAAAAGCGTCGATATTGTGACGGATGCCTCCAAACATCGCAATTGCGACACTTAGACATTGTGTCGCACTTGCGACGTTTGAAGGCAGCCGTCGCAATAACGACGCTTTGGGGCATAGTGTCGCAATTGCGATGTCTTCCTCCAAACGTCGCAATTGCGACACTTTGTATAAGTGTCGGTATTGCGACACTTTTCAATAAACGTCGATATAGCGATGGTTTCGGGCGGGATTGAAAAAATTTGGGGAAATTTCCGACATTTGGTCAAGAGTGTTAGAACCAAGTGTCAGAATTTCCGCCAAATGTAGTAGTGACACAAAAGCAAGGGCCCAACCCAGGTGTGCAGCGGAGAATCATGTTACTTTCATATATTCCCATGGAGGATCAGGATGCTGACATCTTGACGAAGGCGCTCACCAGGAGAAAATTCGAATTCCACAGAGGCAGGATAGGGGTTGCAGATAATCCATATCTTGTTGAAAGGGAGTGTTGAAAATGCAACAAGATGATGGAGCTTAGTGAAATGAAGTCGCCTTCACTAAGGGGGCCCGTAGGCTATTTTTGGCGCAAAGTCTATTTTTAGACTATGTCTATTTTTAGACATAAGGATCATGGTCTATGAGTTGCAGGATGCTATTTATGGATGATTGGTCGAGTTGGTAAAAATAGATGGACCTCTATTTTTAGACATTGGGCGGTTTCTATTTTTAGACTACTGGGCTAAAAATAGAACAGTCAAATATTATTAACCCTTAATAATATTTAGACTATAAACATTATCTTATCCTCTTGGAGCACTTCAGTTTGATGCTTGGATGTGGCACATGCAGCTGACAGAAGGAAATACGCTTTTCCTAAGGGTTAGTTGAGCTATTTCATGGTTGAATTTAGTTAGAACTCAAGTGGCAGAGTTTGGTGGAGTTGATGAGACAGTTGGTGGAGTTGTGTTCGGTTTAACTTAGTTGAACTAGTTGTATTTAGTCTAACTGAAAAATACACTAGTGATGAGTGGTGTGAATTAATTAATAATTAATTCGCTAATTATTAACTCATAATTCAACTAATGAACACATCAGTTAACTGCAATGCATGGACAGTTCAGTGGAGACCAGTGTTAGAGGTGGGTGAAAGGGTGAGTCTACTATCAGTTGTGACTATTGGCTGTGCATGAGATTCACACACACATTGATGGAGATTGCCAATGAGCATTGCGCAGTTGGAGCTAGTGGGATTCGAACTTGGATCTCACTCATTACTCACTTGGATTGTGCTGTAGAGGCAGGCAGACTTTTGGAGGAGATTTGAACCTGTGACTTGTTCATCTTCATAACTAGTTTTGTGTGTAGCATTGAGATAGTGCTGAGAGCTGTGAGAGCTTTGTGCTATGTATTGTTACATGTTATCTATCATTATAATAGACACGTAGTTGGGGTTTTTCAGGTATTTCTTTCCCCATTACATACTATGTTGATATGTGTGCTTGATTATGTTTTAATGAGTGCATGCGACTGCTTTCTATTTCCGCATATTGATGATCAATTGTAGAAGAGGTTATGTATTATGCATGAAGCTTAAATAGTGTGTAATCAGGATAATCTCAGAGAATAATTCAGCAAATTATTCAAATTTCTACATTTTAGATTTTAGAGGGGCGATTTTTTTATATAAAACCCCATTTGTATAGTTTTATTTAGCTATCCCTATAATTATTTTTAAAATAATAAATTATTAACTTTTAGCCTAGAAACATAAATGCACATAAACATTAAACCTTGGAATTCGCCTCCCAATTTTCTTTTTTGGAGTAGATTTACTAGTTGGGGGGGGATTGGAGTGAAATTTGCCCCCATTTTTATTGGATTAGGGCTTGGAAGTTGGAGGTGATTGGAATTCGCCACCATTTACCTGGCCTGACAGGAATTGGAGTGACATTTGCCTCCATTTTTTTACTAGGTTGGGGCTTGGAAGTTGGATTCTTCTGTGGTTTGCATCATGGAATGTGCCGGATTATGTGCAGGGAGGTTGATCGTGGCACAAACTGATTTTTGTGTCTCCCCACTATTTCTTGAAATCCAGTTTTGGTGGGCTTTCCCCAAGGTGAAACTCTGTATTTGAACATGAATTTTTCATTCCCTTTCTGCCAAAATCTGGGATCTTGCAACAAGAACTTCCTTTCATGGGCAACGTTCAGTTTCTTCATATACATCAATAGCTAGATTATGTGCAGTGAGGTCGATCGTCGTGGCGTAAACTTATTTCTGCATCTCCCCACTACTGTTCGAAATCCAGCTTTGGTGGGATTTCCCCAAGGTGAAACTTCGTATTTGAACATGTATTCTGCATTCCCTTTCTACCAAAATCTGGAATCTCGGGACAAGAACTTCCTTTCATGGAAAGTGTTCGGTTGCTTCATATACATCAATAGTTGGATTATGTGTAGAGAGGCTGATCTTCATGGCGATTTTGTGTGTTGAACATATTATTGTTGCTTTATGGAATAGGATGTAAATTTCATTGTAAATACTCTTCTGCATCTTGTTTCCCCTTTGATGTACACATTTTTTTGTAAATACAATATACATTTTTCAGAAGAAAAAAAAAATCAATAAGCATGCATGACAACAGGCTATCTCAGCATAAATTAGGTAACAATCTGATCTTTGGCGCATTGCTGGGGTAATAGAAATGAAAATATGGTCAAGCAAAGTAGGAAGAATAGATTCAACATAGTCAAAATGTCCTTTCCGTTTATGGAAATCAACCCTCACTGGTTTCCTTCCTGCCAAGTCCTCTGGTAGCTATTTCACAACATGTAAAAAACCTTCCATTTGTTAAATAAAATAGTCTAAATTAAATATATCTACAAAACCACTTGCATCATTCCAGTATGCAGCTACTTCAAAGTTTGGCAGAAGAAATGTTGCATTTAATAAATGAGAAATGCCAATAGTGAATGCCATCACATAAATATCTCTGCATCTGATTGAGACCACCGTAGCATTCCACTTTGATGTATCCATAACTCTTCTATGGAAGAGGTGTTAAAGGCTTAGATTTACACCATTGGAAGGGCTTCCAGTCCACAATAAGCTACTCCACATTACATATATCTACATATTTTCTCCTATTGATCATCAACATGGGTGAAAATGGGATGAAATGTTTTCCAGGAGATAGCATTGTTGACAAAATATTAGCAACAAGGATGGAGATAACGAGGGGTGCCAAGAATTCACTTGACACTGCTTGCTTCAAGGCAGCCATGGGCATAATCATATGATAAATTTTGGAACTAAATCTAGCAGCGTGTGAGTTGGATTGTTCGCAAGGTGTTCTCGTCACTATTCCCAATCATACAGATCATGTTGAACTCCTATGAGCATGAATATGTTTAATTTAGGAGGGATGTGATGTTAGGATTCAAACATTCTGGATGAGGCCTAATGCTCAACATAGTAAATTCCCCTAAGCATATTGCGGGAAAAACACTATTGAAACCTTTTGATTTGTTTGGAATCATATCATTTGAGTATGCAGATAATAGCTCAGAAAATGCAGCCGAAAATATCAGTTGTTTTAAATGGGTAATGCTCTTTGTTTATTGTCATTGTAGGCATATTTAGCATATGGAATACCAAGGAATAATATGCATAGGATGCATCTGTTTCAAACGGTAAATGTCCCTCTTAAATTATTCTAGACATGAGATATTTTTGTGTTTTTAGAATTGTACATAAATTTTTGTGATCAAAGTTCAGGCTTCTCCTATGGTTTCTCTATTCTGTTTCCTTGTATTTTGTATGAAGTCTTAGATGTGCTTGATATGGTGTCTATGCACTAATTATGGTCTGCATTATATGGTAGTTTATCTGTGGTAGCATCTATTTATTATGGTGGCTAAGCTGTGTTTTGTAGGGCTTCTCTGCTTCATTTCTAGTCTATGTGAATGTTGCCTTAACTTTGCTACACATGATAGATGCAATACTTTGTAAGGCATCTCTTCTTATCTCTATCTCAGTCTGCTCATTTGTTTGTATGAAAATGTGTATAGACAACTCATATTATATATAGAAATGGACCTGTATATAAAAGTGTGTCATTAATGGTATACTCATTTGATTGTATAACGATGTGTATTGGTGTGCTCATACATAGATGTATATATGTTCCTGTGACATATATCTCGGGTATGGTCTGCTCATGTGCTTGTATGGTGGCATGGATTTTGTGAGGCCCTATGGTTTATATTTTTTTATTGTCAGAAAGAACACCTATCACACATGCATATGGATTCTGAACCAAAACTTAGCCAGGGTCTTATACAAAGTATCATCTATTACTAATTTTTTCATTTAATATTTTTCTTAATAGACTTGTTACCGCGTAGGGATGGAGCTCAAAACCTCTAATGCATGGATACATATATTTAATGATTTAGAAATTAATAATAACATGAAATACTACTGATGTTGTACTGTAGGGATGAATGAAGTTTCTAGAGATACTATATGTTGTAAAAGGATATACATCTCAGCAACAATTTTTAAATTTGGTTATTTGTTTTTGGTAAAAGTATTGTTGGCCATGTGTCAACAACATTAACAGCTAACATCTATGATCAAGTTTTTCAGATGGCTTGCTTAAGTTGAGGGCTCAATTTTTAGGGTTTATTTGCATGTGTCCCTTTGTCATTTTATTTCAATCTCCTACCTCCTGAAACTCTGAAATCCTCAAGCCTGATTTACACAAATAAAATATAAACATATATGTTTTCAAATCATCAATGTGCATCAGAATTCACAATTGCATGTCTTATTATGCTGTTTAGAATTTATGTTTGGGCTTATTATCAGGTTGGGGGACATTCTATCAGTGCCAATTCCTTAGATAAATCCATTCTTTTCTGCAAGATGTCCCGTTCTATACAGGTATTGCCACCGTTTGTAATATTTTCTTCTTAGCAGTTTTTTTTTATTACATAGTATCTCCTGACCACCTTGAAGTACGTAATGATAATTAATCATGGGTATCGTAATCTTGTTTGTACATAAAATAATTTCAAAACACTAATCAATTTTTGTTTCATGTTTTCAGTGGCTTCAAGTACTTCTTTCTACTGGAACAAGGTTTTAAACAAGAAAGGAACAACATACATTTGGATGGACATTTGGTCTTGATGGTTCTGAACCACTTGTTTGTTTTCCTCTTTGTAGTAGAGAATTATCTGATCCTACGGTATGTGGCATTTTATTATGAGCTAAACCATGATATTATTTTATTTCTTTGCCTTTTATTCTTTCCAATTAGTCCATAAAGAATCCTTAAGCTAGTTTTAAAATATTTGAATAAAATACTTGCAAAATTTGAGGTCTGAAATGATGACATACAGGTTCATACTTTTACCATGTATAACCTCATTGATGCATGTTTTGTTCTCTATGTGCTGCCAGTGACTCCCCAAGTATTACCTACTACAAAAAAATTACGAGATACCATTTCAAAAATAGCATAGTTTTGATGTCTCGAGATGCCAACAACTGTTTGTAACTTTGTATTTCTACTACTAACACTCTTTTATATATAGGTCTGTGTATATACAGAAAAAAATGTGTCTAATGAGCTGGAAATGGATAAAAAGGAGTTTCTTCTAGTAAGCATTCGCATCCAAAATAGCAATAAGGTCCTACCAAAACTTCTTGAATGGTATGCAAAGGAGATAGCAATTGGCTCATGAAGCCTTCTTGGTTGGGTGTGCCAAAATGTGGATGAGATACAATGAGAGGCTATAAATAAATTTTTTGAAAGAAAACCCCAAAATATGCCAACCCATTGTATAGAATGGTTGCAATACAATAGAAATTTTAGGGATATATGTTCTAGGGATCTTGCTCGGGCTGTCATAGGTTTCCTAGCTGTGTAGGTGTTTATTACTATTGTGAATTGTGTGTGGCACTGAAATAGGATTTATTTAATACACCATTAAATGCTTAGATTTTTTTATAATCCAGAGCCAATTCATCCCTTTGTCTTGCCCATTCTGGTTGCATTTCATTAGTGAAAGTAAGATTAGGTCAAGGTTCATCGAGGGTGAAAATTTTTTCAGTCATAATTGACTTCATCACATACATGGAAAACATGCCATTAACTGATATCTGGCCAAATTTTTCATGCTTATAGAACAAGATGGTTCTTTGGGATATATTTGATTTGTACTTATTTTTATAACTACCAGATTTGAAAAGATGCATATACTAAAAATGTATCTCTCCTTGTACAAATTTAAAATAAGACAACATTTGTACAACAATACTAGCAGAGCATTGGCAAGCTCTAGAGTGGACCTCCTCTCCAATCAATGGAGCTATTAGGTAAATACAGGGTGCTGCTGCTACTACTTATGGGATTCTTCTACAAACAGATTCATGGCATGGCACGGACAAGACATGGGGAATGGAGTTTTTCTAATGGTTCTCATCATGTTGATGGTTATAATTTTAATAGATTCAACGGGGTGGCTGCAACTGACACATATTCCTTTCAATGTCTAGATTTTGAAGGCATGAGAAGGAATAATATTTTGAATAAGTGAAAAGCAGTTCACCTTATTATAGTTACCGTGCTGGTTCTTCCTTTAAGAGCTTCACAACATCAAATCATTTCCATAAATATGGTTGTGTAAGAGTCATGATGGTTTTGTAATGTAAATTATGTTTCCATAATTGAACATTATAAGTATTTCAAAATATTGTTATTGTACCATGGCACGTGGATTGGATCCAGTGTTTATCAACACTTTTTTAATAACATGTTTTCTTTTCTTCCTGTTGTTATTCATTTCAACTTTTATACAATTCAAAATAAGTCTGTATGAAATAATAAAAAAGATCGCTAGAAGATGCTTCCAAAGGATTCTTTATTCTTAATTAGTTAAGAACTTGGTAACTGCCTTGGTAACTTGGTAATGCTTCAGTTGACCATTTTGAGAAAAAAAAATTTGCAGATAAGGATGGTAAAATATGGGGACAACTAAGGCACATGAGTTGGGAAAAGTTAAATTCCTTTTCTCTATTTATTAATCATATAACTGAAAAATTATATATTGGACATCATCACATCTAAGAGAATGTTACAAGAATAACACCTTATGAAACCCTCCATCGTGAAAGATAACAATAATATCCTTTATTGGTGGGAGTTAGACAATTACAACCATGATTGCATGGCAGTTATAATATTTCTTGGTAGCTAAACATGATTAAGTGGAAGTTACAATCCCATATGATTACACTACCGATCCTAACACTCCCACTTAGTTCATCATCTATGGTGTGAAATTCGTTCGTTCTATGATTAAGTGGTATCTATTTGCTTGCTATACCTCATCTAGATTGATTAGATTAGAGAACATGGATTCAGTTATTTGCAGGATGAATCTTCAAGTTCCATTGATGGAGAGCATGATGAAAGATGAGGTGCTCCTTCTAAGATCGAGTTTCCCTTCAAGGTTTAAAGGAAAAAGAAATAAAAATGATTATTTTTAGGGTTAGCTCTATTAATTTCCCATAAGAAGTATTTGTAGCAACTAATGCCCCTGTTAAATTCTCTGCAGATATTTCTATTTTTTCCATGAGAAAAATGAATGGTAATCTGATATTTTTAGAAAAATTCAGTCAAAAAAGATATTCAAATGGTAGAGGAAATGGAGTTTGGAGGATGTTTACTATATAAACCTAACAATGGAGACGGATATCCCACTACATTCTTCTTTGATACCTTGGACATACCAAGGGAAGAAGGAATAATTTTAAGAACACCCTTGATTATCAATGGTGAGTCAAAGACATCATAGCCAATTGCTTAAAGAGACAACAATGGAAGCAGGAAGAGCAACAGAGGAAATAATAGCCAACATAACAAAGTATAGACAATTTAGGGATGTAGTCGACACAACCATGAAATAAGTATAGTAGATGAATTCAAAGGATACTAAGGGTCAAGATATAAGGATATTAATGATTTAGTATCCATATTCTAAAAGTAGAATACCAAAGTTAATATTTGGATTACTCGAGAAAATGTGAGCTTGAATCTTGTAGTGTGACTTACAAAATTGGAGGAAAAAAAAAAAGATACATTAAGAATAAATCAAATTCAATAATTAAGAGAAATAATTGTCCTTATATTTCCAAGGTTTTCCGGAAGGATTGTTGATTTTCCACGACATACGAGAATCTAGGTTTGGGTCTTAGAATCTCTGACATGACCAACTCATTTTCCACAACACTTCTACTTTGCATAGCGAAAAAACACACATGAGTGAATCAACTAGTGCACATGACAATTTTAAAAAAATTTCAACCCTTTGTTATATTGAAAACTATAATACAACTATTTGGGGCTCTTGTACCAAGGATCATGGCCCTTTACAATCATATTGATAAAAGGAATACAACTAGGGCTTGGTTTCAACCCTTTGAAAACCGAATTACCTTGAAAAAGACAACACTTGACCACTTGTTGACGTAGAGCTCCATAACCCTTTCAGTCCATGTGTCTTGAACACATCTGGTAGGTCCTCTTGCCTCCCATTTTTCAGCTTCTCAATCTACCTTTATCAACAAAATCTACTCTTTTATGTCAACTAACTTGACTCAATAAGCTCTGCTCCTTTAGGTCAGCTAAATCGACTCAATAAGGTCTTCCCTATAGTAGCCCGCTTTGTCCTTCATGGTATGTAACACCTAGGGTCTTTGATGAGTTGTTCATAACTCCATTTGTGAACAACTCTTTGGCATCCCACCTTTTCCTTGTTTTTGTGATGAAGACAAGTTTAGGGCCTAGAGGCTTCCCACTCTTACTATAGAAGTCCATCTCTACACATGTGAACTAGGCCTGAATACTAAGCTCTCTTCGCTTCCCTACTTCTTTCAAGGTTCAACTCCTTAGGCTTCTTAAACCCTGTCACTCCTAGAAATATTGTAGTCCTTCAGAAGACCTACACTTAGGGCTCAATATAACAACTATTGCAATCCTCCAATATGTTCATAATATGCCAGCAAGGCTACTACTCCAACTCCTTTAGGAACAACCATACACCACTTCTAACATACAATCTTTCTTGACTGATATAGGGCCACAAAAGCATTGCCCTCTTTCTTGAAATTTGTCCCTCAAATTTCCAAGATCTAGGGCTTTATATCTGCCCTCATCTAGGGATTTTTCTACATTTTGGCATGATTATAAATATCAAATAGTTAGATTGAGTTAATGTAATTTCATGGGTTTCATGAAATGGAATTGTGCTTCCAGTAAAATGTTTTCAAACCGGGTTACTAAATGGATGTGTTTGCATGTGAATTTAACCCCTAGTCTCCTTTAAATACAATGATAAAAGGATAGAAACTTAAAATATTAAATATTATTTTTTGAAGGAAATGTAGGTAGAAATTGCCCCAAAATGTTGAAACCTTCAAGGGAGGCACTGGTGAAACTCTTCCATTTGGTATTCCATGTTCTTATGTGTTTAAAATTTCTCTCGTTTCTTGATTTGTATTCTATTATTGCACACACTGGTGGCTTCTCCTCAACTTGCATGGCATATCTTAATTTTCATTGGGTATCTGGAAACATGGGAAGGTAATGAATTTCTATGAAAATGATGTTGCATGGAAGGTACTTCTTGTAGGTTGTTCTCTTTTTTAGTTTGTCCATTATTTTCAAAACCATATAGTGCATTTATTGTGGACTTTTATTTTTGTTAACAACTGTATTAGGTTTTCTTCATGCAACTGTATTGTTATCTTACACTTGCTCAAGTTAAGCTCGTTAATTTAGAAGTTTTGTGTGAAATAATTTTCTCTTCGTACCTCCTACTTTTCCCTTGAATATATGTGGTGCACTTGTTTCTGTCCTTTTCAGGTATGTTTTCCAGGTTTCACAAGGTTCACTTCCGATGGCATTGTAAAAAATGTCAAAGCACACAGAGAATGCAACATGCACAGATTGAAGCAGTTGAGAATTAGTGGTATTTTTGGGATAACAAGAGAGCACCTTGAGAAGTTTAATTACCTTTTGGATGGTGGTTTATAGCAGAAGTATCATTCAATAAAACCATGGTTTTATCCTAATGGTCGCTATTATTCACTTTCGTATGATGATGATAGTACAATTAATATTGAAACTTTCCCTAGATGTTCGAATGCAAGGCTTGTTTATGACTACACCAATGAAAGTTTCCAAAAGAAAAAAATACCATATAGTTAGTGTCGAATTGTAGATTTTATATTGCACGTTATGACGAGTGTGGAAGGTGTATTGATGGTAGTGAATATGAAGAAACATTTTTTCTCGATATGCTCTGTGCTGACTAGGTGTGGGCTTCTCAACTACCAAGAATCAGAAGAGATCGCCTATGGTAAATACATTATCATAATTTTAGCTTTATTTTAGGCTTCAATGATTTTGGGCTATTACTTGCTTGTAATTTGGGTCCAAAATTGACTGTTTTGACCTTATCTCAAGGAGATTTTGAAGAAAAAGAAAACAAATCATTATATTTGTGTGTTTTGACGTGTACATATTAGTTTTCATTATTTTACAATCAAAGGTATATCGAGGACAACAAATATGAAGAAATTCTATTTCAATTTTCATGAGAAGAAACCAACAACAATTTTTCCTTTAGGAGATTTTTGAGAATGTTGGAGAATGTCAAGGCTAAAGTGCATGTTGCAAACCAAAGCAAGGTCTTGTGAATGGTACCCCTAGATAAGTATATGAGTTGGTGATCTCAATCTTCTCTCCTTTGAGAAAGAAATGGTGATCAAGGAGGATTTTATTCAACACATTGAAGATGATGACTTTGGTTTTTACCTAGGTTGACTGTTAACTGATGAAGATCGTAGAAAAGGGCCAGGGCATCAAGTTGTCTTTGCAATTTATCTAGGGATGAGACTAGAAGGGCCAGATTATCTACAAACATAAAAATATAATATACTCCAATTGTCCCCTACACTATTTGGATGTGCACAACCAAAAAACAATGTATATTCACGATACCTGTCTGAACACCAAACACATATCTATCTTATGACCAACAGAAAAATGCACAACAAGGATTCTCTTTATAGACACATGGATCAATGGGAAGGAGGGTGTCTTATGTGATTATAAAAAGGGCCTGGACAAAGACACTATTAAAAGGGTCTCATGGGTGGAGGTCAAGGCTCTCCTCGAGATCTCATGAATCTGCATACTGAGGTGGAACTTCTCTCTACCTGTAACTTATTGCTTCTGCGTGTGAGCACTAAAAAGGAGGGAGGTGATCATCATGTTGTGTGGGTTGACGAGAGTTATTCTAAGGGTCCTCCTATTGAGACGGTAAATCCCCTCTACGGATAGAGGCGATCCCACTAGCCCTAGGGTGGGTCTAGCAATAATCGAAACACGCTACAATACCGACTCCTAGTTACAAAAGACAGAGCTATGATAGATAGCCTACCTCAAGTCCTACGTTGTTGTTGTCGAATAAGAAGCGGTGCTTCTCGTTCCTAGCTTAACAGATCACAATCCTTCCGCTCACCACGTCCGGACACCTATACACATGCAGAGAAGAAACGACGGTATACAGCGTAATAATTCAAACATGTAACTATCAATCAGTCAGAAAGGATTGAACTAAATTTCATTACAAAGATAAGCAATACAATAGTGGAACCAATAATGTAGTCGAGAATATATTAAAATGTGAAATAAAGATTACAACTGAGTTTCGACGTCACATTATTCCTTTGGCAGGGCTTCCAGCGGAGCGTGTCTCACGAAGCTTGTCGGGAATTTGGACAAGGCTCTCTCTCTTATGGGGTTCTCCTTGGCTCTGCTCTTAATAGTCACTCAGCTATATTTTTCTTCCGAAATGTTTAGCTAGCTAGCAAATAGAGAGGGTAGGATTTTATAGAGGGAGAAGGAGAGGTTAGGCTCCCTATAATCATGGGAGAGAGTCCTATCTCTTAGGAAGGTTCCATGAGAGGTGGAAAACCACTTCCTAATCAGGGAGATCTGGAGGCAAACAACCCAACCTCATTTTGGTGATCCGTTCTGAAGTTGTTAGAATGAAACTTCTACCTTCTATTTTTAAAAAAAATTCCTTAAAAGGCTTGGCGTGGGCATAAGATAGGGACAGAGCACCATTTGGCATGCCCACTAGTGTGAATTTTCCCCATTGGCATGAGGGATGAACTGGCTACCCATGCCAATGCAAAAACATGGATTTTTAGGGTTCTCCAGAGGAAATGTTCCTCAGGAGAATTCTTTTCCTTATGCAGAAGGATGTCGTCAAGGTGTTTTTAGGACATTTTACTGTTCACAGGTCACGGGAATAGTCCTCAAATATACGGGACATTAGATTATAGGGAGGGTGACAAAATTTTGTGTAACAGATGTCCCCTAAAGCATGAGGTCTGAGAGAGAGGGAGGGGTGAAATGCTTTATGAGAACACGCCCAACTAAAAAAACTTCCGTCAGAAAACCTGTGAATACAAAGACAACTGATATCTTTGATACATGATATGCGGTATGGGCACAGCCATCCATAATAGAGTGTACAAAAGCCAGGATCCAAGGTATGGACACATCCATCCAGTAAATAAGGATCAACAAGTAGAATCAGGTATGGTCGCAGCCATCCAATCGAATGAGTTATGTAATAAATCATAATAATCCAAAAATAATCCGCAGCCTAGATGTTTATCAAACAAAATACAGGGTCTTGCACTCCATCTCGACTCGGAAAAAGTACAAGTTTGAGCATACGAATATGTGAGCTGAAGTCGAACATGCAAGAACATCGTCTGATTACTATCCAATAATGAAATTCATTAACAGACGCGAGAGGAACCACCAATAATGAGGATGGCGCTCAAGGTACAAGAGGTACAATCTACAGAATGTGAATAGTGAGCTGGCATCGAACACCTGCAGAATAATTTGATCGAAGGCCAATAATGAAAACATTGCGTCAAATGTGAAGATCCTTCCATTGAGGCATGCAGGCCCCAAGGTACCTGAAGGGACTCTCTAGATCAACTTCCTGGATAATGAGCTAAAGTCGACCGGAAGTGACCTTGAATGAAGGTGGGCCATAATGTTTCCCACATCATAGACACAGGACAGAGGAACATAGTGTTTTTGAATCAAGACCAACAGAGAATCAGAGGGAGGTTGAAAACTGCAAAGGCCAACTTCTCTCGAACATATCGGCAGCACGACATTGGATTTGGCAGTATTTGATATCATTGGATCTGAGGTCATGGTTACATGGAAAAGAGTATATGATAAGTCAAAATGGATTACCCAAACCCATGGAGGAAAGAAGACAACGAGATGAGATGTTCCCAACCCGACAGGAATGCAAACAAGTGCCATGTTCAAGAGAGACATACTGCTGAGACGACTATACTACTGGTTCCATTTTCCCCCACCATTTCTGGCAAGTACCCAAATTATTTTTGAAAACAAGCTTGAAGGGGATAGCATGTGCTTGCTATATAATTTTGTCCTTCAGAAAAATCCAACCTAGTACATTTAACGAGCCCTAGGAAGGAGGAACTCAAGTAACGTCATTACGATGGAGTCCGATGTCATCAATTTTTAACGAGTCTGACAAAGGAATAACTCGATGTATTTTCATGTTTAGAGAGTTTGAAAAGACAATGGAAAAGAAAACTCCAGTAGTCCCTTTTCGTAGATAGTCCCACAGATCCGACAAGGTAGAAAACTATGTCTGAGAGAACCTCCTAGTCGCGATAGGCTAGGGTATTCCTTTTTCATAAATAATCTATCCCAGCCCGGAAAAGGGGTAAACGTATAATGGGTAGATGTTGTTTCGTAGCCAAATTAACGAGCGCAAAATGACAAGCGACTCGGCGATCTTTTTAGTTTTAGAGAGACTAAAAAGAGCTGAAAGGTGACCCGAGTAGTGACTTTTTCGTGTTTTTATCGAGTCCAAAAAAGTATAAAATACAACTCGTGTCGTCGTCCTAATCGCGCGAAAACCTGTCGCTGCACAAAAAGTAAGTGTAACACCCATTTTTCGACAAAAATATAGTAAAATATCAGAAAAACAAGTCCCAAAACCTAATTTTTATTTTGAAAAGTTATAAATACGCCAATAGTAAAGACATATTTACTTTTTACCTTTTTACCTCTTTGCAAAGCGATAGTGAGCCATTTTCATTGTGATCTTGTGGTGACGATTGTGAACAATCCAGTGCACGAATCCGGATCCTGTCTACTTCAGGTAAGAGTTGCTTCCATTAGCCATATTTTAAGCCATATTTCATATCTTTTAACTGTCATTTGGTATCCCTGAGGGGGGAAATTTAAAATTTAGGGCCTCCACGGTTGGCGCGGGTATTAGGCATGGACTCGCACCAACTGACCCCTTTTCACACAAGGTTCGCGCCAGGCAGCGCATCTGTTAGAAAAATAGCTGCACCAACCACACAACCCATCATTCCGCTCAAATATAACAAAAATAGAGCCAACTAATTGTTGTTTTAAGCACCCAAGGGATCTTACAATGTGTTTATGACCAAATTGATGCAGGTACACAGAAAAAATGCTGGTTGAATGGAAGGAAAGAGAGCACAGTGAGGAAGATGGATTGGAAATGGGGAATGAGAAGTGTATGAATGCTCTCTGAAATTGTGGTTTGAAGAAATTATTCCTAACACCATGTCTCCAGACTCAGCCCGAACTACTGCAATATCTGATAAGCATCTAGGATGAGGACGACGAGAAGTTTAAACTTTGAGATCAAGTACTTGAGCTCGAAGTGTCTGACCTATATTTCATCATTGGAATATTACGTAGGGGTCCAGTTCCTATATTGACTAGCACTAGGCACTCAGGCGAAAACATGACAATGGTTATGGAAAGAGCATGCACAAGGGCATGTAAAGGGTCAGGTAGCGGAAAAGTAGACATTTAGACCATTCCAGATCTAGCACTCAGAGTAGTGCTACATACTATTACGAGGGATGTGGGTTCGTAGGCACCGCATGAAGATACCAAGACACATCTCCTTCTTGTGTCAGAATTCATGAACCCAATAGTGTTTGACGGGGCTATAGCCGTGACTATGAATATCAAACAACAACTGACCAAATGAAAAATACCAAACTTAAAAAAAATTGGATATGGGTCCATTTTGGTATCGTTATTCCTAGAATGACTACCTATCTTCCAGGGCCAGTGGGCCATAGTCTCGAATCCAACGACAACTGATCATCGTAGAGGAGTAGCCCTATGCGGGCACTGATTTCACTGGAGACCCAGACCTTCCGCTTCCGGAAGGAGAGGACTGGGATGGGGAGCTGGGTAAGACTCTCTTTAATTTTATGAGTTTTATGATTTTTTGGTAGACATGCATGTCCTAATAGTTGATCCTATATGTATGCAGATGTTAGCCCAGATAGGCCCGTTAGAATGTCACCAGTGGCGAGCAAGACCCCTCTCACTTATGACCCTCAAGGTGAGGGAGGCGAGGGGGATGAGCTTGTGCAGAACCTAGAGGGGATTTCTCGCATAGTTACAGACTATTTTCGTCTATCTAATGTTCCTTTAGCTTATCATAGGCACACCATAGGGGTTCTGAGTTGTCTCCACCACTTACTGAGGTGGTTTGTTGTGAAACTAGCTCCAAAAAGAGAAGAAAAGAGATATCAACGCCTTAGATATAAGCCACTTCGAGGGGGAAACCTCCAATACATTACATGAATGAAAAATTCTTGGATTATACAAATGAAAATACCTCCTTTCTATATATAGGAGTCCATGGGGCCATAATGTAATCCTAGTGGGCCACAATGTAATCCTAGCCAACCTAACAATAATAATGTAAGGGAAAAATAATAACGATATGGGGGTTACAGGGGTAAAACAATAACAATAAGGGGGGCTACACTAACATAATAAGGGACTGCACAATTAATGTAGGGACTTAACATGCCCCTCTCCTTCAAAAAAGTGTTGTCCTCAACACTTGAGTAGCTCTGGGTGCTTCTGTATAAAATTCTCATCCCCCCATGTAGAATCTTCAGTGGGTAAATTCTTCCACTTGATGAGTTACTCTAAAATTGATCGATTCTGTAGCTGTCAAGTTCTTGTTTCCGTGACGACTTCAGGTTCCAATATGATTTTTCCTTCCTCATAAAGTTCTGGAAATATTGTTTGAATTGGAAGATTTTCACCTATAACCTTCTTTAAGCATGAAACATGGAAAATTTGATGCACTCGTGAAGAAGCAGGAAGCTCCAATTTGTATGCCATAGTAACAATCTTTTGCAACACCTTGTAAGGACCATAGTACTTTGGCAATAATTTATTATCCTTCTAAGCTTGCTTGAGGATTGTTTGTATGGTTGTAGCCTTAAAAATACTTAGTCTCCTACATCAAAACTTCTCTCACTACTATGTTGATCTGCCTGTTGTTTCATTCGATTTTGTGCCAAATTCAGGTTGTCCTTTAAGAGTTGGAGAACTTCTTGTTGATACTCGATGTGATCTTCCACTGCTTGAACCTCTGAATTTTCTCTTAAATATGCTATGATGGATGATGGATGATATCCATAAAGTGCCATAAATGGGGCCATTTTTTTTGCAGTATGGAAGGAAGTGTTATACTACCATTCAGCTAGAGGTAACCACTTGACCCATTGTGTTTGTTTATCAGATACAAAAAAACGAAGATATCCTTCCAAAAATTTATTTACTATCTTAGTTTGACCATCGAATTGGGGATGATAAGATGAGATATGAGCTAATTTAGTACCCAAACAAGAAAATAACTCTGTCCAAAAATTTCCTGTAAAAATGGGATCTTTTTCGCTCACAATAACCCTTGGGTTTCCATGTAACTTATGAATTGTTTCCATAAATGTAGTAGCAGCTGTACTTGCTTTAAATGGTTGAGATAATGCACAAAAGTGTGCATACTTGGTAATTCTATCAACTACCACCATGATGACACTCTTTCCTTTGGACTTAGGTAAACCTGTGATAAAATCCATTGAAATCTCCTCCCAACGTTGACTTGGAATGGATAAAGTTTGTAGAAGACCCGGGGTCTTAATTGTCTCAACTTTATTTTGCTGGAAAACCAAAAATTCCACCACAAAATTTTGAATATCAGATTTAAGGCCATCCCAAAAAAATTCTTTCTTCACCTTGTGGTAAGTTTTTAAAAATTCTGAGTGTCCTCCTAAAGGAGAAGTGTGCAATTCCAAAAGAATATTTTGTTTTAGTTGGGAATTCTTACAAAGATATAAGCGATCTTTGTACCATAAGGAATCATTTTTCCAACTAAATGTATCATATGCACTAGGATCTTGCTGCAGCTTTTGAATGAGTGTCCACACATCTTCATCCTTCTTCCATTCATCTCTTGCTTTGGTTATCCAATCTGGTTGGATAATAGAAATGGCACAAAGAAATGCTTCCACCTCTTCATTATTTCTTGAGAGTGCATCTGCAACAACATTTAGCTTCCCTTTTTTGTATATTATTTCAAAGTGATAACCCAACATCTTTGTGACCCATTTTTGTTGCTCTTCTGAAGATATTCTTTGTTTGAAAAAGTGTTTAAGACTATCATGATCATTTTTTACCTTGAAGTGTCTTCCCATTAGGTAAGTTCTCCATTTCTTTAGTGCATGAATTATTTCTAACATTTCCTTCTCATAAATATGTTTCTATAAATACTTTCCTTTTAAAGGACGACTTTCAAAAGAAATGGGTCTTCCTTCTTGCATTAAAACAACACCAATTCCATTTCCTAAGGAATCACATTCCACAATAAAAAATTTTGTGAAGTCTGGCGTAGCTAAGACTGGTGTTAGGCACATTTCCTCTTTAAGATGTTCAGAGGCCTTAGTTGCTTCAGGATTCCATGAAAATGCATCTTTCTTAAATAATGTTCTTATAGGTGCTGCTATTCTCCCATAATTCTTAACAAACATTCGATAATACCCTATTAACCTGAGAAATCCTCGCAAATTTATGGTTGTGGGGACTTTCCATTCCTTAATGCCTTTAATTTTGTTAGGGTCTACCTTAACACCCTCTTGAGATACAATATGACCTAGATATTCCACCTCTTGTACTCCAAAGAAACATTTGGATGTTTTTTCATATAATTGTTTCTCCTGCAATAGTTTTAGCACCCTGTCAACATGTTGAACATGATCCTTCCAAGACCTGTTGTAGATTAGTATATCATTAAAAAATACTAGCACAAATGTTATAAGGAAGGGTTTGAAAATGGAATTCATCAAAACTTGAAATGTAGAAGGTGCATTGGTAAGGCCAAAAGGCATGACCAAAAATTCATAATGACCCTCATGAGTTCGAAATGTTGTTTTCGAAATATCTTCAGTCTTCATTCTAATTTGATGATACCCTGAACGAAGATCCAATTTGGTAAAATAAATTGCTCCATGTAATTCATCCAATAATTCATCAATCATGTGAATGGGAAATTTATCTTTAATGGTGAGCTTATTGAGCTCCCTATAATCCGGACACATGTGCCATGATCCATTCTTCTTGTGTACCAATACTACAGGAGCAGAGAAAGAACTTTGGCTAGGTTGAATTATACCTGCCTCTAACATTTCTGCAATCATACGTTCAATTTCGCTCTTTTGGACATAAGGATATCTATAAGGCCTGATGTTCGGAGGAACACTTCGTAGAATCAAATGAATATCATGATCATGATCACGAATAGGTGGGATTCATTTCGGAGTTTCAAAAACCTTGGAATGATTGTTCAAGACTTTTTGGAGATCTGTAGAAATAGATGATTTTGATGTTGGAACTTCTAGTGAGAATAATTGTGCAATTATGCCTCATTGTTCTTTATTTAGAATCTTTGTCATGACATTAGAGCTTATTATCTTTCCCGTCTTCCCTGCAATACCCTGTAATTTGACTTCCTTTCCTTTTGAAAAAAAATTCAAGAAAAGTTCTTGAAAATTAAAAGCTATCATCCCCAAAGATTGTAACCATTGTAATCCTAGTACAACATCAACACCTCCCATAGGAATGGAAAGAATTTGACTATTCAATACATATTCCCCCATTCTTAGCTTGATATTATGGCATTTTACAGAGAAATTTATAGTTCATCTATTTGCAACCATCACTTGACATTCTGTTGCTGGGTATAGGAAACAATTCAATTCCTTGGCTACCTCACAATGAATAAAATTATGGGTACTACCTGAATCAATCAGTATTTAGAGCTAACTAATAAACTTTTTACTTTTCTTTTCTCAAAACCCATACGCTACTTTACAGAAAAAAACTAGCGTATATACGTGGATATCCTTAAGGAAACTCGCGTATGCTCAGAGATCTTATTATGTATTTTATTCTTCAATCATTGCATCAATTACTCATCAGATGTTAGGCAGTAAGCATGTGTAGTAAAAACAGAATAAACCATCACACATAAGCAACACACATGAACACCAGGATTTAAGGTGGAAACCCAATTCGGGAGAAAACCACCAATGTAGTCATCTCAGTCTTCACTATTTATTATAAAGAAAACATCTTACAACCATGTACTGACGCAGACTCATACCAGCATGCAGGCACCCACCTATAGAAGGCTACAACCTTCTCTCGTTTATCAGCCTCTCTTGGAAGGGAGCTACAACCCCCTGCTCTCGTTTACCAGCCTCTCCTGGAAGGGAGCTACTACCCCCTGATATTAGCACCAGCCTCTACTAGCAGAAAGCTTCTACTTTCATACTGAAGGCTTCAACCCTTAGATCCACTGCAGACCACATTTCATCAATTTTCATACTGGATCAAACAGCTTCAACACAACCCTTCACTTATCAACAAACATACTTTGCCCAATACTTCAAACAGAATAGTGAGACCATTGTAACCAGAATATCAGAGATAACCCAGACTTCAAAATAGATATGCAGAAGTAAACTCAACCCTGAACATTCATTGAATCAAATATCATACGTTACTTTTCTTTATTGAAGCCGCGTACATACGCGCTTTCCTGCACACCAACCCACGTATACTTCTGTGTATTTTATTCTTTAGAAAACCCTATACGTGCCTTTTATTAATAGAGACCGCGTATATACGTTATTTTGTAGAGACCAACTAGCGTATAGATCTGTAAATGGAAAAATTTACAAAACAGATCATATCTAAAACTTACCTAGATTTCTTCATTATCTTCAACGGACTTTGTGCCACATCTTCACCATTTCTTCTGCTGCAGATCATCCTAGAGATTTATCATCATATAAGATCTATAGATCTTGAACCATCCTCAGATCCATGGGTGCATCATAGATTCATATCTATCAATTAAGAACAGAGTTCATTCATGCATATAATCCTTAGAGATATTTATTCATCAACAACCCTTACTCATGCACACCCTTGCACAATGATCTTCTTATCCTTATATAGATTTAGCCTTTATCAATACCATGAGTCAAAACCACACAACTTCTGATGGTATTCCTGGATGGGATCAAATAGATAATCCAGTGCTTAATACAGTGGGCCAATACCATGGTAATGCCCCTAGGTATCATCGTTTTTAGAGCGCAAAAGGCATACGCGACTTTGAGGTACGTATTCGCATGTATACACAACTTTGCCTCATAAAAACTGCGTATATGCTAACCCTGAATGTATATGAAGGTTTCCTTCACAAAATTAGAGTATATACGTGGGTTTCCTTCACAAAAGTAGCGTATACATTGTGACATATTATATTTATCATTTTTCTGGCACTTACTGGAATTGTTTTCTCTGTCACATCTGAACTGATCTGTAGATACATCATTCTTACATCTTTAACACATAGGTTGCTTAACATAGGTGACTCATCAAGTAGGTTTCCATCAAGACCAACTTCATCAAGTAGGTTGCCATCAAGGACAACACATTGCATCATATTGCCAACAATCTCCCCCTTTGGATTTGATGGCAACCATGATGGTTTTTGATCACCACTACAGATAGATACATTGAATATAACCATTATGCAACCACCATGATACTCTCCCCCTATTCAAACACCATAAACACCATGATATTCTCCCCCTTTTACATCAAGGGAAAGGGATGGATCAAAACCAAAACAAGGTTTTTCTTCACATGTAGAAAGAAGAGCTCCGTAGATCTGATGTGCACTGAAGCTACCATGCTCCTCCTGAGTTCATGCTAAATCTTCAAACATATTTTTCAATGAAGTACATGACTCTATGACCTTTCCTATCACCAAGGACTCATACTTACATAAATGATCCAACCAAGTGGATTTACATATGTGACTCGGGTACCCAACCAAGTGGGTTTACATATTTTGACTCAGCTACCCAACCAAATGGGTTTACAAATTTGACCAAGTCCTTACATGACTGAATATTACAATTTTACATCATAGGTCTCAACATGACCCTTTCATCACATGATAAATATGACCTTTTGTTACAAATACCAAAAAGACCTCAAGAGAGAGATCATATTTCAGAACCATCATAATGCCAACAATGCATCCTTTCCACATGACCAATGCTCCCCCTTAGCTTGTGCATCTTGAACACTTTCAACAGCAAATCATCAAGGCATATTCACCCAATATCAGAGAATGAAACAAAAATATAAGAGCTGAAACATCACCAGAGATACCCAACAGCACCATAGTTGTGCTGAAGAATGTTGACCTAGAGAAAACTTGTCAGCAACCACCCATACGTGGTTTTATCTGTATCAACTCGCGTATATACGCGACTGTATTTCATGAAATCCGTGTATCCAATTTAATATTCTTCATTTAAGTAGATCTGATCTTCTACATGGAAAAAACTACTCCCAGCTTCTATCTGAGATATTCGAACACTTCCCTGGGCAGAGGTTTGGTAAATATATCAGCAACTTGTTCTTTGGAGGGAACATACTCCAACTTCACCTTTTGTTCAAGCACTTGTTCACATAAGAAGTGATACTTGATGGGAATGTGCTTGGTCTTGGAATGCATAACATGATTCTTTGAGATACTGATGGAACTTGTATTATCACACATAATGGAGATAGGAGGTGAACATTTGATTTGAAAGTCTTGTAATTTTTGCATCATCCAAAGAATTTGAGTGCAACATGATGCGGCAGCCACATATTCTGCTTTTGTTGTAGATAAGGCAATATAGTTTTGCTTCTTGCTGAACCAGGATACTAACCAGGGCCCCATATAGAATGCACCACCACTAGTGCTTTTCCGATCATAAACATTTCCAGCCCAATCTGCATCAGTGTAAGCATGAAGAGTAAGATCAACATTCTTTGGATACCATAGTCCAAAGTCTTGAGTTCCTTGTAGATATTTGAATATTCTTTTGACAGCATGAAGGTGAGACTCTTTTGGATTAGCTTGGAATCGTCCAACAATCCCAACTGCATGCATAATGTCTGGTCTAGTCCCAGTGAGATAAAGTAGACTTCCTATCATAGATCTCTATTCTGGTTGATTTACCATGGGAGAATCATCATGAGAACTGAGATTACATCTGGTTATCATTGGTGTACTTACGGTTTTGCACTCTTCCATGCCATACTTCTTCAGAATTTGCTTAAGGTATTTTGCTTGTGATAATAATATGCCAACTGTATTTTGATGCACTTACAAGCCAAGAAAGAATGTTAGTTCCCCAAGTAAATACATTTCAAATTCTTGCTATATAGCAGAAGCAAATTTCTGACTCATAGATTCTTCATTGCTTCCAAAAATGATATCATCAACATATACAACCGCAATCAATAGTTTATCATTTTTAGTTTTTGTGTATAAATTGTTATCAGCAGACCCCTTTGAAAATCCTTGTTGATGAAGATATTTGTCAAGACGATAATACCTTGCCCTTGGAGCTTGCTTGAGACCATATAGAGCCTTTTAAAGACTGCAAAAAAGTTTTTCATCATTTCCCAAAATGAATCCTTCTGGTTGTTCTATATAAACTTCTTCTTCTAGATCACCATTGAGAAACATAGATTTAACATCCATTTGATAAACTTTGATTTGTTGGAAGCTTGAAAAAGCAAGAAACATTCTTATGGCTTCAAGTCTAGCTACAGGAGAAAAATTTTCTTCAAAGTCTATACCTTCTTGTTGAGCATACCCCTTGCAGACAAGTCTAGATTTATTTCTTATAACCTCCCCATTCTCATTTAACTTGTTTTTGAATATCCATTTGGTTCCAATGACATTTTTGTCACGAGGTCTTGGTACTAATTCCCAAGTGTGATTCTTTTCAATTTGATCAATCTCTTCATTCATGGCTTGAATCCAACATTCATCTTTGCTAGCTTGATTGACATTGTGTGGTTCAATAGTTGATAGAAATTCTAGATAGCTAGAAGATCCCACAAGAGTCCTTCTTGTTTGTACACCTGATCCCTTATCTCCCAAAATTTGAGATTCTGGATGATTCTATTGAACATATCTGGATGGAGCTTTTTCAGATAACTCATCTTCAGGTTCTTAATTGGGTTCACTATCTATATCATTGCTATTTGATGTAGGAGGATATATGCCACCATCGTCTTCATTTTTTTTTTGTTTTTCTTCTTTTGGGGCTGCAGGAGACTCATCAATAACAACATCAATACATTCAACAATCTTCCGAAGTCTTTTATTGTAACATTTATATGCTCTACTCCTAGAGGAGTAGCCAAGAAGTATTCATTCATCTGCTCTAGATTCAAACTTTCTAAGGTTTTCATCATTATTTTTGATAAAACATCTGCTTCCAAAAACTCTAAAATGCTTCACAGTGGGAGGATTACCATACCAGAGTTCATATAGATTTTTATCACTATTTACTCTAACATGTGCCTTGTTAAGAATATTTACCGTTGTATGTGCCGCTTCTCCCCAAAAAGTGTCAGGTGTTCCGGAGTCATCAAGCATAGCTCTAGCCATTTGTTTAATTGTTCTATTCATTCTTTCTGCTACGCCATTTTGTTGTGGAGTGCCAACTACAAAAAAATTTCTTTTTATGCCATGTTGTTCAAAAAATTCAATGAATTCATTTGATGTGTATTCTCCTCCTTGATCAGATCTAAGACACTTGATTTTCAGATCTAATTCATTTTCAACTAGTGCTTTTAAGGTCTAAAATTTCTCAAATGCTTCATCTTTGTGTTTAAGCAGCCCAATCCAACACATTATAGAGAAATCATCAATAAATAAGATATAGTATTGTTCACCACGTGGTGAATTTTTCCTCACAAGTCCACATATGTCAGTATGAATAAGTTCAAGAGGCTTACTTGATGATCCTTCCTTGGCATTAAACTGTACTCTGGTTTTCTTACCAAATTGGTAAGATTTGCATATGATATTTTCAGGTGGAGTAATATTGGGAAGATCACGGACAACTTTAAGTCTGCTTGATTTGTTGATCTGAGAGAAGCTCAGATGCCCCAACCTTCTATGCCATAGCCAGTTTTCTGAAGATTTTCTCAAGTAACATTGTTCTTTGCAGTTATTCAATACATACAGGTTGCTTGGAGTTCTTTTTCCTTTTATAATTGTTTTACCTGTATCAAGATCACGTATCACACATTCTTTTGATGTTGTGTAACCAACTCCAAAAAGAGAAGAAAAGAGATACCAATGCCTCAGAAATGAGCCACTTCGAGGGAGAAACCTCCAATACTTTACATAAATGAACAATTCTTGGATGATAAAATTTACAAAACCTCCTTTCTATATATAGGAGTCCATGGGGCCATAATGTAATCTTAGTGGGCCACAATGTAATCCTAGCCAACCTAACAATAATAATTTAAGGGCACAATAATAACAAAATGAGGGTTACAAGGGTACAATAATAACAATAAGGGGGTTACACTAACAATAATAAGGGACTATACTAGTGATATAGGGACCTAACATGCCCCTCTCCTTCAAAAAAGTCTTGTCCTCAATGCTTGAGTAGCTCCAGGTGCTTATGTATAAAATTCTCATCCTCCCATGTAGAATCTTCAGTGGGTAAGTTCTTCCACTTGATGATATACTCTGAAATTGATCGATTCCATAGCTGTCGAGTTCTTGTTTCCATGACCGCTTCAGGTTACAATATGATTTTTCCTTCCTCATCAAGTTCTGGAAATATTGTTTGAACTGTAAGATTTTCACCTATAACCTTCTTTAAGCATGAAACATGGAAAACTGGATGTACTCGCGAAGAAGCAGGAAGCTCCAATTTGTATGCCATACAACCAATCTTTTGCAACACCTTGTAAGGACCATAGTACTTTGGTGATAATTTATTATCCTTCTTAGATTTCTTGAGGGACATTTGTTTGTATGGTTGTAGCCGTAAAAATACCCAATCTCCTACATCAAAAACTCTCTCGCTGCAATGTTGATCTGCCTGTTGTTTCATTCGATTTTGTGCCAAATTCAGGTTATCCTTTAAGAGTTGGAGAACTTGTTACTGATGCTCGATGTGATCTTCCACTGCTTGAACCTTCAAATTTTCTCTTAAAGATGATGTGATGGATGGTGGATGATATCCATAAAGTGCCATAAATGGGGTCATTTTTGCTGCAGTATGGAAGGAAGTGTTATACCACCATTTAGCAAGAGGTAAACACTTGATCCATTATGTTTGTTTATCAGATACAAAACAACGAATATATCCTTCCAAACATTTATTTACGATCTCAGTTTGACCATCAGATTGAGGATGATAAGATGAGCTATGAGCTAATTGAGTACCCAAACAAGAAAATAACTTCGTCCAAAAATTTCCAATAAAAATGGGATCTTTGTCGCTCACAATAACCCTTGGGCTTCCATGTAGCTTTTGAATTCTGTCCATAAATGTAGTAGCAACTGTACTTGCTTTAAATGGATGAGATAATGCACAAAAGTGTGCATACTTGGTAAGCCTATCAACTACCACCATGATGACACTCTTTCCTTCGGACTTAGGTAAACCTGTGATAAAATCCATTGAAATCTCCTCCCAACGTTGACTTGGAATGGATAATGGTTGTAGAAGTCCTGGGGTCTTAATTGTTTCCACTTTATTCTGCTGGCAAACCAAACATTCCGCCACAAACTTTCGAATATCAGATTTAAGGCCATCCCAAAAAAATTCTTTCTTCACCCCGTGGTAAGTTTTTAAAAATCCTGAGTGTCCTCCTAAAGGAGAAGTGTGCAATTCCAGAAGAATCTTTTGTGTTAGTTGGGAATTCTTACAAAGATATAAGCGATCTTTGTACCATAAGGAATCATTTTTCCAACTAAATGTATCAGATGTACTAGGATCTTGCCGCAACTTTTGAATGAGTGTCCATACATCTTTGTCCTTCTTCCATTCATCTCTTGCTTCGGTTATCCAATCTGGTTGGATAATAGAAATGGCACAAAGCAATGCTTCCACCTCTTCATTCTTTCTTGAGAGTGCATCCGCAACAACATTAAGCTTTCCTTTTTTGTAGATTATTTCAAAGTCATAACCCAACATCTTTGTGACCCATTTTTGCTGCTCTTCTGATGATAGTATTTGTTCCAAAAAGTGTTTAAGACTATCATGATCAGTTTTTACCTTGAAGTGTCTTCCCATTAGGTAAGTTCGCCATTTCTTTAGTGCATGCAGTATTGCTAACATTTCCTTCTAATCAATAGGTTTCTGTAAATATTTTCCTTTGATTGGATGACTTTCAAAAGCAATGGGTCTTCCTTCCTGCATTAAAACTGCACCAATTCGATTTCCTGAGGCATCACATTCCACAATAAAGGTTTATGTGAAGTCTGGCGTAGCGAAGACCGGTGCTAGGCACATTGCCTCCTTAAGACGTTCAAAGGCCTTAGTTGCTTCAGGAGTCCATGAAAATGCATCTTTCTTCAATAATGTTGTTAGAGGTGCTTCTATTCTCCCATAATTCTTAACAAACTTGCGATAATACCCTGTTAACCCGAGAAATCCTCGCAACTTCTTTATGGTTGTGGGGACTTTCGATTCCTTAATGTCTTTAATTTTGTTAGGATCTACTTTAACACCCTCGTGGGATACAATATGACCTAGATATTCCACCTCTTGTACTCCAAAGAAACATTTGGATTTTTTTTCATATAATTGTTTCTCTTGAAATAGTTTGAGCACCCTGTCAAAATGTTCAACATGATCCTTCCAAGATCTGCTGTAGATTAGTATATCATCAAAAAATACAAGCACAAATTTTCTAAGGAAGGGTTTGAAAATGGAATTCATCAACCCTTGAAATGTAGAAGGTGCATTGGTAACGCCAAAAGGCATGACCAAAAATTCATAATGACCCTCATGAGTTCAAAATGTTGTTTTTGGAATATCTTCAGTCTTCATTCTAATTTGATGATATCCTGAACGAAGATCCAACTTAGTAAAATAAATTGCTCCATGTAATTCATCCAATAATTCATTGATCACAGGAATGGGAAATTTGTCTTTAATGGTGATCTTATTGAGCTCCCTATAATCCAGACACATTCGCCATGATCCATCCTTCTTGTGTACCAAAACTACAGGAGCAGAGAAAGAACTTTGACTAGGTTGAATTATACACGCCTCTAACATTTCTGCAATCATACGTTCAATTTCGCTCTTTTGGAAGTAAGGATATCTATAAGGCCTGATGTTTGGAGGAACACTTCCCGGAATCAAATGAATAGCATGATCATGATCACGAATAGGTGGGAGTCCTTTTGGAGTTTCAAACACCTTGGAATGATTGTCCAAGACTTGTTGGAGATCTGCAGAAATAGATGATTTTGATGTCGGAACTTCTAGTGAGCATAATTGTGCAATTACCCCTCGTTGTTCTTTCTTTAGAAGCTTTGTCATGACATTAGAGCTTATTATCCTTCCCGGCTTCCCTTCAATACCCCGTAATTCGACTTCCTTTCCTTCTGAAAAAAATTTGAAGAAAAGTTCTTGAAAATTAAAAGCTACCGTCCCCAAAGATTGTAACCATTGTACTCCTAGTACAACATCAGCACCTCCCATAGGAATGGAAATAATTGGACTAGTCAATACATATTCCCCCATGGTTAGCTTGATATTATGGCATTTTCCAGAGCAATTTATAGTTCCTCCATTTGCAACCATCACTTGACATTCTCGTGCTAGGTATAGGAAACAATTTAATTCCTTGGCTACCTTACAATGAATAAAATTATGGGTGCTACCTGAATCAATCAACACTATTACCTTTTTCTTCTTGATTTGTCCTTGTATCTTGAGAGTTTGAGGAGTGGTAATTCCTGCTAGCGCATTACACGATATGGTCGGATTCATTTCTTCCTCTTCTAGGGCTGGTTCCAGGTGTATATCCTCTTCTTGTTCATTTTCTTCTTCCTCTTCACAATCTATGTAAAATAATTTCTTCTCAGCACACTTATGACCTTTAGTGTATTTTCTATCACAACTGTAGCAAAGCCCTTTTCTCTTTTTTCTTCCAATTTTTGTGGTGTCAACCTTGTAGGTTGTGGAAATTTAGGCGTAGCAACACTTCCTTCTTTATAGAATTGAGTGGTAGGCTTCCTTGTCGCCATTATTTTACATTCAACTTTTCTTGCCAACCTGAATGCCTTCTCCAATGAATCTAGTTCCAAAACACGAACTTCATGTTGGATGTTATCCTTTAAAGTGCCTATGAAGAGATCGATCCTCTGGTCCTCTGGAATATCAGTTACCCTTATATTCAATTTTTGGAAGTCCTCAATGTGTTGCCCCACTAAACCCTTTTGTTTGAGATTTATCAATTGGCTAAAGAAGTTGTTGCTCTTTGTATCCTCATAATGTGCTATCATTTCCTCCGTAAAAATTGACCAAGTGACAATTTTTTTATGGGAGAAAAGCCATCGATACCATACAAATGTATTTTGTTCTAAATGTAAAGTTGCAATGCATACCTTTTGTGTGTTTTGCACATTATGAAGATAAAAATATTGCTCCATCTGTAGTATCCATGTTATAGGATCCTTTCCATCAAACTTCCTCATATCCATTTTTGGAATATGGTGGTTCTTCCCTCCAACAATAGAGTTTGTGAAATCATGATTAACATTTTCGCATCATGAGTTTCCTCTACTATCTTTTCACCATTAGGAAACATTTCTTGTATCAACTTTCCCAAACCTTCGATGTCTACTTTTAGATCCTTCTTCATGTTTTCCATGTTGTCTTTCATTTTTTCATCGATCTTAGCTTCCATGTCATCCATCTTAGCTTCCATGCCCACTTCCATGCCATCCATCTTAGCTTCCAAACCATTCATCTTAGCTTCCACGCCTTTCTTCAAACCATCCATATTAGTTTCCACACCTTTCTTCAAAACTTCTATTTCATTTTTTGTTGTTCTTCGCGAGAGCGATATTTGTTGCACTTGCTCTTGTAATTTTGATATGTCATGTTGTCATTCTTCATCTTCATGAGTCATAGTAGAGCCTTCTAAAGGATTAATGGGTGTTGAATTCTTTTTAGGGGCCATTTTAGAATCCAATATTGATATCTATTCTACAATATTCCCCTGCAATCAATTCAACTTGATTCTTCAAACAAGATTTATGCAATTCGGAAAAAAAAAATACACACCTTTTACTTTCTTTGAGGAGCTCGATATTGAAATTATATTATCTCTGTTATTGAAGATATTCAATATCTAAAATTCAGCACTGAAGTAGCCCTATTAATTCTCTTTTGAATGCCACAGGTCTAACCCGATTTGGATTCTCCAAGAAAAATTTGTGTCCAATCTCCCACAATGACCTAATTATGGACTCGTTCAGTAGAGAAAAATTGTACGACTTGCCACGTGTCACTGTTTCTTCCTTTTTCTCTGAAATTGATAGCCAAGAAACTAAAGTCTGTGTAATTATGACCACTTTTTATGGCACTCCAATCCGATGCCTAGAGAGAGAGTTATTGAACTTTTTCCACGATCACCTCTTTCCGATGCAATTCGGGAGCTTGAAAAAGCACTACATTCCACAGATCATATATCCAAAAATGTTGTGAACCAAGCTCTAAAATTTTTTGACGAATTTTCTCAGGATTTCAGCTTCGTACCATAGGAATTTTAAATTCTGAACCTTCGTAGAAACAAATTTATAGTGAAAATTCCACGATGACTTGTTTAGGAGCTTGAAAACAGACCTAACTTCCACAGCTCATATCTCCGAAAATATTGCGAACCAAGCTTTGAAATTTTTAGAAAATATTCCTCAGGATTTCGGCTTCGCACCCTAAAAATTTCAGCTTCTTAAACTTCGTAGAAAAAAATTTATAGCGAAAATTACACGATGACCTATTTGGAGCAGCGAAACCCTAGAATCCAAAGCTCTGATACCAAATTTTGTGTAACCAGCTCCAAAAAGAGAAGAAAAGAGATACCAACGCCTTATAAATGAGCCACTTTGAGGGGGAAACCTCCAATACATTACATAAATGAACAATTCTTGGATGATACAATTTACAAAACCTCCTTTCTATATATAGGCGTCCATGGGGCCATAATGTAATCCTAGTGGGCCACAATGTAATCCTAGCCGACCTAACAATAATAATTTAAGGGCACAATAATAACAAAATGGGGGTTACAAGGGTACAATAATAACAATAAGGGGGTTACAATAACAATAATAAGGGACTATACTAGTGATATAGGGACCTAACATTTTAACTAAAGACAACTTCAGTTCCTTGATCACACATTTGACTTACACTTAACAGGTTATGTCTTAATCCATACACATACATGACATCATTAGCTTTCACCTTTTCTTTTAGAAACATAGACCCTTTTCCCTTAATTACTACAGGAGTATCATTTCCAAATGTAACCTTCTTTTCCTTTTCTAGAGCATTATATGTAAGAAGTTTGTTTTTGTCACCTGTCATGTGTCTTGAGCATCCGCTATCAATGTACCATTGATTTTCTTCACCTTCTACAAATAACTCTACGCCACAATTTTCAACCTACAATTCCTTCTTTTTCCACACTTTGGAGCTTGAAGGAACATGCTCTTTTGGCTCAACTTTGTTCCTGCATTCAGATTCTTCATGGCCAAAGTTATTGCATTAAGCACATTCAACTTCATTTAGAAGAGGAGAAAAGTTGTTATATGTATTCTTCTTTGTTTCAATATCAATCCTTTTCTTTCTTGCTTCTCTTGTCATGATGGTTTTATATGCAACACATTGAAAAACTTTATGAACAAAATTGTGACATGAGAAACATTGTCCATTGAAGAAGAAATTTCTGCGATCATGAAATCTTCTACTTGAATTTACCTATTGATTGTTGTTTCTTTGAAAGACATTCCTGTTGGTGTTCTTTGAATTGAGATGATCATGCTTTACCTGTAATGATTCTTTATTCCCTTGCTGAGTGGCAGAATGTTGTAAAACAACTGTAGCTGCTTTTAGATAATTTGGTGCTGAAGCCTGAGAAGATTCTCCAGTATATCCAAGACCTATCTTTATAAGAGGAGAACGTTGTACCTTGATAATCTCATCTAGGGTTTCAGATCCTTTAGCAAATCTAAGATTCAGAGTCTTTACTTTCTCAAATTATTTTCTTAGACTTACCACTTCACATTCTAATTTCTCATTGTGTTTCTTTGCTTCTTCAAACTACTTTTCCAGAGTTTCTATGGTTATTTTCCTTTCTTCTAAGAGTATTTTACTTTCTTCTAAGCGTATTTTGAGTTGATTGTTTTCTTCAAGAAAATCATTGTCCTCTAGAGCATCCACAAAAGTATCCTTTTCTTCTCTAGATTAAAATGCCATGAGAAGTCTAAGATCTTGTTCACATTCTTCCTCACTATTAGATAACCCATCACTGTCTTCATGAGTATAGTAACTTTTTCTAGTGTTAAACCGATTCTTATTCCTTCTTGCTACTTCCTTCCCTTTTTCAGGTGTTTCTTTATGAGGACACTTAGCAGCATAATGAAAAACTCTTCCACACTCAAAACATTTGAAAGGAAGCTTACCTCTGAACTGTCATGTGCCAAGTTGGATTTTCTTTACAAAATTTACCTCATCTTCTTCTGAGATATATCTTGATCCTTCTGCTTCTTATAATTCTTTCCCTTTTGTAGAAGCTCTGAAGACAGCCTCTTTGACTTCAGATGGTCCTCCTCTTCTCATTTCATATGCAGTTAGTATGCCATGAAGTTTCACCACAGTAAGATTTTGAAGATCCTGTTTTTCTTCAAGAGCATAAACTTTTGACTCAAATTTTTCCATTAGCGATCTTAAAATTTTCTCAACCAAACTAGATTCGATTATTGTTTCTCCTAGATTTCTCATACGACTTAAAACATCATCAAGACATAAAAAGAAACTGGAAATATTCTCATCACTATGCATCTTTAAATTTTCATATTCAATTCTGAGAGTTTGAAGTTTTGCACTTTTTACCTTTGCATCACCTTCATAACTTAAAATTATTTTGTCCCATATCTCCTTTGTTGTATTTAGCTGCATAACTTTGACAAATTCAGATTCAGTTAGACTTCCCGTTAGAGCATTGACTACCTTTGCATTTGTTTAATAATTCTTCTTTTCAATTTGATCTGTTGGTACAGCAGCTGGATATTGATATCCTCGTTCAACAATGGCCCATACATCTTCTCCCATAGACTGAAGATAGCATCTCATCCTTATTTTCCAAAAGATTAAATTGCTTCCATTAAAGAGAGGAGGCTTGATAGATGCTGTTCCATCTTGATTCCTCATCTTGCTTGATCTTCCTTCTAGCGGCTAATATTTTTTAGAAGGACCTGCTCTGATACCAATTGTTGGGAAAAATACTCAGAGGGGGCGGGGGGGGGGGTTGAATCAATATTTAGAGCTAACTAATAAACTTTTTAATTTTCTTTTCTCAAAACCCATACGCTACTTTACAAAACAAAACTAGCGTATATACGCGGATATCCTTAAGGAAACTCACGTATGCTCAGAGCTCTTATTATGTATTTGATTCTTAAATCATTGCATCATTTATTCATCAGATGTTAGGCAGTAAGCATGTGCAGTAAAAACAGAATAAACCATCACACATAAGCAACACAGATGAACACCAGGATTTAAGGTGGAAACCCAAGTCAGGAGAAAACCACCGTTGTCGTCATCTCAGTCTTCAATATTTATTATAAATAAAAAATCTTACAACCATGTACTGACACAGACTCATACCAGCACGCAGGCACCCACCTGCAGAAGGCTACAACCTTCTCTCCCTTACCAGCCTATCCTGGAAGGGAGCTACTACCCCCTGATATTAGCACTAGCCTCTACTGGCAGAAAGATTCTACTTTCATACTGAAGGCTTCAACCATCAGATCCGCTGTAGACCACATTTCATTAATTTTCATACTGGATCAGACAGCTTCAACACAACCCTTCACATATCAACAAACATACTTTGCCCAATACTTCAAACAGAACAGTGAGACCACTGTAACCAGAATATCAGAGATAACCCAGACTTCAGAATAGATATGCAGAAGTAAACTCAACCCTGAAAATTCATTGAATCAAATATCATATGCTACTTTTCCTTACTGAAGCCGCGTACATACGCGCTTTCCTGCACACCAACCTGCGTATAATTCTGTGTATTTTATTCTTCAAAAAACCCTATACACGCCTTTTATTAATAGAGACCGCATATATGCGTGCTTTTTCAGAGACCAACTAGCGTATAGATCTGTAAATGGAAAACTTTACAAAACAGATCAGATCTATAAACTTACCCATATTTCTTCATCATCTTCAGCAGACTTTGCGCCAGATCTTCACCATTTCTTCTGCTGGAGATCATCCTAGAGATTTATCATCATCATAATCTCTAGAGATCTTGAACCATCCTCAGATCCATGGGTGCATAAAAGATTCAGATCTATCAATTAAGAACAGAGTTCATTCATGCAGATAATCCTTAGAGATATTTATTCATCAACAACCCTTACTCATGCACACCCTTGCACTATGATCTTCTTCTCCTTATATAGATTTAGCCTTTATCAATACCATGAGTCAAAACCACACAACTTCCGATGGTATTCCTGGACGGGATCAAATAGATAATCCAGCGCTCAATACAGTGGGCCAATACCATGGTAATGCCCCTAGGTATCATAGTTTTTAGAGCAAAAAAGGCATACGAGACTTTGAGCATGCGTATCCACGTGTATACGCAACTTCACCTCATAAAAAATGTGTATATTCTAACCCTGAATGTATACGCGGGTTTCCTTCACAAAAGTAGAGTATATACACAAGTTTCCTTCACAAAAGTAGCGTATACATTGTGACATATTATATTTATCATTTTTCTGGCACTTACTGGAATTTTTTTCTCTGTCACATCTGAACTGATCTGTAGATACATCATTCTTACATCTTTAGCACATAGGTTACTTAACATAGGCGACTCATCAAGTATTTTTCCATCAAGACCAACTTCATCAAGTAGGTTTCCATCAAGGACAACACATTACATCATATTGCCAACAGAGAGTTTGAGGAGTGGTAATTCTTGCCAATGCATTACACGATATGGTCGAACTCATTTCTTCCTCTTCTTGGCTTGGTAACTGGTGTATATCCTCTTCTTCCTCTTCACAATCTATGTAAAATAATTTCTTCTCAGCACACTTATGACCTTTAGTGTATTTTCTATCACAACTGTAGCAAAGCCCTTTTGCTCCTTTTTCTTCCAATTGTCGTGGTGTCAACCTTGTAGGCTGTGGAAATCTAGAAGTAGCAACACTTCCCTCTTTATAGAAGTGAGTGGTAGGCTTCCTTGTTGCCATAATTTAACATTCAATTTTTCTTGCCAACCTGAATCCCTTCTCCAATGAATCAGGTTCCAAAACATGAACTTCATGTTGGATGCTATCCTTTAAAGTACTTATGAAGAGATCAATCCTGTGTTCCTCTATAATATCAGTTACCCTTATATTCAATTTTTGGAAGTCCTCAATGTGCTCCCCCATAAACCCTTTTGTTTGAGATTTATCAATTGGCTAAAGAAGGTGTTTCTCTTTGTATCCTCATAATGTGCTATCATTTCCTCCATAAAAATTTACCAAGTGACAATATTTTTATAGGAGCAAAGCCATCGATACCATACAAATATATTTTGTTATAAATGTAAAGTTGCAAGGCATAACTTTTGTGTGTTTTTCACATTATGGAGATAAAAATATTGCTCCATCTGTAGTATCCATGCTACAGGATCCTTTCCATCAAACTTCCTCATATCCATTTTTGGAATATGGTGGTTTTTCCCTCCAATAGTAGAGTTTATGAAATCATGATTAACATTTATTTTGTTCTGATCATGAGTTTCCTCTACTATATTTTCACCATTAGGAAACATTTCCTGTATCAAATTTTCCAAACCTTCGATGTCTACTTTTAGATCCTTCTTCATGTTTTCCATGTTGTCTTTCATTTTTTCATTGATCTTAGCTTCCATGTCATCCATATTAGCTTCCATGCCTGCTTCCATGCCATCCATATTAGCTTCAAAACCATTCATCTTAGCTTCCATGCCTTTATTTAAACCATCCATCTTAGTTTCCACGCATTTCTTCAAAACTTCCATTTCATTTTTTGTTGTTCTTTGCGAGAGAAAAATTTGTTGCACTTGCTCTTGTAATTTTGATATGTCATGTTGTCATTCTTTTTCTTCATGAGTCATAGTAGAGCCTTCTAAATTCTTAATGGGTGTTGAATTCTTTTTAGGGGCCATTTTAGAATCCAATATTGATATCTATTCTACAATACGCCCTTGGAATCAATTCAACTTGATTCTTCAAACAAGACTTATGCAATTCGGAAAAATAAAAATAAAAAATACACACCTTTTACTTGCTTTTGAGGAGCTCTATATTGAAATTGAATTATGTATATAAGTGTGGATCCTCAATATCTAAAATTAATTCCTGTAGGAGCCCTCTAAAGCTTCTTTCAAATGCCATAGGTCTAATTTGATTTGGATTCTTCAAGACAAATTTATGTCCAATCTCCCATAATGACCCAATTTTGGACTGGTTCAGTAGAGCGAACTTGTACGAATTTCCACGTGTCACTGTTTCCTCATTTGGCTCTGAAATTAATAGAATAAAAACTACAGTCCATGTAATTATGGACACTTTTTACGGTATTCCAATCCGATGCTCATAATGAGAGCTATGAATATTTTCCCATGATCACCTCTTTGAGATGAAATTCAGAAGCGTCAAAAAGCCATACCTTCCATAGATCATATCTCCAAAATTATTGTGAACCAATATCTAACATTTTGTGACGTTGTTCCTCAGGATTTCGGGTTCGCACCCTAAAAATTTCAGCTTCTGAACCTTTGTAGAAAAAAATTTATTATGAAAATAGCACAATATCCTGTTTAGGTTAAATTCAAGAGCCTACAAAATGACCTAACTTGCACATATCATATCTTTGAAAATGTTGCGAACAAAGCTATGAAATTGTGCAACGATGTTCCTCAGGATTTTTTCTTCGCACTCTAAAAACTTCTGATTCTAAACCTTCATAGAAAAAAAGTTATAGTAAAAATGCCACGCTGACCTATTTGGAGCAGCGAAACCCTAGAATCTCAATGCTCTGATACCAAATGTTGTGAAACCAGCTCCAAAAAGAGAAGAAAAGAGATATCAACACCTTAGAAATAAGCCACTTCGAGGGGGAAACCTCCAATACATTCAATGAATGAAAAATTCTTGGATTATACAGATGAAAAAACCTTCTTTCTATATATAAGAGTCCATGGGGCCATAATGTAATCCTGGTGGGCCACAATGTAATCCTAGCTGACCTAACAATAATAATGTAAGGGCACAATAATAACAATTTGGGGGTTACAGGGGTACAAAAATAACAATAAGGGGGGCTACACTAACATAATAAGGGACTACACTATTAATATAGGGACTTAACACAGTTGGTGTAGGCAGTGACATGCTACCATGAGCACCATGCTGATTAGTCGCCTAGGATTTTTTATATGCATATTTTTTGAGAGACATGTTGTCTTCAAATGTAACTGAAAAAAACATGTATATTTTTTAGTTTTGTATGACGCACACATTGCAAACACTCGATATATATATATACATCTATTTTCTACATGGATCTTGTTTACATATGATGATGTTTTTCATGTTATGCAAATGTATAATACAATGTTATCTAATGTATCAGCTAAATAATTTACATAAGTAACGACCCAATGGAAAAGTTAAAAGTTAACACAATGCATCAAATCGACATATTTTTTATTTTTACGCAAGCTTAAAAGCACAAACACAAACTATGCTTGAAAAAATAGGCATGCCCCCAGCATGATACTCAATTTGAGGTGTACATGCCCCCCAAGATTTAGTTCAGAGGAAATTGAGTGAAGGTTCAAAACACAAGAGTAAGAGACTTGACATGAATTTTCAAAAATATAAAAAAACTCGAATTAAACGAGAACATGTTTCATTTTTTTAACGAGGTTGACACAATTTGAAAGAACTGTCCTCAAACCATCTTGTTTCATTGTTTAGGGAGCTTGACACAAGAACAGGAACTATGCTCCGACGAGCTCAAAGGAGCAGGTTCAGGAGGGGGATAACCAGATGCAAAACGCTCGATACAATTAGACATTGCCCCCAGGCCAGGCATAAATGAGGAACAATGACCTCCATCACTCCACGGTAGATTTTTGAGAGACATAGTCTACACAATAGCTTCGTCAAACGGAAAAACTTCTCTTAAAGGATCGGGTGAATCTGCATCACCGAGACAAGGGGATTGAGAATAAACATCAAGATCCATGCTCAAAGGAGAATTATTAGTAGGAGGAGGATTTTATGTGGCAATGATCTCACAATAATTGATTTCAACTAGGGTCAGAGGCATTGATTCTACAAAAGAGGCAACTTGTTCAGGAGAAGGGATGATCCATGGGTCATCCAACCTAGAGATCATATTGACTTGAACAGTGTTCGGTGGTGGAATGGTAAAAATACCCATGAGAACAGGGTCCTTGAAAAGACCAGGTCCTATACTATTGGGGGGATTAGGAATTTGATCCATGTACGTACGTTGTTCTCAGAGGATGAGGTAAATAAAGACAACTGATCGACAGTAATACTCTTGCCCTCATGTGGAAACTTAAAAAGTTGAAAGAGGGTGTATGGAATGCACAACATGGTGTGGATCCAACTACGAATAAGTAGAATATTATAGTTGAGTTTGGCATCAACAAATTCTACTTCGACGTTGACTATCTTACCTTGCAATGTAATCGGTAGACTCGCGAGAATACCCAAGGGTTTTGATTCCCTTCCATCGAATGCCTCGAGGGCATTGGGATATGAAGTGAGGGATGGAGAGCCAATGGCCTTCCAGCAAGTAGATGACATAACATAGGTAGAGGCACCTTCGTCCACAATGACTTTGTGAATATTGAGGCTGTTAATACTGACTTGTATAACAAACGCGATCTGGTGCGGAAGTCGAGGGACAAAATTCTCTAGATCGAAGGTGAGAAGGCTAGAATCAGCATGATCAATTCCACTGATCATAGATAACAAATATTTATGTTGATATGGACAACTATGAAGTACTTCCAATGCGGACATCACAGAAGGCGTGTGTGCCAAATCCTTAACAATGCTATAATGCTGAGCGGCATGGGCGTTCGGATTATAGGAAGACTTTCAGAGAACACCTTTGGAAGGTGGCTGTACAACGGGTTCAATGTTGGGCCTTTCAATTTCAAGAGGACCATAGGTAGGCGGGGGAGGAGGGCCATCAATAACTTCCTTCCCAGCTACCTGGCATGATCCAGCATAATCCTTCGATTGAGTGGCAATAGAAACAGGTGCAGCGCCATTCATCATGAAAACCTGAGACCCAAACGATGCAGATGGCGAAGGCTGCTCGACCATCTGGGTCTGCTGAGATGGAAAAGGTTCCTTAAGAACTACCGGAGTTCCCTTAGAGCCCTTAAGAAATTAAATAATCTCGGATCATCTAGGACAATCTTTGGTGTAGTTGTATTCATCACAGATCAGGCAAGGGTACTTCGATTTTTGTTGTGAACCATCATCAACACATGGTTTGGATGATTCTAGTTTTGGGGCATCGGATTTGGCTTTTCCTTTGCCCTTCTTCTTCCCTTTGGAAGTCTTCTCCGTAGGATTGGCTTGAATGGCATTCATCTCCGCGGTCTTACCAAAATCTGGAGTAGTTTGAGGAGCAGAATTGTTGGAAGAATTCAATTTCTGCTTCCCATTGGAAGACTTGAGAGAAGTCTAAGAGACGGAACCAATAACACCATCTACTGATGGGGTAGCCAGTGCTTTAGAGGTCCCTGGTCGCGGGGCATCAGTCAAGATGTCGTATAGTGTGCCATACTGAGAGTACACTAAATCTAGGTACTGGGCACGAGAAATGGCTTGTTCCATGGTTACACATGTCCCCATAGCGATGCCTTGTACAATCTTGTTGAAAAAGGAGGTAGTTAACCAGTGAGTTAGAAGTTGATCAGGAATTTCAAACTTGATCAGGCGAAGACGATGTCTCCACTCGTGAATGTGATCTAAAATATGAGTAGCTTTTTCCTGTTTCAGAGATGTGAGGAGATGCGTCTCGGCTTCGTAATGAACCGGTAACTAGAAATGTGTCAAGAAAACCATAGCTAGAGTATTAAAATCTTAAAAAATACCACGGGGCAGCTCTATATACCATTTAGTAGTAGCACCGTTGAGAGTGTGCTGAAAAAGACGTAGATGAATCGAGTCATCTATCCAAGAATTTGAAGAACACCATAAGTGGTATGTCATGACATGTGCATGGTGATCCTCTCCAGATTTTCCCTCAAACTTAGGACAATCACTAGGCACCTTTTTCAGAACTGGAGGCCAATATGGATTATGAAGAATTAGATCTTTGGTCAATTTGGATACGTCCAATAACTCCAACGTGGCGAGAAAAGGTAATTAAGCATTAAAAGGCATGCCAGGTCCCCGATAAGGACCTGTACCTGTACTCCATCCTGGTTGAGCATAAATCTGCCCCCATTGGTTCTGTCCTGGAGGATTCTGACCATAGGTGGTATAAGCCAGATAATGAGGTTGATATGGCAGCTGATAACCAGGATACGGGGGTTGATAACCAGGGTAGTGATTCTAATTATACGTGGGCCCTGTTTGAACAGTGTATGGAGTATAAGTATAGCCTGGTTGTTGAGGGTAATAAATAGAACCTTGAGGTGGGTTGTAAACTGGTCGAGTCTAACCTTGAAGGTAATAGCCTCCTTGGGGTCGAACGGGCTACTGGTAAGTGGGGCCCTACTAAGCCAGATAAGTCGGGCGCACAGGTGGATTCAGCTGTGGCATAGAATAGATCGACTGCTAAGTAGGGTTAACAGGCTGTGCACGTTGTCCTGGTTGAACAGGTTGACCTGGATGTGTACGTTGCCCTGGTTGAAAAGGTTGACCTGGCTAATGAGGGACACTACGTTGCCTTGGTTGAGTAGGTTGGCTTGATGGCAGGAGTGGGCCAGGTTGTGCCTGATAACCAGGTTTACCTATGACAAGACCATAAGATGGCCCTGACTATGCAACATTTTGACCAATCGGAAAATGAGGTTGTTGAGGTTGCACCAAGGGTTGGGAAGGATGGGTTTACCCCCCAAGACTGTATGGTGGTCTAGGTTGATACCCTAGTTTCCCTTTCGGTCCTTGAGGTTGCCCTGGTTGGACCACAGGGTGAGGCTGCAGAGGTTGACCTTGAGGGTTGTAAAACTACCCTTATGGGCCATAAAGTAATCCTTGCTAGTCCGAAGTTTGTCCCTGTAAGGGTTGTCCCTGCGGGTGGTACGCATACCCTGGCTGGGCCGAAGATTGTCCCTAGAAGGGTTGTCCTTGTGGGCCAGAAGCATATCCTTGCTGAAACAAAGATGTTCCCTAAAAGGGTTTCCCTTGTTGATTAGAAGTTTGCCCAAGCTTGGTAGATAGGAAACTGTTAATATATTGATAAGCCTGATGAGTAGGAAAACAAAGGGGGTTGCCCTGCTCATCATATTGATATGGAAATATGTAAATCGGGGCACCATCTTCTCCATAATGGGAAAATTAAGGACAATTAAGATCCTGAGAGGACTGACCGACCTCAGAGATTGATGGCTAGAAAGACAGCCAATACTCCTCGGGAGAAATGTTTTCGGGAATGGTAGAAGGTATATAAACGTCTTCAGGAACTGACGAGGTCCTAGTTGACTGAGTAGTAACAATAGGCATAGATGCAACCATGCATACAGTAGGTCTAACAAGTGCTGATATGACGAAAGGATATGTCATGAGAGGTGTCAATGGCAACATCCCTAACGAGGGAATGGTCAGATTCGTGGATGGAGTCAATAATCCCATAAAGGCAATAACGGCCATGACCTGACATAAAGACCTATATCTAGCTGGGAGTGTTGGACTAGGTGAAGACATAATAGATGGTTCGGGGATTTCTTCGAGAAAAAGCTGGTAATATTCACTAGAAGTAGGAATTCCCTCACTAGGAGAAGGATTGGATGAGTCCATATCTGACCCTGCCGTAAGATCTTCTAAAAGATGACAGGGACTAGGAGGTATGACAACAGCCAAAAAAGGTGATCCCGATGTAATAGGAGGGAAGTTTTCCCCTACTCCAAATCTAAACCAATCATTGGACAAGGGCCAATTGAAGTCAACTGGTCCTCCAAAGGAAATTTTTGATATAATCGGTCCCCAGTCGGGAAACTCGGATACAATGGGCTGCTGATACTCAACAGAGGACTAGGAGAACTCAGATGAATCATTTGTATAAGGACTACCAGTAGAAGAAACTGATGGTTCTGCCACTGTGACTATAGCAAAAAAGAGGAAGAAATCAAAAAACAAAGACGCATGGGAAAAAAACAAGGCAAACAACAACAGGACGAAAAATCAATCTCTAAATGGGCACGTGATCATAGGTGATTAATTTTACCACATTGAAACTGTAAACTTTACTGTTTCATGTTTTAAGAGTCTAGAAACGAGTAAAATATGACTCTATCACTTTCATTTTGGAGACAAGTGTGAAAGGACAAGCGCTTGATGATCTTTTCAAGTTTAGGGAGTTAGTAAAGATCAAAATGACTACTCTAGTAATCTAGGTAAAAAGGTGTACCAGATATCCATGAATTTCCATATACACCTTGGTAAAAATGAAAGAGAAATCAACCAAGAACTTGACGTACATGTAGGTAATCTCCCTGAATGCTATGTCCAGTGTATCACAGGTAAAAGGCGACAGATTCGACTTCCTACAGATAAAGGATTTGCAACCTAATGGGGTATCCCTTTATATACTTGACAGTATGGGGATCACAAGTCCATACTAACGATGTCTGTATCAAGATGGCTAGCAATAACTGCTAGGCTTAAAGACATCGGAACACGTCTCTAGCTTAGACTACTAGATATTCCATTATGTTTCAATGTTTCCTTAGGTTAATTCAGTAAATTTTAAAGTTGATCTCAATTTACATTTCAATTTCAAGGCCCTATCAAATGTTGGATCTCATAAAACCTCTATATGCAAACTACACGCCACAAAATATCATTTTTTTCAATGAAGAGCTATCTACGAGAGAGTTGAGAGCTTTCAAATGACAACAAAATGAACACACAAAAACATCCACTACTGTTTCCAATGCAAGCTAATGAAACTAGAAAACTTTTCTCTAGAGTTATATAACACTAGTAATGCGAAAGATCTTTCAATTTTCAGTACGCCAATCCAAATGCAAAAGATTTTGTTTTCGTATATTTCAATATATCATAGAAAATGCATTAAATGAATGAAAAAATAATGAAAACATCGATTCAAGAAATGAAAAAGAGAGAGCTGAAACAAAACAAGTTCACTCAATTCAAACTCACAAAATCAAGACTCAAATTGATGATGAAATCCCTGAAAGCGAAGAGGAATCTCGAAAGAGACTCAAACAAACAATGTAACCTAGGCTTGGAGTAACAAAAAGAAAAACTGAATGAAAAAGAGTACAGTCACTCAATTAACCCAATGATTCAATGGAATCTAGGAAGATGAATGCAAATAATAAAAAATGAAGTTGAACAGGAAAGAAAAGACCTAAAACTCCCATGGGAGGCTCAGCACACTGAATCACCTAGAAGCCCTAGGGCTATAATGAAAAAATAATAGAAAAAGGCGAACAACTGGAGGACAGGGGCTAAAACCAGTAAAAAATGACTTCAAAGCACTCAAGCAATAAGAAAAAGTGAACCATGACCAAAATTCAAGCTAAGAAAGACCAAGAACAGGCAAACCCTAATACCAAGCAGGGTTGGCGCGCCTGTTTGGCTGTAATATGCACCAAACAGGGGTTGGCGCGGGGGCCTAACTAGCAACTAGCACCAGTTGGCGCTACTGTGAAGAGTATAACCACACCAAGCCAGTTTACCCTAGAAAAAAGAGAAAAATGGACAAACAGAGACTGGATCTGGTCTTCTGGGGGCTGAAAAATGGTTTAACACCAAGGAAGGTGAACTAGAAAAGAAAACTATTCAATCAAAAGCCAAAAAATAACCCAAAGAAAGAAGGAATAACTCCCACTGATCCCTAATGGAGTCGCCAAATTGTTGAGATTGTAAATCCCCTCTGCAGACAGAGGTGATCCCACTATCCCTAGGGTGGGTCTAGGAATAATCGAAACATGCTACGATACCGACTCCTAGTTACAAAATACAAAGCTACGATAGATAGCCTACCTCAAGTCCTATGTTATTGTTGTCGAAGAAGAAGCATTGTTTCCCGTTCCTAGCTTGACAGATCATAATCCTTCCGCTCACTGCGTCCATACACCTGTACACATGCAGAGAAGAAATGACGACATACAACGTAATAATTCAAACATGTAACTATCAATCAGTCGGAAAGGATTGAACTAAATTTCACTACACAGATAAGAAATACAATAGTGGAACCAATAATGTATTCGAGCATATATTAAAATGTGAAAGAAATATTACAACCGAGTTCTGACGTCATGTTCTTCCTTTGGCAGGGCTTCCAGTGGAGCGTGTCTCATGAAGCTTGTCGGGAATTTGGACAAGGCTCTCTCTCTTATAAGGTTCTCCTTGGCTCTGCTCTCAATATTCACTCAGCTATAGTTTTCTTCCCAAATGTTCAGCTAGCTAGAAAATAGAGAGGGCTGGCTTTTATAGAGGGAGAAGGAGAGGTTAGGCTCCTTATAATCATGGGGGAGAGTCCTATCTCTTAGGAAGGTTCCATGAGAGGTGGAAAACCACTTCCTAATCAGGGAGATCCCAAGGAAAACAACTCAACCTCATTTTGGTGATCTGTTCTGAAGTTTTTAGAATCAAACTTCCACCTTCTATTTTTTTAAAAACATTCCTTAAAAGGCTTGGTGCGGGCATAACACAGGGACAGAGCACCAGTTGTCGTGCCCACTAGTGTAAATTTTCCCCATTTGCGTGAGGGATGAACTAGCTACCAGTGCCAATGCAAAAACATGGATTTTTAGGGTTTTCCAGTGGAAATGTTCTTCATGAGAGTTCTAGTCCTTATGCAGAAGGATGCCATCAAGGTGTTTTCAGGACATTTTACTGTTCACAGGTCACAAGAATATTCCTCCAATGTAGAGACGAGGGATTGCAGGGACGGTGAAAAAATGTTGTGTAACACCTCCATTTTGAAATTAAATAGTTGATTAATATTGTCTAGTTGATATCAGGAAATCTTAATTAATTTCAATTCCAAGCTTTTTATCCTGTTGTTCAAATTGAAGTATCTACAACAAACTTCCTTGTGAGATCATTATAAGACGAACTACTTTGGGGAGAAGCTTGGTTGTACAAGGAAACACGCAATCCAACATATCTAAACTACATTCAAGTAAATGGCCCATCCTTAGGAGTTGGCCAATCGTATAATGTACTTGGGTGGGAAAACAAACATGTAGGAGCTTGAGTACTTTTATCAAAGGTATATATAGTTTGAGAGGGTCTAATAGTTAGTAGTAGTAGGGCTTGCATAACAACAGTAGCAAGGTATTCTTAAATTTCTTCGTGCCTGATATTTATGGGTGAATGATTCATTCATCACGTTACAGAATAGTGTGGCATGGAGGAACACATTTGGAGCTGACAATATAGTTGAAGAGGATGTGAATTTGTTGAGAATCTGAATTTAGTGGCCTTCATACATTTTTATGATAAATTTGGTGTAATATTTCCAATTTCTCCACAAAATAATTGGAATATTAGAGTTCTTCATTTTCATAATTAATTAAGTAAATAAGAGGGTGGAGGGGCCAACAAACTCCAAAGATAAATAAAATCCACTTTTGATGTGTGTATGTGGATATTTCAGTCATAGATCTACATAATGGAGCAGCTACTTAATGGGAAAGGAGTGGAGATCATGTCTCATTAATGAGATAGATCATGGAGGTTGAAGTAATCCACTAAGATCATGGAAGGAATCAAATGTATGATCGTAGAGCATTCATGATGAGATGATGGAGGAAGTGGTGCATTAATGCACACATGATAGAGACGGTGATAAGTACATTCACACACGACGAAGATCATGAAGAGACATCAAAGTGAACATGGAGACCTATGTCCACATGTACATTACAGTTATGAGGTGGGCCAAGGCATGAGAAGGTTCAAAAAATATATAATGAAGGTGAAGGAAAAATAGAAGGCATGTTTTAGATTATTTATTAGTGATCTGTTTAGATCTATATTTGTCATTAGACATTCCATGCACTCTTATGATGTTTAGCTAAGTCTGCAGTGTTGTTTAGCACAGGGTGTTGACGACTGGGAATCCCACCTCTTTCCTTGAATAACCTTTAAGTAAGGGTGTTTGTAATACATTAAAAACTAGGCATTGGTGCCATATTGTTCCTAATTTCTACAGAACATCCATATTCAGAAATTGCACATTTATGAAGATCAGTTTGAGAGGAGGACATTGACCTTCAATATTTCAGTTGAGAAACTGGTGAAGGATTCATCCTATCACCTTGAGCTTCCATATCAGCCTTCTAGTGCTTCAAATATATATCAGGCATCAGGCCATCTATTATTCATCTCCCAGCAAAAAAAATTCCATCAAGAATTGCGCAGTCCATTCTTGTATACCCAAGGGAGAAGGGAAGTTGCTAGCATTTCAGCTAGTAATCAAGTGGAGGACCATTCCTTCACATTATATGCATTATTTCCATCAGTGTTGAGCTTCATAGCAATATTTTACAGTAGGCTATAGAGCCTCCTTCCTTTGCAATGTAGTTTTCATGAGCAGTTGTGTAGCAGCAGCTGCAATCTTTAGAGGAGGATTAAGGAGCTAGATCTTGAGCTTCTAGCTTGAGGATCTAGTGAAGGGATCAACTCTTTAAGCTTAGATATGATCTTGTGACATATTTCAACCATTTTTTTTCAGATCTAGCTTCAGATCTGCATAACCTAGCAGACCAGGGATCAAACCCCAAGAGGGTAAATTTCCAATCTCATAGATATGGAATTTCCTTTCTGGGTTAACTTGGGTTACCATCATAGAGCCCAAATCTAAAATCTTGGCATCATCAGAGCTCCATATTTCCATAGCTATGCATTTCCATTTTTAGCCTACAGTCATATGTTCATTATCTACTGAAGGGATGATGCATTATTGCTTCCTGTAGCTCTCCAGTTATGTAATGCTAGTTGTGGCATGTTTTCAGGGTCATTTTAGGCCATCTCTTTGGCTAGATTACCTCATATTTTGTACATTGTTGTAACTGAATCATCTCCTATGAATAAAATGGCTCAGCTATTCTATCTATGTCTGTGTTGAACATAAACTTACATGTGTATTATATGTGTTACAAATATTATGTTTGTGTATCAATACATTATTCCATTTTGGGATATTACAATGGTATCAAAGCATGATCTTTGGCTCAGCTTGTGGAAATTTTGACAACATATGAAAAGTAGATAGTAGAGATCTAATATGGAGGGATTAAGTTTTTCCTAATATTTTTTTAAATCTATGACGGATCTCTCAAAAGAGGTGAATGAAACAAGAAGAGAAAGGAAAAAAGAAACCTCAAGAAGTTTTCAAGATGAAGAAGGGCCCAGTACTTCTTTTCGGCAGCAAAGAAGACCGGAGAAGCAAAGAGCTTCAAATTATTCCACTATATCCACTTTCTTTGAGAAAGAGGACTAGTCTGAATATGATGAAGGATTGGGGCATGAGAGCCTCAGTAAATATCTATCTAAATACAAGTCACATCCTCGAGCATTGAATGAGAGTCTCTCTCTCCAACCATTTTTGCAACTCATAGAATAGTGGAGATCCAGAAGCAGCAGTAGAAGAAAGAGGAATATATTTTTCTTGCATACATTTGATGGATATTCCACAAGCACATTTAGGGCTTTGAGGGAATAATTATATACATTCTTTCTAAATTATCCTATACCAGAAAGAGAGGTTGTGGATTTTGCAGTGCTGCACCTAGATGGTGAAGCAAGAAATTGGTGGTTCAATCACTTGTCACACATTGAAGTGACTACTTATGCAAATTTTATAAAAATACTGAAGAATAGATATGGTAGAAATAAATTAGAGAAATCTCACATAGTGACATCTCCCATCATCAAGGATATAATGCATGAAGATTCAATAGAAGATGTTCTCATCATCACTCTAGAGGAGGAGCCTCTACCACCACCCACTGCAGATGTGATTACATTAAGAGGGGGATCATTTGCATATTGGAAAAATGGTCTTGAGTTCTTGATATTTGGAGCCCCATTCATTATTGATGAGATGCATGATGAGGAGGAGACAGATACCAGTGCTGCTACACATGTAGAAGTGAAACCATCACTCTTGCCAGCAGTTGGAGAGACCTTTGCACTGAAAGAGGAAACTCTTGTAACCTTTCAAGATGTTTTTGAGTATCATTTGATCCAAGGTATGCATCCACTTTCATCTCATATTGTTTCAGTACCTCTTATTGAAACTTATGGGGACATGCCATCAGGGCTAATGCATGACCAAGGGTTGGAACATCATGCTGATTTGGAGTAACATCATATCACTGCACAGAGGACCCTTGATCTAATCAAGGAAGAGATGAAAAACCATCCTAGTTTGTCATTGATGAACTAAATTCAACCCTTTTAGTTGAAGTGTAGAGTTTCATAAGATGAGAAGAGTATGATCATATGTACAATGGCTGGCTATGAGTTCAGCATTTTTCCTTTCTTTGAGATAACACATGTATCACCTCGCAGATCTACATCGTTGTTAATAAGTAGCAGTGAGAAGAAGAGGACCCATTCCTTATGGGAGCAATCATATGGAAACTTCATTCATGAATAAATGGAGTAAAATATGATATATGGTAGACATATTGAGATGAGGAATATTTTTTCCTTTCTAGATGACACTTTCTCAATGAGCATCTCACAGCTCAAAGAAAAACTTCTACCTGTAGCAGATCTAGAACCTTATTGTTTTTGGAGGGCCATTAATGAGAAGAAGATCTCATGGATATATCTCATTGGAGGTGCACTTCAACATATCATGGAGTGCAAAGTTCTTCATAAGTTTGAGGTGGATGGTTGATGATGTGGAGAAAGGGGTTCCCAAACCACCTACAGATCTATGATACAATGCAGCAAGAAGCAAATCTATGATATAGGGTAGCAAGAAGCATGGCTACACTAGTTTCTCTTGGGTGAGTATGGTTACCACCCAATGGGTCATATTTTTCTGATTCATGCCTTACACATCATTGGAAGAATGAAAAATAAAAAGTCATGGTTAATTTGGTTGTGGATGAGAGAGTTTTGACATCACATGATATATCTTATGTCCTTGTATTTGTTTTTGTTTGGGATATGTCTCATGTCTTTACATGTATTTCTGTTTGGGATGTATCTCATGTTCATGTATGTACTTGGGTTTGCGAGAAAGTATAACTCTCACATGATGTGGCATAAGGGAGCTTGTTTGTACTATGTTGATGGGACATTTCACATGTCCATTACTGTATTGTTGCTCCATGACTTGCATCATGATGATGTAAGGTGGCAGCAGGAATCCTTGTTGCTATGGTTACTTTTGGGAGAGTATTGATTGATTCTTCCCATACATTGCATGACATTGTTGGAGGATGGAAATGGGAGGCCTTAAAACATTGGCTTCTGTTGGGGGATTATGGTCATTGTACATGGTATGATGATGATGTGAGAAAGTAGCAAGATACCTTGTTAAGGTGGCTTCTCTTGAGAGAATATGTCCACTACATTTGGTACAATGATGATATGGTATGGCAGCAAGAGTCATTTCTACGGTGGCTTCTATTGAGGGAGTATGACTCTCATATCTATATTCATGCAGATTTGGCATGGTAACAAGAAGCATTGTTGCGGTGACTTATTTTGAGCGAGTATGGCTCTCTTGTTTGTTTTCATGATGATCTAGCATGGCAGCAAAACACTTCACTGCATTGGTTGTTATTAGGAGAATATGGTTTGACATTATTCATATTCATCCATATGTCTCTACTTCTTATTTTTTACTATGTTGATGTGATATTTGGATCCTACATGGCCAATAGGGCTAATGATGTGAGCATTAATAAATGCAATCTACTCTATGCACTATGGGTTGGAAAGATATTTCATGGGTTGGGACTTTCCACTTTGGGAATGAACCACTTCGTTTTGTGTATCTCATGTGTAGAGGATATCTTTGGTCATCATATGGTTGCCACTTGGAGATTCATTGATGAGGAAGGGTATCTAACTTTTTAGTTGGAGGCCATTCTAAACATTCTAGAGAGGCGGCTTTGGAGCTGGACATGCATGACACATTGTGATAGATGGGGAGGCCTTCCACATTAGGATGCCATTTGGAGGGAGGATGTTTGTTGTAGCATCCAATTTTGCAGTTGCTTGAGTTCAAGCAACATTTTTCCAGGGAGGACTGTAAAATTCCCAATTTTTTCACAAGAGAATTGGAATATTAGAGTTCTTAATTTTCATAATTAATTAAGTAAATAAGAGGGTGGAGGGACCCAAAACCTCCAAATATAAATAAAATCCACTTTTTATGTGTATATGTGGATATTTTAGTCATATATCTACATAATGGAGTAGTGGAGGAGCTACTTAATTTCAGAGTGGAGATCATGTCTCATTAATGAGATAGATCATGGAGGTTGAGGCAATCAACTAAGATAATGGAAGGAATAAGATGTAAGATCATAGGGCATTCATGATGAGATGATGGAGGAAGTGGTGCATTAATTCACACATGATGGAGAGGGTGATAAGTACATCCACACATTATGGAGATCATGAAGAGACAATGCAGTCAACATGAAGACCTATGTCCACATGTACAGTGCAGTTATGAGGTTGGAAAAGTAATGAGAAGGTTTACAAACTATATAATGAAGATGAAGGCAACATAGAAGACATGCTTTATATTATTGATTTGTGATCTTTTTAGATCTGGATTTTTCATTTGACATTCCATGCACTCTTATGCTATTTAGCTAAGTCTACAATGTTGCTTAGCACAGGGTGTTCCCGAGCGGGAATCCCACCTCTTTCCTTGAGTGACCTGTTGGGGTTCCCATGTTTTGGCCAGATCGGCAAGACCAAAAGATGAGACAACATCAGAACCACTTTGGGGCCCTAGGATCTAGCCCTCCTGGACCTGGAGAGGGATCTCTCCAAATAGAGCAAAGAATGATATATCTTTGGGGCTCAAGATGAAATATTAGGCTAGTTATGAAGCACAAAAGGGGGGTTTTAAAAATGATTTGGTTGAAGGGTTGCTGGGTTGGTTAGGAGATCACGGACTGGGAAAGCAATGGGAAGAAAGGAAACAGAATAGCAGGATATTTCAGCAAAGAGAATAGGCTGAGACAGTGCCATCCATTGGGCTATGGAGTCATAAAAGGAAATTACTTGCATCCACTAGCCAAGGCTTTCAAAGGGCAAGTCATCTACACTAAAGGATCTTTTAGGAAAATGGTGGAGTGGAAAATTAGGAAGGAAAGTGAAAGAAGGAGAACAACTAGATTTTTGTCTATAGATCAAGTCAGAGGTCATTTAACTCCAGACCTGCTTGGACATACTCAAAGGCAGCTCTCAAAGAGACAATGGGGCTGCTTATAGATCAGACCAGAGGTCATTTAACTCCAGATCTACTTTAGCAACTCCAAGGGAGAAAACAGAGATAGATTTGACAAAGAAGCATCCAAGTGGCAAACCCCCAAGTTCATACATCAGCCAGCAGGCAATAACATCCACTGCACTGGTTAAACTCCACGAATTTACTCTTAGATACACATGAAGCAGAAAACATAAAGGTAGGGAGAGAAGACATCATAGGGCACCTAACACGGGTGAATCCTATACCATTATTCTGATGCCTACCAGCAGAACATGAAACAGTATGAAAATGTAAATAAAAGAGTTAAGAAAAACATCACCAATAGTAATAGACTAGGATCCTGTGAAATGTGCTTTGATTAATTGATGCAAAACCAGTCATGTACAATATGGCTCAATGGCTAATACAGTCCCAAATTCTCCTCCCAGCCTATTACATAAAACTACTTTGTTATTCCCTCCCACGATGGTTCTAACAGTCAAATGAATCCCTCTAACAGCAGATGCCCAACAAGGCAACAACAACCTTTACAATTCGTTTATGGGAATTCTTATAGGAGAAGAGAGAAAACAGAGGTAGATAGACAATTAATCAATCTCATTAAAACAGAATCGACGGAAGTGTCCACACCCATACTGCTTAATGGCTCTGTGGCTCTGTATGTACTCTATAATCTGGTTCAGAGATCTCTGTCAGGCCAGAAATTGACCTCGGATATTTCTTTGAAGTCCTTTCTGGTGCTTGGAGCTCTGTGCTGCCATTCTGGAATAAATGAACTGGATGGAAAACTGCAAGTCCTTCCATGCTTCTTTAATGCTTCCTGACTGTCTCAAATGAGCCTCAGTCAGTGTATTTAATTGTCTTAGGGCTCGAGAAGGCATGGAGGATGCCGTGGGAAGGTGTACCTCTGGAGGAAAAAGTCCTGCTATTAGGTGGCGCAGTTATGACTTGTTGGTGCGCTCTTAGTCTTCAATCAGTGCCTTAATCCTTTGAATGCAGGGTTAACATTTTATTTCATTAATAACAGGCACCAACCCCCTTTGAATTCCTTCTGCTGGTGGCTGGAAATGCTGAACTGGCCATCTCTGTACCATCTGCACACTGAAATAACTTTGTTTAAAACCCGGGCAGTGGCGGCGGAGGAAATGCTGTGGAGGCGATGGAATGGTGGCAGAAGAGTGGAGAAGGGTGGAAAGAACACAGAGCAGCGGAGAAATGATTAAAACTGTAAAGGCCCGAAGGTTGAACACTTGGGCGTAATATAAAGGGAAACACGAAAACAAAGGAGCGGAAGCCATGGAGGTGGGACCCAGCGGAGGCAGAGGGCGAATAAACCAGAACCATCCGATCTTGGAGGAAACGAACGGTCACGATCCAATCGCACCATCGCAATCAGAGGTCAGAGCGAAAGACAATCGCAACGCTCGTTCAAAAATTTCTGATTGCGATTGGGAGAGATAGAGCGATTAAGCGATGGTCGTCGATCTGGGGGAGGAACGGACGGACATGATTGAATCGGGAGATGGAGGAAAGGGGATGCGATTAGCGCTAGGCCATTGATCTGCGGGAGGAACGGACAATCAAGATGCAATCGGGAGACAGCGGGGGAGGCTTGCGATTGCGATCGGGCGGGGCAATGTGATTGAGCGATGACCGTCGGATCGCGGGAAAATGGACGACGGAGATGAAATCGGAAGGGCAGAGGGAAAAGCATGCGATTGTGTGATAGCCGTTGGATCGCGGGAGGATGGACGGCCAGGATGAAATCGGAGCATCGAAATCGGAGTGGCATGGAGAAGGCTTGCGATTGCGTTCGGAAGGGGAAAAGTGATTGAGCGCTAGCCGTCCGATCTGGCGGGGAGATCAACGGTGGGGACAACAATCGGAGGGGCAGGTGCGATTAAGCGCTGGCCGTTAGATCAGCGGGACAATCAACGGCCAGGATGAGATCGGAGGATCGCAATCGGGGAATCGGAAGACAGGGTGCAATTAGCGGAGGACCGTCGGATCAGGCGGGGAGATCAACGGTTAGGATTGAATCGGGAGGGAGATGGAAGGACTTGCGATCACGATCGGAGCACTGTTGCGATTAAGCGCCATCCGTCGGATCTGGAAGGGAACGAACGGCTGGGATTAAATCAGAGCTCGGGTGAAAGACTTGCGATCAATCGGGGGGTGCACGATACATGTTGCGATTGCGATTGAGCCGGGCCTTGCGATTGGAGCTCCGCCGTTCGATTGAAACAGATCAACGGTGTAGAACGAAGCAGAGGACTTAACGTTATAAACGATCACATCGGGGCTTTCTGCTGTTACAAAGGACTTACACCCGCCCGATGCTCCGATTGCGATTAGCGCTCGGGACTTAAATGCTTGGTCCCAGCGCGGGGTTATATGTGAGGAAGTGGTTAAGGGGAAGGGGCTAGGCCTTAGAATAAGGTCGGAAAGTGGGTTTTTAGCCCCTTTTAATGGATTTTGAAGGTGAAGGAGGGGAACGATAGAGGGGAAAAGGGGGAAGAAAGCTAAACAAAGGGTAGGGGAAGAAATTAAATGAGGCTTTGGGAGAATTTGAGGGGTAAATGGGGAAATAGAAGGGGAGAAAAGGGGGGAATAAAAAGAGGTTAAATGAGGGAAAAATAAATGGTAGAGGAGGCCTTCGGGCATTTCTTCACATAACAGAGAGGCTTTAAAAGGGGAACCAGCAGAGGGGATTTGATCAAAGGATAAAAGACACAAAGAGGCTTCAAGGAGACTGTGTTTTCAGAGGAAATGCATTCCTTGAAGACTCAAAAATAATTTAGCCCCCTATTTTCTTGTCAAAAATTTCATAGGGGGGCTAACAGTGGCTTCACATGCGGATGGCTTCTTCTTGAAGGAGTCAAGAATTCAGAAATTGATCTCTTGGTGTAGGCCAGATGCCTGCTGCTTGAACCATCCATCTCTTTCTTTGATCAGCTGCCACAAGCTATGAAGACAACATATCAGCAGAAACACTTCCCATACAACTACCTACCCAGACTATAGTCCTAATTTTTTTTCTTCTTGGGTGCATTTGGACTTGCAGACCCTTTTACATCATTAATTTTTTAAACAGGAAAAAATAAACCTAATCTACTTCTACCCTTATTACTCCATGAGACCAGATTATACTGTTGGTCTCATATGTTTCTCTACCTACACTACTACCTGCTAGGATTAGACTGTCCAACAGGTTTCTTCTCTACCTTCTAAGGCAGAAATTTAAACAACTAATCTAGCTGCTCATAGGCTGAGCTTTATGGAGCTTTTCCTACCTACCCTACTCTAACTAAAATATTTACAAGTCTAGCTTACAAACATGGTCTTCCAATGTAACCAGTCCTTCAAGTGATCCCATGGCTGGTCCTTCTTGCTCAACTCCTTGAGCATGCTGGATAGGCAGGGCAGCTCCCACTCTTTTTGTTCAAAAACAACAGCTTTGAGAAAATTTCTTTGTGTCTGTAACATGCTGCTGAGCAAGACCTTTGATCCTTCTTCAAATGTATGCAGGAAATGTGCATAAGGATCATGAAAAGATACCTGGCTATGAATATTTGGCAGGCTAGCTTCGACCAGGATCTCTTCTTCTTCCACTGGATCAAGAATGAGACTCTCTTGGAGTAGAGTGTCTCCTTCATCTTCTGGACTGGAGGACTCATCATATATGGCAGTGCTGTCCTCTTGGAGCTCTGATGTATTCTGCTCTGGTGTGCTGAGCTCTGTGAAAAGATCCATGTGTTCTTGAGCAGGGGCTTGTTCTATTTCCTCCTCTTTTTCAAGATAAAGCTCATTATTCACATCCTGATCAAGAATCTCTTCTTTTTTTTCCCCTTCATCATCTAAAAGGAAAGACTGCTGGCTACCAGTCTCATGACACTCATCACTGATGCTTTCATAACTTTCCCCATCAGTGTCATAGATAGGCGGACCTGACCAAGTCCACCGTTCTGGGCGCGCAATGGGTCTTTCTTCATTCTGATCCACAGAGGAGTCTTCCAATTCAGAACCAACAAACTCAAACAATGACTGAGCAGGAGAGTGTGTTCTATAGAAGATTTTTGGGGTGGGCTGCTGATTCAATATTTGATCAATCTCTTCTTCTGTCAAAAGAGGGGTTTCCTTCTCATTATGGACAGAAGAACAACAATCCTCTTCCTCTTATGTTAGCTGACTGGGAGGCGGGATTTCCTCTTGAGCCTCTTCTTCTTCATCAGATTCTGCGTTTTCTGTGTGGTCTTCTACTTCCTCAGGGCAGCTTTCCCTATCAGCCTTTGCTAATAGGTCCTGATACTCTTTGGTTAGCGTAACACAAGGCATAGGTAAGCAATCGGGCAATTCCTAATCACTTTCCTCTTCATCTTCTATAGATTCTTGAGCATCATATAGGTCCTGCTCATCTTCTAGATCTTGAGTTTGTTCTTGTTCTGAAGACGACATGGCCTGCTCTAAATAATCATCATCTGTATTCATATTGGCCATGTGTGTCTCCAGCATTTTGCCAAGCACTTCCGTTATTCTGCATACTTTATTATACAAAGCATTATACTTTTCATCCATGTCCATGCTTGGATTCACGCTTATGAAAAGAAGGCTACTGCCTCTTCTCAACCAGTTCAGTGTCCTTCACCAGTGGAGTCTTTTGGTCTTTGGATCATAGGGAGTGTGGAGTCGCCAGGTGGATGAATATGACTGTTTGGAGCTGGATGTTGTCCACCATCAGCAATTAGAAGCCAATCTAGAGGCAAAGTGGTCCTTGACTCTCAGATTTTCCCCAGTATGGTCGCCATTATGTTGGGGTTCCCATGTTTTGGCTAGATCGACAAGACCAAAAGATGAGACAACATCAAAACCACTTTGGGGCCCTAGGATCTAGCCTTCCTGGGCCCGGAGAGGGATCTCTCCAAATAGAGCAAAGAATGATATATATTTGGGGCTCAAGATGAAATATTAGGCAAGTTATGAAGCACAAAAGGGGGGTTTTAAAAATGATTTGGTTGAAGGGTTGCTGGGTTGGTTAGGGGATCACGGACTGGGAAAGCAATGGGGAGAAAGGAAACAGAATATCAGGATATTTCATCAAAGAGGATAGGCCGAGACAGTGCCATCCATTGGGCTATGGAGTCATAAAAGGAAATTACTTGCATCCACTAGCTAAGGCTTTCAAAGGGCAAGTCATCTACACTAAAGGATCTTTTAGGCAGATGGTGGAGTGGAAAATTAGGAAGGAAAGTGAAAGAAGGAGAACAACCAGATTTCTGTCTATAGATCAGGTCAGAGGTCATTTAACTCTAGAGCTGCTTGGACATACTCAAAGGCAGCTCTCAAAGAGACAATGGGGCTGCTTATAGATCAGACCAGAGGTCATTTAACTCCAGATCTACTTTAGCAACTCCAAGGGAGAAAACAGAGATAGATTTGACAAAGAAGCATCTAAGTGGCAAACCCCCAAGTTCATACATCAGCCAATAGGCAATAACATCCACTGCACTGGTTAAACTCCATGAATTTACTCTTAGATACACATGAAGCAGAAAACATAAAGGTAGGGAGAGCATACAGCATAGAGCACCTAACACGGGTGAATCCTATACCATTATTCTGATGCCTACCAGCAGAACATGAAACAGTATGAAAATGTAAATAACAGAGTTAAGAAAAACATCACTAATAGTAGCCAGACTGTGATCCTGAAATGTAAGCTTGATTAATTGATGCAAAACCAGTCATGTACAATAAGCTCAATGGCTGTTACAGTCCAGAATTCTCCTCCCAGCCTATTACATACAACTACCCTGCTACTCCCTCCCACGACTGTTCTAACAGTCAAATGAATCCCTCTAACAGCAAGACGCCCAACAACTGAACAACCTTTACAATTCGTTTCTGGGGAATCTTATAGGAGAAGAGAGAAACAGAGGTAGATAGAAAATTAATTTATCTCATTAAGACAGAATCGGCGGAAGTGTCCACGCCCATACTGCTTAATGGCTATCTGCAACGCTGTGAGTACTCTAAGACTGGTTCGGAGATCTCTGTCAGGTCAGATTTTGACCTCTGGTATGTTCTTAAGTCCTTATGGTGGTCTGGAACTCTGTGCTGCCATTCTGAAATAAATGAACTGGGTGGGAAATCTGCAAGGTCCCTCCATGCTTCTTTAATGCTGCCTGACTATCTTTTAAGTGAGCCTCGCTAGTGTATTTAATTGTCTCGTGGCCCAAGAAGCATGGAGGACACTGCGGGAAGGTGTACTTCTGGAGGGAACGTCCTGCTATTAGGTGGCACAGTTATGGCATTGCTGGTGCGCTCCTTAGTCTTCAAACTGAACCTTAATCCTTTGAATGCGGGGTTAACATTTGATTTCATTAATAACAGGCACCAACCCACTTTGAATTCCTTCTGCTGGTCGCTAGCAATGCTGAACTGGCCATCTCTGTAACATCTGCACACTGAAATAACTCTGTTTAAAACCCGGGCAGTGGAGGCGGAGGAAATGTTGTGGAGGCGGTGGAATGGTGGCGGAAGAGTGGAGAAGGGTGGAAAGAACACAGAGCAGCGGAGAAATGATTAAAACTGTAAAGGCCCAAAGGTCGAACACTTGGGTGTAATACAAGGAAAACACGAAAACAAAGGAGCGGAAGCCATGGAGGTGGGACCCAGCGGAGGCGGAGGGTGAATAAACCAGAACCATCCGATCTTGGAGGAAACGAACGATCACGATCCAATAGCACCATCGCAATCGGAGGTCGGAGCGAAAGACAATCGCAACGCTCGTTCAAAAAGTTCCGATTGCGATTGGGAGAGATAGAGCGATTAAGCGATGGCCGTCGATCTGCGGGAGGAACGGACGGTCAGGAGGCAATCGGGAGACAGCGGGGGAGGCTTGCGATTATGATCGGGCGGGGCAATACGATTGAGCGATGACCATCGGATCGCGGGAAAATGGACAGTGGAGATGAAATCGGAAGGGCAGAGGGAAAAGCATGTGATTGTGCTATAGCCGTTGGATCGCGGGAGGATGGACGGCCAGGATGAAATCGGAGCATCGCAATCGGAGTGGCACGGAGAAGGCTTGCGATTGCGATCGGAAGGGGAAAAGCGATTAAGCGCTGGCCATCCGATCTGGCGGGGAGATCAACGGTGGGGACAACAATCGAAGGGGCAGGTGCAATTAAGCACTGGCCGTTAGATCGGTGGGACAATCAACGGCCAGGATGAGATCGGAGGATCACAATCGGGGAATCGGAAGACATGGTGCGATTAGCGGAGGACCGTCGGATCAGGTGGGGAGATCAACGGCCAGGATTAAATCAGAGCACGGTGGAAAGGGCTTGCGATCAGCGATTGGGCGAGGGTTGCGATTGAGCGCTGGCTGTTGGATCGGCTAGGAGATGGACGGCCAGGATATGATCGGAGGATCGCAATCAGAGTGCGATGCGATCAATTGGGGGGTGCACGATGCATGTTGCGATTGCGATAAGTGTCGTGGACTTAAGCACTTGGTCCTGGCACCTGGGCACATGTGGGGAAGTGGTTAAGGGGAAGGGGCTAGGCCTTAGAATAAGGTCGGAAAGTGGGTTTTAGCCCCTTTTAATGGGTTTTGAAGGTGAAGGAGGGGAACGATAGAGGGGAAAAGGGGGAAGAAGCTAAACAAAGGGTAGGGGAAGAAATTAAATGGGATTTTGGAAGGATTTGGGGGGTAAATGGGGAAATAGAAGGGGAGAAAAGGGGGGAATAAAAAGAGGTTAAATGAGGGAAAAATAAAGGGGATAGGAGGCCTTTGGGCATTTCTTCACATAACAGAGAGGTTTTAAAAGGGGAACCAGCAGAGGGGATTTGATCAAAGTATAAAAGACACAAAGAGGCTTCAAGGAGACTGTGTTTTCAGAGGAAATGCATTCCTTGAAGACTCAAAAATAATTTAGCCCCCTATTTGCTTGTAAAAAATTTCGTAGGGGGGCTAACATGACCTATAAGGAGGAGTGTTTTCACTACATTCATCATTACAAATTAGTGACATATTGTTCCTACTTTATGCAGAACATCCATATTTAGAAATTGCACATTTCTGAAGATCACTTTGAGAGGAGGAGGTTGTCTTTCAATATTTCAGTTGAGGAATCGGTGAAGGATTCATCGTATCACCTTGAGCTTCCAGATCAGCCTTCCAGTTCTTTATATCTATATCAAGCATCAGGCCATCTATTATTCATCTCCGAGCATCATCATTTCCATCAGGAATTGTGCATTCCATTCTTGTAGACCCAAGGGAGAAGGGAAGTCACTAGCATTTTAGATAGTAATCAAGTGGAGGACCATTCCTTCACATTGTATGCATTATTTCCATTAGTTTTGAGCTTCATAGCCATATTTTGAAGCTGGCTAGAGATCCTCCTTCCTTTATAGTGAAATTTTATGAGAATTTGTGTAGCATCATCTGCAATCTTTAGAGGAGGATTGAGGAGCTAGATCTTCAGCTTCTAGCTTGAGGATCTAGTGAAGGGATCATCCCTTCAAGCTTAGATCTGATATTGTGACATATTTTAGCAATCTATATGTCAAATCTAGCTTCAGATCTGCATAACCCAATAGACCAGGGATCAAACCACAATAGGGTAAAATTTCCAATCTCATAGGTATGGAATTTCCTTTCTGGATTATCTTGGGTTGCTATCATAAAGCCCAGATCTAGAATATTGGCATCATTGGAGCTCTATATTTCCATAGATATGCATTTCCCTTTTCATCCTATAGTTATATGTTCATTATCTGCTAAAGGGAAATCACAGTATTGCTTCCTGCATCTCTCTAGTTACACAGTGCTAATTGTGGTATGCTTTCAGGGTCATTCTAGGCCATCTCTTTAGCTAGATTACCTCATATTTTGTACACTGTTGTAACTAAATCATCTCCTATGAATAAAATGGCTCATTTATTCTTTCTATATCTATGTTGAACATAAACTTACATGTACATTTTCTCTGTTACAAATATTATGTTTGTGTATCAATGCATTATTTCATTTTGGGATATTACAGTGGGCCACCTTGTGTGCTACAATGCTTATGGGATTTTTCAAGAGAAGAAGCTCTACTAGAAGATCTTTGGAGACGATGAGAAGCTAAATAAGTTTCTGAGATGGAGGGTCCAAATTCTGGAGAAGGGATCAAGCTCCTTGATTTCAAGCCTGGTGGTGCCAATTCCATGATTCATATCACAGATCTTAAGAATATGCTGAAGGTAGAATTGAGAGCTGTATCAAACCAAATTATTGCACTTTTTCAAGATAGCTATCTAGAGAGGTAGCAATAAAGGTTTGTGACTGCTCAAAACACAATTTTTTTTTCCTTTTGCAAGCTTGCCTAGAACAATCTCTCTGAATGACTATAAATGAGCGGAAGGATGATATTAGATGTCCTCGTAGATTTGGTGTTTTGAAAATTTTGGCACACCAAAAATTGAAATTGCTAATGCATCTCTAGGTATTTATTACTTGACATATGGTTTCTAGTTTCAAATGGTGTCAAATTACATATATCTTCAGCCTAGATTGAAAAAGGATAAAATTTACAATTTATATTTTATAAAGAGGCTCCTTTTATATAGGTATCTAATAGAGATCTTTAGGCAGATTTGGTTTTATGTATTTTGTATTAAACAATACAGTAATTTCCAACATGTAATGTCCTATTTTAGCACATGGCTAAATGGAACATTAGAATTTTGATTTTATATTGCTGCAGCTAAATAAATGGTTAAGGAGGCCCATGATTATGAAAAACATTAATAAAATCCCTCACATTATGAAAGAGGAGCATTATTGGAGCTTGTTTGCACACTCCATGTGTGAAAAGGGTTAATTGCAAAGAGGGTTAGGTCATGTTGACCAAGTCAAACTGCGCAATAGTTGGAGGAGAAAACCCTAATGTGTGGGGTCCATGGCTAAGGAGCCTTGATTGGCATAAAAGGAGGGGAAAGCAACCATTTTCAGTTAGTTTTGGATATTTTGAATTGCTTTCCACAGTTGCACACTATGATAGCTGTGCTGCTCAGCACAAGGGATTTCTTGTTCAAGAATTCCCTCCCTTCTTGAGAAGCTTTTGAAGGTTTGATCTTCATCTTCTCTACATCTTGGCTCAAGGCCAAACCTATTCCTTTCAGTGCAGTGATTCTTGCAACAAGAGCCATTGTGTTGCTGGGGTTGCAGTGGAGGTTCTCACACTCTCATTTCGGAGCTTAGATTTCAGAAGAGGAAGATTTTATGAATTTGGGAGATCAGTGGGGGAGACATCAACTCCATTTCTCATATCTTGGCAGGAGGCCAAACTCTTACAATCATCTACAACGCAGTTCCTCTACTTGACTGCGCAGTTCTTGAGTGCAATTGCAGTGAGGGGTTGCACCGACATTTTGGAGAGTGAGATCTTTGGTGGAAGGACCAACTTTTCAATCTATATTTCCATTGGAGGAGGTCTATACATTTTATTCAACATTATTCAGCCATCTCCTTCAGTTTCTCATTTTAGAGTAGCATCTACTCCAGCTACTTCGGCATTTCTGCATAAATGCCATTTTGTATGTATTATAGCCAATCCCTTTAGGGATTGTTTATTATAGTTTCTAGGGGTTGAGATCTAGCTCCGCCTTCTTTATTTGAGCTTATTATTGCCATATCTTCATTGTATCATTATTTTGCAGCAGTCTTCCTTCAGTGACTACGCAGTCATAGTTGGGAATAGTATATGTAACGGTGTATTTCATGTTCATTGTACTTGTGTCTTCAGAGAAGGGGTTGCTTCAGCTTGAGTGATCATTTCCTCAAGATCTTGTACAAATTTCTGCTATCATATTATTAACGAGAATACTATTGCATTTTCTAAAGTTTCTGCACTCACTACTATTTCCAGCTCATGCTTGTGTATTGTTGTAGCTCATCTCTTGTGAGAAATATCTTCCCGAAGGAAGAAATATTTGCATAGCTATAGGAAGAGTCTGAGTAAGGGCCAGGAAGCCTCCGGTTCTCATCCTCTCTTTAGCGGTGAAATAACTGTTAAAATCCCTCTCATTCCATCTCTGACATAGCCTTGTTAATATTTCTGACAAAGGAACATTTCAGTGGTGAAAAATTCTGTTGATTTCGATTTCAGGATAATACAGTGGTATCAAAGCATCAAACTTGGCACATCCTGTGAATTTTGAATTTCAAAAGTAGAGAGCCCAAGGATGAAGAATATGAGTTTACTCTCATCTATTTTTAGATCCAGAAGAGACCTCTCCAAAGAGGTCAATAGGAATGAAGGAGGAGAAGAGGAAGTACCATGCACTTCCTATTCTCACAGAGAAGCAGAGCATAAGCATGGAAGACACTTGGAATTCAAAATTATAAGTGAGTACCTAGCTGAATACCGAGCAAACCCTAGAGTCTCGAAAGATACTTTATATTTTCCACATTTTATTTAGCAGAAAGAAGAAGAAAGACCCCATAGCCATGGGATGATGAGAGGCAATAGATTTCTATTGTCCACATTTGATGGATCACTCACATGAGCAGTAGAGGTTTGGGAAAAGAAGCTAGAGGCATTTTTCCTACTACATCCTATAGCAGACAAAGAGGCAGTAGAAGTTGCAGTGCTGCACTTAGAAGGTGAAGCCAAGATTTGGTGGATCAGCCATTTAGACCATGCAAAGGTTTCAAATCTTGTTGAGTTTTCTCAATGATTGATCAGTAGATTTGGAAAAAAGAGGAAGGAGCCCTCACCACCATTGGATGAGGCATGTACCAGCGCTGTTAAGACCATGGAGGAGTAGCCTTCATCTTCAGCAGTTTGGGAGGCCAAGTCTCATGAGGAAGCAACACTTGCAGCCTTGCAAGGAGCTTCCAAGTTTCACCAAGGTATGATTGGAGATCCATTTCTTGTCTTTGCAACAAACACCTCGGATGGGTCTACATCATTTCATGTAGGTGAATTAGAGTAGCAGAATAATAATGCACTGTAAAAGGGCAGTGATGCAAAGGAGATCTCACAGATAGATTTCAATGGAGGTGCATTCCCACACTTTTTGGAGTGCAAGGTTCTTCAACAGTTGGAGGATGGTTTTCCCTTCTCACATGAACAAATAGGAGATGGGGGACATCTTCAAATGGATAGCTTGTCTCATGACTGTGATGGAAATTACTCGTGCCACACATATCATGATGGGGGTTTTTTTCCTACCAACTATTTGGATCCTCATAGGGTCAAATTGATCCTCAGGAAATCTGTATTTCAAAATCCCATGAAATGTAGAGGTTTGATTTGGGATGAGGGTAGTCCTCAAGGGAGGAGTACCATGATGAAGGAAGGAAGGAGACATCCACACATTTCTTATTGAATGTGGTGGAGAAGGAGCAAGGGGCTAGTGAGCCACTTGCATATTTATGATACCGGGCAGCAAGAGACTTCGCTGCGCTGGTTACTCTTGAAGGAGTTTGGCCATCACTTGGCATTCTCTCTTTCCAAGAGTAGGAGGAGGTAGCAAAGGGATTTGTTGCTTGGGTGGTGTTGGAGAGAGCAAAGTCATATGTGCTCTCACATGATATAAAATGTTGCAGGAGTAGGATATGTCACTATCATGGTGCAAAGGGGATGCTCCTTGTCTTTTGATGATCAAGAACTGCTTCCACTTCGGGAGAGATTCCATATTTGTAGCAGTATTGTTAGACGGTTGCCCAATTATGTTGAGGGAGCTAAGGGAAACAACGCAATGCTATCCAGAGACTATCTAGTGCCTCATGCAGAGGGAAGAGGAGTTCTTACTCCAGGTGGAGGGATCCTTGCATCCTTGCAAGTAAGTCCCCAGGATCTCAAGTACGGAGATCAAGGCACAACTCATGTTTTACATGTGCCATTGTTGAGGAGGTGTGGAACCATGGAGACACCAAGAAGGAATAGGGAGGATGACCATCATTATGTGATGAGGATCACACATCCTTGTCTATATTATGAGGTTGATGCACCTAAGAGGGTGATTGGATTGCACAGTGGAAGCATGGACAGACTTGTTCATTCATATATGCAGTCACCTTTTGATGATGATGTCTCATTACATGGAGACATTTTGCCGAGGAACCCACTAGGTCAGTAGATGGTGAGATATGCTTCACATGTTGAGGCACCATTCATTGATTTCAGGAGGGTGGAGTCCTTGGGAGATAGCTTTATAGTGCTAAGAGTCTTGGGTAGACTCAGGGAGGAGTGACACACTCTCTCGACATCATTTGTACCCACTTTCATTTCAGATTCTACATTGTGGCAGAGGCAGTAGGGGAAGGTTAGCAGCCTTCCAATTTGCATCTTTGGCATGAGAAATGTCAAAGGAGGAGATGACCATATGATAGATGCTCTTCATGAGGGATCATCAGCGCTGTCACTAAGGAGGATGGATCCATGGGGGAGCTCTGGATTATTGGTGGAGTATTCCTAGGATCATTTTGCTTGCATGATATTGACAGATCAGCATATGAGGAGATGCATAGATCATGTTCAGATGGAGGAGTCAGCACAACCACCTCTTTTCTCCTTGAGGATGAGGGGAGACTCAGTTTTGAGCCACTCCATTTGCATGAGTAGAACTTATGGTAAGGTAATTTTTTATGTGCATGATGATTTATATATTCATCCCTTAACCATATATGTACAGGATGTTGCTCCAAGGAGGGGTATTCTTCTTTTTGGACCCCATGGTCTACTTGAGGCCATGAGCACTATTGGTGACCACTCCCTAGGAGGACTTGGGGAGGAGATGTATTTTGGAGGATCTACTCACCTTGCACCATATATCATTCACTTCCTCCATACATTTGAGGAGAGTCAGGCAGCAAGCAAGTGGTTGAGAGGCCACACCTTTTGTCATAATCTTATGCAGTTGAGGGTCAAACTGCATTGGTTACAGTTGGGGGACCATTTTATTTCTCCCTTGCTACATATGAAAGCAAGCATGGTTTTCATTATCTTTCATTATATTTTTGATGTCTTTGTATTTTTTGAGAGCATGATTGGGAGAATGGAACATTAGTTGGATGTGTCCCTTGAGGGAGAGATCTCCCACATTATTTCCATTACATGTTCTAATGGGAACATGAGAGGACATGTGGCCACTACAACAACACATTTCTTTCCATTTGAGGTGAGGCATATGATTTATTGTATTCCATATGATGGTGAATTCCAACTCACCATGTATGATATGATTTGGGACAACATGTTTCATAATGCTGGAGGAGAGATCCTTGGAGGTCTAGACTTCATCTTGCCTCTTGAAGGAAACATTGTGGCAGCCCAATATCAGCATATACTCTGCACTTATCCTAAGTGGAGAGGAGTAAAACATGGGGTAGACTATTTTTTCTACCAAGATCATATTTTCAGCCCACCTACATTGTGGAAGCCAAAGGTGGAAGATGATTTTCAGGAGTTGCCATGTTGGAGGGTAACTCATTTTTTGTGGATCATTGCTTGGGGGATGGAGGATCTAAATTGGGGAGGTATTCCTCAGCATAGTTTAGACTGCATTTCTTTAGTGGAGGTTTTTCCAGTTCTATCCTTGCAGTTGCTTGAGGGCAAGCAACATTTGGGATGGGAGGACTGTAATGTCCCATTTTAGCACATGGCTAAATGGAACATTAGAATTTTTATTTTATATTGTTGTAGCTAAATAAATGGGTAAGGAGGCCCATTATTAAGAGGAGAATTATTGGAGCTTGTTTGCACACTCCATGTGTGAAAAGGGTTAATTGCAAAGAGGGCTAGGTCATGTTGACCAAGCCAAACTACACAATAGTTGGAGGTGTAGCTTGCTTGGGAAGCCTACAAAATTGCATGAGGAGGAGAAAATCCTAATGTGTGGGGTCTATGGCCAAGGAGCCTTCATTGGCATAAAAGGAGGGGAAAGCAACCATTTTGAGTTAGTTTTGGATATTTAGAGTTGCTTTCCATAGTTGCACACTGTGATAACTGTGCTGCTCATCACAAGGGATTTTTTGTTCAAGAATTCCCTCCCTTATTAAGAAGCTCTTGAAGTTTTGATCTTCATTTTCTCCACATCTTGGCTCAAGGCCAAAGCTATTCCTTTCAGTGCAGTGATTCTTGCAGCAAGAGCCATTGTGTTTCTCGGGTTGCAGTGGAGGTTCTCACACACTTATTCCGGAGCTTAGATTTCAGAAGAGGAAGATTTTATGCATCTGGGAGATCGGTGGGGGATAAATCAACTCCATTTCTTATATATTGGCAGGAGGCCAAACTCTTCCCATCATCTATAGCACAGTGCCTCTTCTTGACTGCGCAGTTCTTGAGTGCAATTCCAGTGAGGGGTTGCACCGGAATTTTTGAGAGTGAGATCTTTGGTGGAAGGATCAGCCTTTCACTCTATATTTCCATTGGATGAGGTCTATACATTTTATTCAGCGTTATTCAGCCATCTCCTTCAGTTTCTAATTTTAGAGTAGCAGTTACTCCATCTACTTTGGCATTTCTGCATAAATGTCATTTTGTATGTATTATAGCCAATCCCTTTAGCAATTGTTTATTACAGTTTCCAAGGGTTGATATCTAGCTCCCCCTTCTCTATTTGAGCTTATTATTGCCATAACTTCATTTTATCATTATTTTGCAGCAGTCTTCCTTCAGTGACTTTGCAGTCATAGTTGGGCATAGTATATGTAGCAGTGCATTTAATGTTCATTGTACTTGTGTCTTCAGAGAAGGGGTTGCTTCAGCTTGAGTGATCATTTCCTCAATATCTTTTACACATTTCTACTATCATATTATTAATGATAAGACTATTGCATTTTCTGAAGTTTCTGCACTTACTACTATTTCCAGCTCATGCTTGTGTATTGTTGTAGCTCATCTCTTGTGAGAAATATATTCCTGAAGGAAGAAATGTTTGCATAGCTATAGGCAGAGTTTGAGTAAGGGCCAGGAAGCCTCTGGTTCTCATCCTCTCTTTAGAGGTGAAATAATTGGTAAAAGCCCTCTCAGTCCATCTCTGTCATAGCCTTGTTAATATTTCTGACAAAGGAACATTTCAGTGGTGAAAAATTATGCTAATTTCCATTTCGGGACATTACACCAGAAAATATTTGAGTATGGAAATTCAATTATTAGTTACTCATAACGTGAAAATGCAATAGTACTCCTACAAAAACTTATGTATAATGAGTACATGGACATTTTATTTCCTTTTCCTTTCTCCCTTTCGAAAGGCTTCAAAAAACATGTCCAGATGGGCTACATTGCAAGGAATGGTCTTCCTTTGGCTCAGGTGCATGAAGGATATCTAATTCATCAAACTCACTCGAGGCTTCCACTACGCCTCTATCTTTTTGAGGTTCCTACCATTTGTGTGTCAGAGTAGACCATGACTAAAATGGAAACCTGGTCAATGGTTTAACACTATGTCAATCTTACCAGTGAAATGACTATAAGCTACTGTTTCTGGTGCCTATGTCCTCCAATTATTATTTTATTATTTCTTATTGATTAAGAGAGTCTATGCAATGCTGACAGGTATGAGGAGTTAACATGTATTTGTGTGATGTTTCAGCAAGTGAAAAACACTTCCCTCAAGTTTTCCTTGTATCGACGAATTTCCAGTTTTGTTTCTTGAACCATAGTTTTTTTAATCTCAGTGGACCTTTTTGACCATTTTAAGTTCAGTGCCATTGTCTTTTTCACCCATAATTACATGGTTTAGAGATGGAGGAGCGTATATAGTCATTTATTTGTATGGTCACAATCCGCCCTCAAGGGTTTTGTTTTACATGGTCAACGTAATGGTCATTGTTTTTGTTTCAAAGGGAAATCTCGTGGGAAACCCAAGGATGCTTCATCACATTTGAATATGGTATCCGGATCCCCAAATAATCCCATTGGCATAGATTAGTGCACCTTACCCAACGAGGTTTAACAAGGCACCTACTAGTATGGAACTAAACAAATTCTCAGCAATATGGTGACAACTAGTTGAGATATAACCCCTTGTGCTAAGGCAGCCCCCACTATCACATAATACAGTGAGGGAATTAAGATTTTCATAACAAACTTACATAGGAAACCCTTTCTTTCTATCTTATCCCAAAACTTTGAAGAAAATGAAATCACTCTATGAATGAAGTATAGTAATGGACTATTTTATCTTTCTAAGACTTGAATTCCAATCTCATAAATTTTAGACTACATATCCTCAAACATAATACCTATGGGTTGTGACATATGACTACTGTTGCCTCTACCAAAATTAAAAATGATCTAATTTCAATTACAATGTTGAAGAATTTCTCCAGTCTTGCTAACTGTCAAGTATTCCATATGTAATTAAGTCTTTTTGCTATATTAATTTTTGCAAGTGTGGGATTTTGTTGGGCCTTATAAGGGTGAGGATATTATACTCAGTTTATCAAATAGACAAATCACCTCTTAATTATTATTCTCTATATTTTTCAGGTGTTCACCAATGTCCCATGGTATTTCAGTTCACTATACTCCACATTGAGCCCTTTCTTGACACAACGTACCAAGAGAAAATTTGTAGTTGCACATGAAGGAAAAGTCACAGAGACCTTCTACAAGTATGTGAAATTCCTTCTCTGATGTAGTGAAAATATTCTCAACCTCAATTGAAGACTTCGATTATATATGATAGGATGAAGGATATATTCAATGAAAATTTCCTAGAAACTTATTTAATACTTGATTTTACTTGCAGATTTATATCTCCAGAGAATGTGCCTATATATTATGGAGGACTTAGCAAGACCAAAGATGTAGATTTTGGACCTCACAAGACTACAGTAGAGTTCTCCATTAGAGTTGGGGAGAAAATCAATCTTGAGATCAAGGGAGTGGAGGTAATGTACGTCAAAAATTGCTCAAGTTTGCATATTTTGTGTTAGTTCTTGCATTCAAATTTAGCTCTTTCACCTCAGTTTTGTTTCCAATATACTTCCAAATTTGATGATTTTTAGTTTTCGATATAAATTTTATGGGTATTGGATTTGAGATCGAGTTCATCTTCAAGATCTATGCGATTGGGGTTTTTCTTTCTTTTTGAATTCTCACATTCAATCTGTCTATGTTGTTTAGGCGGGAGCAACAATTCTGTGGGACCTCATAGTTGGTGGGTGGGATTTTTCCTATCGGTCATAGTTTGTGTTGAGTGCACAGGGAAGATATTAAACTCTAATTGATAAGAACAAAACGTTTTCTTCATCTGATGAGCCAATTTGCAATTCCTTCAAGGCGTTAGAGGCAGGGAAGGTAGTTCTAATAATAGACAACACCTCTTCAAACAAGAAGAAGGTTGCAGCCTATAGATACATGGTAGAAAATAACATAGTCTAGGAGTTCGAGCCTCACAGTAGATTAGATGTAATTATAAATATTTCTTACATTCAACAATTAGAAATGTTAGTAGTTAAGAATGTGCCATCATGTTGGAGAAGCAAGTTTGTCTCTTTGGAAGCTGGAAATTTTATCTACATATTTACTACTATATAAAAGTTAATATTGGTAATAATATCGGTTGATTGTGTTTCCAGAGCAGATCATCATTGTGAATTCCCCAACTTCTCATGTTTATGATTGATAGGTATATGATATACATGGTAAAGCAAGTATAAATAAAATTTATAAATATTGACCACCCCAAGGGTAGTTAAATTTTTTATTTTTTGTTTAACCCATACACAAATCTATATAAATAATATTTTTTGTTCAAAAATGGCATATTGTATTACATTCATCATCAATAAAAAAATTCTTCAAGGAATGGTCTACATTCAAAGGGTTACCTATATGTAAATGAAATCAGTCTGTTACCTTTGGCTACATCTTTTCTAAAATCTGAAACTTATCTTAAAATAGAACTGATTGTTTGCTTTGTCTTTTTGGTTACTATATAATAATTTTATCATGAATTCAGGACCAATGCAACCCAGAGAACCCAAATGAAGGGGGAGAAAACTATATTTGAGGGTGAAGCACTTTGTATTATACATATGAACATATTCTAATATAATATAATGCAACCAAGTGGATTTAAATGAATGGGATACGAAAGGTGACGGGTTTGGATAATAGATATAAATTTGGTCAATTATGTTTTGATGTATATATTTGTTTAATTAATTTTTTTATTTTATTATATTAAATATATGTGACCAATTTTATTTCATGGAAATGATAATATTTGGATAAATATAAAATTTTTAAGATCAAGGAGGAGTTGAAGTCGTTCACTATCTTATACTTTCACTTTATTATATTTTAAACAAGGATGAATGTTCCTCTCATGAACTAGGTACATATTCCATAGAGGTCGTTGAATATGCATTTTGTGGATATTTTTTTTTGAAGGTTTCAGAGGTAGGCATGAAGAGAACAAAGAAATTTTCAAGATAACACCCAAAATTTGATAAAAAAACCACCCATTCTTCCAAAACATTTCGTATTTCCTCCAACTTTGTCACCTACATCACCTTTATCTTGCATGGAATATGTATCCCCACTCCCCAACGTTAATTTTCACCTATCGGTGCAAATTCTAGTATTACTTGATTTTCCATTCTTATGTGGAACATGGTCGAGATAAGGAACTATAACAACAATGTATTTGCATGAAAGATTTATAATTTTTTTAAACGTGAAAGTTGTGATGCGTTACTAAGTTTCTTCATTATTTTATAGATCATTACACGTCAAACTGACTTTACTCCTTGAATAGCATTGCATTAAACATTGTGCACAAGTATGATTTAAATGCATCAATGAAAAGTATGATTTTATCTATATTTGATAATGCAAGTTGAATACATCATACAATACATAGGATTGCTATGGATATGAAGTTCAATATAAAATAATCTATTGATTGCTACTATCACTATTATATAAGGGGTGCTCTTCCAATGGCCATTTATTAGCTATGTGAAGAAGGCTTTGTGGAATTTGTATTTACTATCAGATAATGTATAGCTGAGTTGCAGACAACTAAGTAGAATTTGGTAGGAAGTTTGGAGTATGTGTAATTCATAATGATATTGCCTTCTCTTCATTGATGAATTTTCAATGTGTGGGTTTTAACCTAAGCCATTGCATTATCAACGTGTCAAGGCTCAAAACTCGACCTATATGTTAACTACTTATGATCATTCCTAGGAACATGAATCCTAATTTTTTTAGTTTTAAAATTTATCACAAGTTTTCTCTATTGTGGTTGAATTTGTGGAGGTTATCTCAAAATTTATTTTAGGTACCATGGATCTAAATTTCTTATGATATTTCAACACAATAACAAACTTTGGTGCAAATTCTTGATCAATTCTCACTTTGTTAGGGTTATAGATGCTAATGACAATTTTGTGTTCATGCATGAGAGTTGGGCGCAAATGGACAATGTTGTGTAGCATTAGTGTGATAAATATGGGATAGTGCAAAGCATAGTTTTGAAGAATAGTATAATTTGACTCGTACCTAATCAACCCAGTTAATTTGATTTTTGGTTGAATGGTTAATTGTTGGCTCAATGGACAGAAGCTCTTGCATGCCCAAATACCAAAGGGAAAAATGGATCCCATCATGGGGTTCTCTTTGTAATTCTCCACCATTGCTACCTTCCATGCTTCCTCAAACTCCTCTCCAACCTCAATATCAATGCTAGTAGTAGCATGAGAAACAGCACTATACTTATCAGAACTATAAGAACAGTTTTTCCAAGCTGCATGAGAACTACTTCCCTCGAGAGTCACCATTTTTCCATGCTTGGTCTCAGTGGTCACTTCCTTCAACTCCTAGTTCAACTACCATGTATTCATTGGAACTAGCACCCCAAACTCCAGTAGACAACGATTCATCATTTTGTAGTAGTGATTCGCCATGATTTTACAAGATAATATAATCTCGTGAGATATTTGCCAAAAAAATTATATATACATATTATATTATTAATAAAATCGCCTTCCATTTTTCCTATGTATCATGGGGATTCACCCATTTATTATACATATAAATTTATGGGGGATCTTAAAATTTTCCCTGGTTTTGGGATGATATTTTGTGTTCTTATGTGTTTTCTGAACCTATTTGAATAATATATGTTATTGAGAAGTATTTCATACAGTTTCATGTTATGTCAGTGCAGTAATGATTTACGATGTATATGATATATTTATAAATGTGGCAAAGTAACTTGTGAAGTTGAAAGTGTAAAACAACATAAGAATACCACATCATGAAGTCCCTCAAGGTTGTAGAAACTTGGTTATGCAACCACCCTTATTCACTTCAGGTGAGACTACAATCTTCTTGCAGGTCGTTGCCGAAAGGGCTAGTGATCAAGGGTTTTGTTGCTGCACAGTATAGTTTGAACTTGGGTCAAGCCCAAACTAGAAAACATATATCTCTTGAGTCCCCTCTCTCTTCATTTCTCTCCAACCTTTTTGGGCATGTGGTATTGATAAGCCATAGTATTGTCCATGATATTGTAACAAATCCTATTTCCAGGTTAATAATATCCATGGTAAAGTGGGGATGAATATTAATGTTTAAAAAAAAATCATATTGTTATAAAATATTTTGATTGTGAAATAAGTTATGATTTTTGGGCATGTGGTATTGTTAAGTAATGGTATTGGCCTATGGTATTATAAAAGAAATTATTCACAAGTTCATAATATTAATGGTACAGTGGGGGTGATCATGGAAAAACACTAGAAGAAAGGTTTCCGGTGGGGTCATTGTATGTTTTTGAAAGTGTGGTGCTACCATTGTGTATATGTAGTGCATGTTGTATATTCAGTGACTATACCTATGGTGATGTATAATGTTGCATATGTAGTATTTTGTACAAATGATTTTGTATGCATGTTGTATATATGGTGTTGTGTGTATATTGCATATGCAGTTCTAGGTATAGATGGTTTTATGTACATGTTGGATATGCAGTGTTGTGTACATAGGGTGCTATGTAGATGTTGAATATGCAGTGCTAAACACATATGGTGTTGGATATGTGATGTAAATATGGTGCTATGTACATTTTTTGTTGTGTGCACGATTGTACATGTGGTGCTATGTGCTTGTCGTGTTGTGTACATGTTGTACAAGTGGAGTTGTGTGCAGGTGGTGTGGTGTAGATGTCATGCATATGGCATTGTGTACATGTGGCATCATGTACATGCCGTGCATATGGTGTTTTGTACATGTGGTATTGTGTACACATTGTACAGGTGGTGTGGTGTACATTTGGTGTTGTGCACACATTGTGTAGGCGGTGTTGTGTACATGATCTATTGTGTACAAATTGTGCAGGTAGTATTGTGTACATGTGGTATTGTGTGCATGTCACACATGATTTTTTGTGCGAATGCAGTACTATGTATGTGGATGGTGTAGTTGCGGTATCATGACAATGTATTCGTTGTGTTGTACTTGATATATGTGTGTGTTGTATGCTGGTGTAGGCATATATATTGTGTCATATTGCACAATGGGTGTAGGTGTATGTGTAGTATGTAGATGTATGTGTATGTATTGTGTTGCGTTGTACAATGGATGTATGTTTATTTATTATGTTTTTTTTTACATCGGGTGTAGGTGTATGCATTTTATTTTACACTAGATGTAGGTGTATGCATTATATTGTGTTGTACACCGAGTGTGGGTGTATGTATTGTATGATGTTGTACCCTATGTGCGGATGTATGTGTCATGTTGTATACTATGTGTATGCATACGTAGTTGAAGAGAAGGCACTGGTGTTTTCTAAGTGTGGTGATCGATTAAGTATGGATACAAAGAACAAAGGCATAAGTAATGACTGATGAAGGATAAGTATCAAAATTTTATTTTAGTCTTATTATGCATGTGATCAACGATTCTAACTTATGAGGGTTACATGTGATTTGTGATTATAGTTTATGGTGATTTCATATGATTCACGATTTTTATATATTGAGCTAACCAGATGTGATATGTTTATACATTATGATTTGATCAAACAACTGGTTTGACTTGTTGTGACAGGAAGTGAACAAAATTGCAAGTGTACCTTATTGACGAGTTGCCAATGAGGTATGATGTGAATTTATTTCAATTTTATTTTAGTATAATGGGAATTATGTACTCGGTAAAGGAATGCATGAACATTCCTAGTTTGGGATGGTTGAAACCAACTACAAGAATTAGCAGCAACAACAGAAGGAATTGGAGCATGCAAGAGTATGCTGGTGAAGCACTTTAGGAGTAGGGCCATGTGGGACACTGGTACCCAATAGTGCCCATTGATTTCCATGATCATGCTATGACCGGTATGGTGGTTGAGGTAGGTATATGCCTTAGTTTTTGTATCTTCTGATGAAAGGAAGCCTTGCCAAGGGATGGACTACTCGAGATGGGGGTTCCAGTAGAACTTGGAAGGTGAATGATTGCACGAAAGGGGTGATGCGATTGACCGACGGACTGTGTAGCAGAGAAGGAAAGGTCGGAGTGGATTTTTTTTTGTCATTAGCATTTCCATATAAAATCAGATGCATATTCGAAGTCTGCCTTGGAACAATGGGTTGGTAACTGTTCACTGAGAGAACAACATTGCGGGATTGTAAAATTGGACATTGGACGCAACTTTGACTTTGGCAATGGATTTTGGACTTCCTGGGAAGGAGGTGAATCCTAGTATTACTTTGAGGGTGGAGGTGTGAGCCTATGGATTCCCTTGTTGCTAATACAGGCATCGTATCATTTTATTTGTTGGTTGAGAAAATATGTATATGTGTATATTATTGTAAATACTATATCAAAGTGGATTTATAAATTTCCATAGACAGTATGAATATTTGTTGGTTGAAGCAAATGTTCTTGTTATTGTAAATACCGTAACGAGTTATGTTATAAAGCTCCAGTAAACGGTATGATCGTCATGTTTTAGTATATGGTCATTATAAATACTACAATGAGGTGTGTTATAAAGCTCCATAGGCAATATGTTTTTTTTTTAACAGATTGTTTGTTTGTAGGTTTCATTGAACATCGAGGATGGTGTTCCCCCAAAGGGGAGGGTTCTATAATGATCCTCATGAAAATTCCATGTAAAAATAATAACCATAGTTGATGAGACACTTATTCCAAGTTGAACGGTGGGAAAACAAATCCTAGCAGGTGTACGTTTCGGGTATAATGGCTAAAGGAAATGGCAAAGGCATTCAAAAGGAATGAGGCATTAATTGGCATTTATCTATGAAAATAGTGGAAAATAGGAGAAAAGGAAGGTGAAAGGTAACATGTTTCATGTGAGGAGGAAATTGAAGGAAAAATAATGGAAAATGAAGAAAATAGAGGCCTCCTCTATAAAAAGGCTTCTGAGGATAAGTTGGTAACCTTTCTTCAATTTAGTTTTGGACTTCTCATTATTCCCTCACTCTCTCTCTTACTCTTGAGAATTTAGAGTATTCTTGGAGCACTCTTGGAGAGTGCATTATATTTGGAGATTTGGATCAAGAAAGCAAAGGAAGAGCATGAAAGAACAAGAGATAATTGAGATCAACATATACAGCAGGTTCTAAGTGCAGCTACTGAGTTACATGTATGTTTTCCTCACTAGTTTTGGCATGCATGGTTTATACATGTGTATTTGCATCACCTTGCCATTTCTTGGATAGCCATGGTGTTGTGGGTTTATTCCATTGATTTTTTCTGGTTCATTCTCATGATTCCTGTATTTGTTGGGTTGAGTTGTTAGTTCCTGGAGCCTTGGTTTGACAAAAATTCTTGAGCCCGATAGACATCTATTGGGTTGAGTTACTAGTCCTGGAGCCTTGGTTGAAAAAAAAATCTGGAGCCCTTGGTGGGTTGAGTTACTAGTCCTATAGCCTTGGTTTTAAAAATGCTCTGGAGCCCTAGGTGGGTTGAGTTACTATTCTTGTGGCCTTGGTTGGAAAATTTCTTTGGAGCCCAGAAATAGCTAGGGTTGAGTTACCAATCCTAGAGCCTTGGTTGGAAAAAATAGTATGGAGCCCTAGAGTGGCTTGGAAAAAGACCAATCTATGATGGTTGTGATATCTAATCGTGATGTGGAATCATTGGTTGAGGGTTGAGGTGGTTTTGCCTCTCGAAGACCTCGATTTATTGTGATTGATGTGCTTGATGAGATGCCACATCCATGCTCGGAATATGGCATGAGGGTGATTGGTTGAAGTGAGATTTGTCTCATCCAATATATTGTCGGGTGGAACATGGAAGTCCCACTTCATGTTTTTTTTTACATTAAAAAATGAAGAGCTCATTCCTGTAGTATTCGGTGCGAAAATGTACTAGTTTATGTGTGGATTTTATTGTTGTTATATCCATTGTATTTATGTTGTTATTGTGTTGGTTATAAGAATGTATTCAATTAGTGATGATGTATGGATCTATCCATGTTTTTACCTGTAAATGAATACACAATGTATCTATGTTAAATATATTTTATTTTAGCTTATGATGTAGGGGAGAAATGCTTCTTAGCGATTCTCAAATAAGTAAGAGACCCCTATGTTTAAATATGTTGTTTCAACTTGTAGATGCAATGTTTGTGACATGTTTGATGAATTTCCTGACATCGATAGGAGGGGTCCATATGAGTTCCTGATGGTGTGATTTGTTCCATACATTTATCTTAATGTTATTTATCATCCCCTAAAGTTTCATGAAGTTCTAGAAAGTGACCTGGTCTCTGGGGCTGAAAAGGTGGAAAAAATCGCGAAGTTGTAAGAATAGAACTGTGTATTTGGGGTTGTTACACAGTATTTTGTCACCGTCCCTGCAATCCCTCGTCCTGCACATTGGAGGACTATTACCATGACCTATGAGTAGTAACATGTCCTGAAATCACCTTCATAACATCTTCCTGCCTAAGGATAAACTTTCTCCTGAAGAACATTTCCTCTGGAAAACCCTAAAAACAGGTGTTTTAGCCTTGGCACGACTAGTCAGTTCATCCCACGCGCCAATGGGTGAAATCCACTCTAGAAGGTGCACCAATTGGCACACTATCCCTATGTGTCACTCGTGCCAAGCCCATTAAGGAATGTTTTTTAAAAATAAATGGTGGAAGTTTGGTTCTAACAAACTTCAGAATGAATCATCAAAGGAAGTTGAGTGGTTTGGCTCCGGATCTCCATGTATAGGAAGTGGTTTTCCACCTCTCATGGAACCTTATTAAGAGATAGGGACTATCCCATTATTATAGGGATCCCAAATTCCCTTCCTCCATCTATAAAATCTTGCCCTCTCCATTAGCAAGCTAGCTGAACTTGTAGGAGGAAAACTATAGCTGGGAAACTATTGAAAGCAGAGCCGAGAAGATCCCCGTAAGAGAGATCTTTGTCAAAATTCCCAATAGGCTTCATTGAGACGCACTTTTCTGCAAGCACCACCGAAGGAAGATCATAGCATCGGAGCATTTGGTTGTAATCTTCATTTATGTCATCATCAATATAAGCAACTCTAATTTTGGTTCCGTTCATGTGTTTACTCTTTTATGAAATGCAATGAATTATATCCTCTCTGATTGATATATAGTTACATGCTTTAAGTATTACGCTGTATGTTGTCATTTCTCTGTATGTGTACAGGTGTCCAGACGGAGTCAACGAAAGGATTGTGCTCTGTCGAGCAAGGGACAAAGATCACTACCTCTTCTTTGACAACAGCAGCGTGGGATTTAAGGTAGGTCACTTATCGCAATCTTTGTCTTTCTTGTAACTAGGAGCCAACATCATTGTGTGATTTGATCGTTGCTAGACCCACTCTAAGGCTAGTGGGATCACCTCTCTCCACAGAGGGGATTTACCACCTCAATAATTTGACGACTCCATTGGGGATCAGTGGGAGTTAGTCCTCCTTCCGTTTGGGTTGTTTTATTTTGTCTTTTGATTGATTTATTTTCTCTTTTGGTTCACCTCCCTTGGTGTCAAACCCCTGTTCAGCCCCCAGAAGACCAGATCCAGCCTCTGTTTGTCCTTTTTTCATCTTTTTCCTATAGTAAACTCAATTGGCATGATTTACCTCCTGATAGTTGTGCCAACTAGCGCTCGTTGCTAGTTAGGCTCCTGCGCCAATGTTTTTTTGGCTCTGTTTAGTGTTAGGGTTTGCTTGCTTTTGGGCTCTCTGAGCTTGAGTTTTGGTCGTGGTGTCATTTTTCTTATTGATTGAGTGCCTTGGAGTCATTGTTGACTGTGTTTGGCCCTTGTTCTCTGGTTTTTTGCCCTTTACTATCAGTTTTGCATTCTAGCCCTAGGGCTTCTAGGCGCTTCAGTGTGCTGAGCCTCCCATGGGATTTTTAGGTCCTTGCGTTCTCGGTCAACTTCGTTTTCACTTATTTTCATTCATTTTGTTGGATTCCACAGTATCATTGCATTAGCTGAGTGATTGTTCTCTCTTTCATTCAATTTCGCTTTGTGTCGCTCCAAGCCTAGATTACACGGTTTGTGTGAGTCTTTTTTGAGATTCTTCTTTGATCTAAAGGATTTCGTCATTAGTTTGAGTCTTGCTTGTATGCGTTTGGATTGAGTGAACTTTTTTTTTTTAGCTCTCTCCTTGTCATTCCTCGAATTGATGTTTTCATTAGTTTTTTCATTCATTTAGTGCATTTGCTCTTATATGTTTAAAAATACAAAAGCAAGATCTTTTGCATTTGGTTTGGCATCATGAAAATTGAAAGCTCTTTCGCATTATTAGTGTTATATAGCTCTAGAGAGAATTTTTCTAGTTTCATTAGCTTGCATTACAGACAGTAGTGGATTTTTTTGTGCTCATTTTGTTGTTATTTGAAAAGCTCTCAACTCTCCTGTAGATAGCTCTTCATTGAACAAAGTGATATTTTGTGGCATGTAGTGTGCATTTAGAGGTTTTATGAGATCCAACATTCGATAGGGCCTGAAATTGAAACGTAAATTGAGGATCAACTTTAAAATTTACTGAATTAACCTAAGGCAACATTGAAACATTAACGGAATATCTAGTAGTCTAAGGTAGAGATGTGTTCTGGCGTAGCAGCTGTTGCTCAACATCTGGTTACAGATAGTGTTAGTACGGACTTGTGCTCCCCATACCGTCGCGTATATAAAGGGAGACCCCATTAGGTTGAAATCCTTTATCTGTAGGAAGCTGAGTCTGGCGCCTTTTACCTGTGATACACTGGACATAACATTCAGGGATATTACCTGCACGTACGTCAAGTCCTTGGTTGATTTCTCTTTCATTTTTTACCAAGGTGTATGTTGGGCACCAAATCTGGCTATCTCTTTGCCCATTTTTGTCATCCTTTCTGACCCTTTTTGTTTAATTACCTACATTTTCCATGCTTAACTTAAGATGTAAATGCCCCTGACTTGTCCAATTGGAATATTTTAATTAATGAAGTAAAGTCTCGGAGTTTTACCTAACTGCGGCACTAAGATCTGTGTTTGAATGCAGATTGGAAAACAGGAACCCTTGCTCTAGCAGTTTGCAACAGAATTGATAACGGCCAGCTAAAGGGAGATCACGTAGTTGGAATCATGATTCCTTGGGCCTCTTCTTAGCCCTTGCTTTATCCTGGATATATGATGATTCGTGTCGTTCCAACCAAAGTCCATTTCTAAACACGTGGTTATCATGTTTCAGGGAAATCTGTTATTCCCTTGTACTGTGTATAAAATGGACATTGTTCCTGTAATTGGGGGTTCCTGAAAGGAGATTGTATTCACATTTTACAGATCAATAAAATACTATTGGATTTTATATTCTAAAGCAGTTTGTGAGCAACGTAGCCCTGATCAGAGAGTTGGGCCTGCTCTTCTGATCAGGTGTTGCGTCTGTTTATGTGTGTGGATGATTTATTGTTATGATTGATGCTATTATTTCTTACTATTAAGATTGTTATAAATGTCTAGCATTTTATTTTACTTCACGGAAATATTTTGAATCTTAACCATAAACCCTTGGTTGAACGGATTATGTGTTTGTTCCTGCATATACCTTGTGCATTACCTTGAAAGGATATGCTCCTGGATTGATCAAATTAATGTCAGATTAGGGTGGATAAATCATCCCTACCTGAACACCAACATTTTGGTGTCATTTCCAGGGGGGATAACAAGGTGAAAACGATGATTTGAACCAACCAGAGGGTCAATCTCTTGTCCTGGGGAGACAAAAAATTTCCTCACTCTGCTTCAGGTCATGAGTGTAGGTTTTTATTTTGGTTTGTTTATTTTTGTTTTTTGTTTTTAATTTTGGGCCATCTTCTTGTTTTGGGGAGGAAGGAGTCTTTTGACACCCTGCTTCAGATCTAGGAGTATTAGGTCTTTTTTTGGGTTGTGTGGTTTTGGTTCTTGTCCCAGGGAGGGAGGAGCTCTTGACACCCTACTCTGAGCCTGAAATCATAGCTTTTTATTTCACTATCTTTCTCTTTTGAATTCTTTTATCTTGGGGAAGGAATGGTACTTTGACACCTTACTTCAAGTTTGAAGCATTGTAGGTTCATACACAGACCTTTTATTACATAAATTTTTGTATGAACAAAGAACCAAATAAGAGGAGCAGAGCGAGAGCCCCAAAGAGGGGAAGACCAGATTTGGGAAGAAAAACTTACATTCAGCAAATCATAGAAAAGGCAGAGTCCGAAGCATCTTCCCATGTAGCTACAAGGCCAGGGGCTAGGAGAGTGAAGTCTGAGGGACAGTCATTGGATCAACATGTGCAAGCCATGGTATCCCTGCGTGATTCGGTGCAATAGGGTCCTCCAGCAGTAGAAGAGATTTTCAGCAGTGGACCAGATCGAGAGGACCTTGCGCTGGTATTAGCAGAGGAAGAAATTGCAAGTAGAACATCGTCGAAGTCATATTGCTATAATAAGGGAAAGGAATTTGTATTCGAGGGATTGAACTATCAGGATACAGGAAAAATAAACGAGGAGGTATTGGTATCGCCAAGAGATCGGGGAAGTGCCACTAAGGTAACTCGCGTTCCAATAGTTAGGAGTCCCCAACTATCCTCTACAGAGCTTGTTGAAATCCCCAGTGATTATTGGAAGATATTTATGGCTCCCACAACCTCCACTATCGAATTTCCCATTGGGAATTTGGGAGCTGGCACACGTACAAAGCCTATCCCATTAGCAACACTACCAAACTTTCATGGGCTTGTTTCGGAGGATCCTGACACGTTTCTATTTGAGTTTGACATGGTGTGCCAGGGCTACGATTACACGACAGATGCCCAAAAGTTAAATATTTTCCATTCTACACTAAAAGGGATGGCTTTGCGATGGTTTATGGGCCTTGGGGGAAAATCCATTTCCACATGGGATGATATGAAATTAGCTTTTCTAGAAAAATACCAGGATTACTGCAAATCCCGGAACGTCAAGGAGGAGCTTTTGAAGTTCACAAAAAAAGAAGACAAAAGTTTGGAAGATTCTGTGGAGAGGTTTAAATACCTCTTGCAGAGGTTAGTTCATTCTGATTTGGATAAGGAAATCTTGAAGGTTATTCTCCTTCGATCCTTTCGAGAAGATTCAATGGAATTATTGAATATTTTGGGAAAGGGAGACATTTCTGAGGAAATATTTGAAGGTATTTGCGACTTTTTTGTCCAGTGCTCGAGGGGGCTTGCAAGAAATAGATCAGGGATCCGTTCAGCAAAAGGATCCGGCGGGGGTGTTACAAAAGTAGAAATTGGGAACCTGCTAGACAATTTAAGGATGGATATTCTCAGTAGCCTGTCAACACAAATGGATACTTTGAAAGTAAAGCAGAAGCAACTGGAAATCTATAGGACCATGGAAATATTTTTCCCGAAGTGAAAAAATAATCATCTGGAAAGGGAATTCCCATTAAAGTCCGTAGAAAAATGTGACATCTGTGAGCTAAATCATGTAACGAGCTCATGCCCTTCCTTACCGGGCCTGAAAGCAGTGTTTCAAGGAGCAGGGGAGGACACGGAGAAATTATACCTTATGGGTGCCAGGAAGCCATGGAAACTTAAACCACCAATGGGGAATCAAGGTATGTACCCAGATCCATCTCAGTACTTCAATAGTTATAACATGAATCCTCAAACTATGCCTTGTCCGCCTATGTGGCCGCAATACCAGTACCCACTGTGGTAGCAATGGAACCCTCAAGCCAGTATGAGCTCACCATGGGCTCCAACTTGGCGAGGACCCTCTTTAGGGTATTTTCCTCAACAAATTCCACAACAAAAACTCCAATTACATTCCAATGTGCCTCTTGGTAATCAACCTATTCATCCTCAGCTTCCAATGCAGCCTAACCCTAACCCCAAAAATAAAGGAGCTCATCAAGCTGATGTTGTTAACCTGCCTTCGTATAGTATCTCTACAACAGATCTGTATGAGATGAGTTTTCGATTTGGCTGGACAGTCAATGTCCAACCCCCTCTGGTTATCATTGAAAAACTTGATAATGAAGACAGAGAGGCACAGGCAGCCAATAGAGAACCAAAACAAACTATTAAAAACCAGGTGCCTCTTGTAAAACAAACTCAATCTGAACCACCTTACCCAGAGAGACTAATTATGAGTAAACCAAGCCCACAAGTTGAATTTGATTTATTAGGAGAATTGCAGAATTTATTTGTTAAAATCCCCTTGCTACAAGCCATGAAGGATGTGCCAATTTATGCAAAAACTCTTAGGGAATATTTTTCAAAGAAACCTGCAAAGAAAACTAAGGACCCCCTCACTATACATGTTATGGGAAAATTATCAGACTTCATGATGGGAAAATTAATATCGATGAAATATGGAGATCTAGGGAACTCGGTTTTGATAGTACAGATTAATGGAGTGGAGATTCCAAATGTGCTGGTGGACCTGGGCATTGCCATCAATTTCATCACCACTGAAACCATGCATACATTAGGCCTTCAAAATTTGAAGCATACACCTACAGTGTTGGAATTGGCAGATAGATCCAGAGTCAAGCCTATGGGGAAGTTGGAGGACGTGACAATTTCAGTAGATGCATGGCATTACCCTGTTAATTTCTTGGTATTGCATACACAATATTCAGTAGGTGGTCACCCTTTGATTCTGGGTAGGCCATGGCTGGCTACCACAGATGCTTATATTGGATGCCGATCAAGAAATATGGTCATCTCTAATGGCCATAACACCAAGAAATTGGTGCTATACCCACTGGCAGAACCAGATGCACTTAAAAAGTCAGCAGCTGGCAAGAAGGTTGTATCTATGGTGGAAGTCGAAGAAGAGGAAGAAGTGAGACCAGTCGTTACTATCGGGAAGGCCCTTCAGTTGAAGATGGAATCAGAAGATGATGTGATCACTTCCTTCATGAATGATCCTTATTATATTTCAGAGTTAAACTAGTAGGTCTTAGAATCTATCCTAAGCTGTGAAACTTAGGAGGATATTGAAACAATAGAAGAATTGGAAGAAGATGTTGATGCACCTCATGAAAGTGTCCAAGTGGAGATATAACCAAGGAAAACTATGAATATCAATACAGGTCTTTCAGAATCCCAGAGGGAGCATTTGATAGATTTTCTTCAGAAGCATAAAGCAGCTTTGGCCTGGGATTATTCAGACATGAAGGGGATCCCTGATAACTTATGCACCCATCACATATACATCAAGGAAGATTTTCGTCCTATAAGACAGCCTCAGAGAAGGATGAATCTGGCATTGAAGAACATTATGAAAGAAGAGCTTCAGAAAATACTAGATGCAAATTTTATCTACCTTATCTCAGACATCTAATGGGTTTCGCCATTGGTAATGGTTCATAAGAAGAATGGATAATGGCGAATTGGTGTGGATTACCGAGAGTTAAATAAGGCAATGCAGAAGGATCATTTTCCTCTGCAATTTATCGATCAAGTCTTAGACACATTGGCTGGCAAGAAATTTTTCTCATTCCTGGATGGGTTTAGTGGATATAACCAAATCCATATTGCTCCTGAGGATCAAGAAAATACCACTTTCACATGTCCCTAGGGAACATTTGCAGACTGGGTCCTTCCTTTTGGCCTATGTAATGCCCCTGTGACATTCCAGAGGGAAATTTTGGGAATCTTCTCTGATTTAATAGATGATGGTGTTGAAATTTATATAGATGATTTCACTCCATATGGGGACTCATTCTTAGAGGGGTTGAAAAATTTAGAAAATTTTCTTGAAAGATGTTTACAAGCACGTGTTTCCTTGAGTACAGTAAAATGTCACATGATGATGGAAAAAGGAATTGTTCTAGGACATTTTCCCTCGTCTGAAGGAATCAGAATGGACCCAGTAAAGATAAAGGTAATTTTTCACTTTACAACACCTAAAACACCCACACAGGTATGAAGTTTCATTGGCTGTGTTGGTTATTATAGGCGTTTCATAGAAAATTTTGCGAAATTTGCACACCCATTATTTCAATTATTGACAAAAGATTTAGAATTTTTGTGGTCAGATGACTGTGATGTAGCCTTCACGAGAATTAAAGAATTAGTCTGCAGTGCTCCGATTCTTAGAGGACCAGACTGGGCGTTACCTTTCCATATTCATACAGATGCTTCTTAGATAGCAATTGGTGCACTACTGGGACAACATGAGGATAAAGTACCTTATGTGGTCTACTATGTTAGTAAAAATTTGGCCCCTGCTGAATTGAACTACACAGTGACCGAGAAAGAGTTCCTTGTGGTCATCTACGCCATCAAAAAGTTATGGCATTATATTACTGGGTATTCTACCTTTGTGCACATCGATCATGCAACCATTAGGTATTTAATGAACAAATCTGTTACCCCTGGTCATGTGACAAGATGGTTGTTTCTACTACAGGAATTTGATATTACTATAGTAGATAAACCAAGGAAGGACAATGTGGTTTCAAATTTTTTATCTAGGATAGAACATGATGGTAAGAATACACCAGTTGAAGATAATTTCCTAGATGAGCATATTTTTGCAGTTTCTGCTAACACTCTGTGGTGTGAAAATATTACTAATTATCTTGCTTCAAGTGAGGTGCCTCATCACTTATCCTATAAGGAGCAAAGGAAGATCATTCAAAAGAGTGCCTGATATTCATGGATTGTAGGATATCTTTTCCATGCAGGGATTTACCAGCAGATTCAGCATTGTGTGGCGAGAGATGATATTTATGAGATCCTAAAGGCCGCACATGATGGATCCTATGGAGGAAATTTTGTAGATAAACAGATAGGTCATAAAGTGTTATAGATGGGATACTATTGGCCCTCCATCTTTCGTGATGCTTGAGATTATATTCGAAGCTGTGATAGATGTCAGAGGATGGGACAACATGGGAAAGCAGATGAAATGCCTCTCCAACCCCAGATAGTCCTTGAACCATTTGAGAAATGGGAAATTGATTTTTTTGGACCCTTTAACCCACCTTCTCATCAGAAAGCCTACATCCTAGTTTGTACTGATTATGTAACAAAATGGGTGGAAGCTAGAGTAGTCACAGGGGCAACAAAGCAAGTAGTGTTAGACTTCCTTTTTGAAGAAATATTTGCTCGGTACAAGAATCCAAGAGAAATTATATCAGACGAAGGATCAAAATTAACATCTCATATGATAGAGAAATTGATGCAGAAATACGGGGTCAAACACAGAGTAACAACCCCCTATCATCCACAGGTGAATGGGAAAGTAGAGATCACAAACAAGGTATTGGAAAATATCTTGACCAAAACAGTAAAAAGTCATCGCCAGGATTGGGCACAAAAACTTCCAGAAGCTTTATGGGCCTATAGAACAACATGGCGGAATACAATGAGATTTTCTCCATTTGAATTAGTTTATGGGAAATCTCCCCTGTTTCTGGTAGAATTTGAAATTAGCACACTTAGAATAGCTTTGGAAGTAGTTTTAGATTTATGAGAAGCACAGAAACACAAAATAGAACAACTGAATGATTTATATGAGATTCGATCAGTAGCTGTCCAGAAAACTACTACTGTTAAAAAACAGAGAATGAAATGGCATGACAAATTTATCAAAACTAAGGTGTTTCATGAAGGGGATTGGGTGTTACTGTATGACTCCATATTCAAGGATTTCAAAGGAAAACTCTGCACTCACTGGATGGGACCATATTAAGTGGATGCAGTGTTCAACAATGGAACAGTTAGATTAATCAGAATTGATGACAATCAGACCACGTTTGTGGTGAAGGGACACTGTCTAAAATTATATCATCGTCCAGCTTCAAAATATGCCTTTGTTAAAACCCTTTCAGATTCAGCTGATGTAATGGTTATTGCAATAGAAGACACTTTCACTCTCCATTAAATCTTTAATATATATATATATATATATATATGTGTGTGTGTGTGTGTGTGTGTGTGTGTGTGTGTGGTTATTACTAACTTTTTTGTGTTTTGCAGGAATAATAAAAGAATTATGGCCAGGAGGAAAGTAAAATTTGGTGTGTTACTCCATCAGTGTTGTTACAGAAGTAATTTGTTTTACTGATGCTGTTACTCCGAAGTTGCTGCTACACTGCTGATGCTGTTACTCCGAGGTTTCTATTACACCGTCGATGTTGTTACTCGGAAGTTGCTGATACATTCTTGTTGTTGTTACTCCTAAGCTTCTGCTACACTGCTGATGTTGTTACTCTGAAGTTGTTGTTACACTATCGATGCTGTTACTCCAAAGTTGATGCTACACTGCCGTTGTTGTTACTCCATAGCTGTCGTTACTCCAAAACTACTATTACTCTGTAGTTGTCGTTACTCCGCAACTGTTGTTACTCCATAGCTTTCGTTACTCTGCAATTTTCATTACTTCGTAGATGTTGTTACTCACTGTTGCTGTTACTCACTATTCATGATAGACATTTCTGCTGTTACTCCACCTTAAGGTAAGTCTGCAGGTACGTCTTCGTTGATTTTATGGATTTAATTAAATATTCCAAAAGGATGGTCAAACGCGTCGAGGACGACCATCATTTAATTTGGGGGGAGGGTACCATCATAATGGCTGACAACATACTTAGTAAAGGTACGTATGACATACGACTCCCACTAAATCAAATTTAAGTACTCTGTAATTATACCATTGAGTTGGGATGCATACTTGTATGCATAAAATTCATATCAGTCACCTCTCAAACATTCCGCATTAAATCCTATAATATCTAAAAGTAATATTGAAATATTTCAATTAATTCCAAACGTACCAGTACTGTTTATCGATTATATTCGAAAGTGGCCATGACGTTATTACAGTTAGCAACAGTTCGGAGCCCTGTCACTCTCCCCTGCCAGTTAACTGTAGTCGTCATGCTGCTTCCACCTTTGCAGCAATGGGTGGTCGATCTGTGCACCATGAGCTCGATGATTCAACAAGAATCCGAAGCAACTGTGAAGTATGGCAGGTGTTCAAAAATGCAGGATGGGACATTTACTTTGACAAGTTGAATGGTTGGGACGAAGAAATCAAAATGGAATTTTCATTAAATTTGGAGGAAGGAGTTTCTCGGGTTTGTGGACTTGAAGTTCCAGTCATAGAGGAAACTATCGCAAAGGTCAGTGGACTACCATAGGGTGGAGAATGCTGGTTTTCCAGAAGAACCCCTCTTCTGGAACTCCCTGAAGCTTTTCTTCAAGATGGAGAAAGCATCGCGCAGAAGGGTCGAGGATACGATAGAAATTCATTAACCTGGCCATGGGGAGAAGTTTCAGAGGCTTTGATTAAATATATAACATGCGATGGTAGATATTCCACTATTTTTAAATACCACCTACGCATATTGGCGCACTTGCGGTTTCCCCAAGCGGAAGCCTTTTCAATGAACACACCCTATTTTCTTCTAAGAAGCCTAAATTTGGTGGATAACTTGGCTCGGGGGGTGCGACAGGTGTTGGTGGTCCTTTCCCACCCTGGGCTGGTGCGGTTGTTAGTGTTGAATGCCACTGACAAGATTCCAATTCCGTGGGAATGGTTTTGAAACTCCATAGAGGAAGAAATAGAAGCTCCCATGGCTGCTAGGGAAAAGGAACCAGAAGCTATGCAGGAGGACAAAGAAGAGGACAAAGGCATGCAGGGAGATGAAGAGGGTGATTATTTTGATCAGGAGGAGCTTGAGGAAATGGAGATGGAGACCAAGGAGTGTGAACAAGAGTCGGCTCTCTAAATGCAAGCTAAATCAATTAATGTCGCAAAAATTCCTACTGGAACTTCGACCGAGGCTGCTCCACAAGAACCAGCCCAGTCTGCGGACCCAGTTAAGTAGACAGATAGTTCATTGGGAATAGAGGCCACTCCACAGGGACCCCCTATTAAGATGGAACCTATGGAGGAAGCAGTCGTGACCACTTCAACTATAGAGGCTACAAGGGAAATGGCGGGAGAACCAAGGAGTGAGGCCGACGCTGCTTCACAAGAACCAGCATCAACCTCAGAAATGAATGGAGAGAATTTGTTCCAGTTTCCTGTCTTTTTTCCTAAGGGAGCGTGGGTAACCCATTCCCCACAACAAAGAGAAGAAGAAAGTGTTTCCATTCCTATGGTTTCAAATATAAAACGAAGGCTACAACCGGAAGAAACCCCAGCACGCAGATCAGCAGAAAGGCATCTTACTGGGACACCATTGTTTGGGGAGAATGTACCTGTCAAGAGAACATCCATTGGTAGAGAGGAGGGACCAAGCAGAGCGGTCCTGACAAATGCACCAATGGTGCATGAAGGCATAAAAAGAGTAAAACAAGAAAGAATGGAAGAAGAACAGGCAACGGAAATTGGATCGACTGTCGGCCCGACAGAGGCAGTTCCAAGGGATTCAACTCCAGCTGCTTAAGATAAGGGAATAAAGGTTAAGCAAGAGGAAGAAGAGTTGTGCAAGCTATGAAGACCCCCTATCAAACAAATATACCAACATAAGTTCAAGGAAACCATGCACTTAAAAATGAAAGTAAGGAGTTTGAGAAGAAGAGTGCATAGAATGCAAAAGCAAATAAATAAGTATAAACAGCAAGCCAAGAGACCCAAGGTTTATAGGGTCGAATCAGGAAGTGAAACAGATCCATTTGAACAACTATTTGAAGCTAGAGAGTATGCCTTGATGGCCAAACTATAGACGTGGAAGTCTACTACAGCCCAGTACAAGAACAAGATCAAAAGAACTGAAGAAAGAGCCTCTGCAACCGTTTTCAGATATGTGGAGCATATATCTTATGAAGTTAAGGCATGCAAAGCAACATCTCAAGATGGAGCAGCTGGAGAAGCAATTTTCCGAGCTGAAAAATGATAAGGAACAACTGTTCAAATTGGTGCAAGAGGTGATGGCATGTTGTCCCCCTGCTTCTTGCTATTCTTTACTTTTACATGAAAATTTTCTTTTATTTTGGATGGAGAATATTAAGAACAAGGTCAGTTATGAGATTGAAGATGGCATACAATTCCTCCGGATCATGAGAAATCATGATGTGCCAACTCATCATTTGATGTGTGAGTTTTATCTGCATGGGTATTTGTTACGGTTGGATAGAGACTTTAATCCAATCCCATATGTAGGAGACATCCATCTGAGGGCCCTCACCTCTTATGCTTTCAATCAAATTCATTGGCAGAAGGCTTATGATACTTTTGAGTCCAATCAAGTCACAAATTCGTTTATAGTAAGGGGGAAACATGGGAGGTCAGACACAGTGTAAAATAAGCACCATGCCTTTTTGAAATTTGAGGAGAATATAGAATGAATGCTAAGGACACAAAGGTGGTTCCTTGATCTTTGTATTAATCAATTAACTCTTTCTCAGAAAGAAGCCCTCAATTGTTGTTAGAAAATATGGATGATTTCATCAATAGCTGTCCGGAATAGAGAACCTTTTGGGGCGCCTAATTTTGCACGAGCACTTGCCAGGGTACCCGGATATGTGGCATGTTTCCAAACATGTGGGATTCGGTGGATAGGGCTTCAGTTCCAGTATCCTATTATTTGGTTGCCTGCAGAACTTTATACCCCTGTGTACAATGTTCCAACAGATTGGTGGAAGGAAATCCTCCTCTCAAATGGATTTAAAGTTCTGAGGACAAAGATGTCTCTATAGTATGATCTCGCTGGGCTTCATGAAGCTCACAGGCTGCAGTACCCATATCTCTGGAGGCGGCGGACTGCATGAGGGCATGTAGAAGGCTAGTTGGGGGGAGATGTTGGGCACTGAATCTGGCTATCTCTCTACCCATTTTTTTCATCCTTTCTGACCCTTTTTTTTAATTACCTACATTTTTCATGCTTAAATTATGAGGTAAATACCCCTGACCTGTCCAATTGGAATATTTTAATTAATGAAGTAAAGTCGCGGAGTTTTACCTAATTGTGGCACTAAGATCTATGTTTGAATGCAGATTGGAAAACAGGAACCCTTGCTCCAGCAGTTTGCAATATAATCGGTAACGTCTAGCTAAAGGGAGATCACACAGCTGGAATCATGATTACCTGGGCCTATTATCGGCCCTTGCTTTATCCAATATATCTCTTAATCCGTGCCATTCCAACCAAAGTCCATTTTTTAATGCATGGTTATCATGTTTCAGGGAAATCTGTTATTCCCTTGTACTGTGTATAAAATGGACATTGTTCCTATAATTGGGGGTTCCTGAAAGGAGATTGTAATCACATTTTATAGATCAATAAAATATTTTTGGTTTTTCAATTCTAAAGTGGTTCATGAGAAACGTAGCCCTGATCAGAGAGTTGGGCCCACTCTTCTGATCAGGTGTTGCGTCTATGTATGTGTGTGGATTATTTCTTGTTATGATTGCTGCTATTATTTCTTACTGTTAAGATTGTTCTGAATGTCTACAATTTGATTTTACTTCATGAAAATGTTTTGAATCTTAACCATAAACCCTTGGTTGAATGGATTATGTGTTTGTTCCTACATATACCTTGTGTGTTTCCCTGAAAGGATATGCTCCCAGATTGATAAAATTAATGTCGGATTAGGGTGGATAAATCATCCCTACCTGAACAACAACAGTTTATATGGCAGTTCACGGATATCTGGTACACCCATTTACCTAGATTACCAGAGCAGTCATTTTGATCTTTACTGACTCATTAAATTTGATAATATCATCAAGTGCTTGTCCTTCCATGAGCGCTTGTCCTTCCACGCTTGTTTCCAAACTGAAAGTGATAGAGTCATATTTTCCTTGTTTCTAGACTCTTAAAACATGAAACACACCCATTTAGAGATTGATTTTTTGGCCTGTTTTTGTTTGCCTTGGGTTTTTCCCGTGCGTTTTTGTTTTTCGATCTCTTCCTCTTTTTTCTTATTGTCACAGTGGCGGAACCATCAGTTTCATCTATTGGTAGTCCTTATACATATGATTCATCATAGGTCTCCCAGTCCTCTACTGAGTATCAGCAGCCCATTGTATTCGAGTTTCCCGACGAGGGACCGGTTATATCAGAAATTCCCTTTGGAGGACCAGTTGACTTCAATTGGCCCTTGTCCAACGCTTTTTTTGGATTTGGAGTAGGGGAACACTTCCCTCCTCTTACATTGAGATCACCTTTTCTGGCTGTTGTTATACCTCCTAGTCCCCGTCATCTTTTACAAGTTCTCACGACAGGGTCAGATATGGACTCATCCAGTCCCTCTCCTAGTCAGGGAATTCCTACTTCTGCTGAAGATTACCAGCTTTTTCTCGAAGACATCCCCGAACCTTCTATTATGTCTTCACCTGGTCCTACACTCCCAGCTGGATATAGGTCTTTAAGTCAGGTCATGGCCATTGTTGCCTCTATGGGAGTATCAACTCCGTCCACGAATCTGACTACTCACTCGTTAGGGATGTCGCCATCGACACCACTCATGGCATCTCCTTTCGTTACATTGGCACCTATTAGAACTACTATCTGTGTGGCTGCATCTACGCCTATTGTTACTACTGATTCAACTAGGACCTCATTATTTCCTGAAGACGTTTATATAGTTTCTGCCATTCCTGAGAATATTTCTCCCAAGGAGTATCGATTGTCCTTACAGCCATCGAACTCTGAGGTTGGTCCATCCTCTTAAGACCTTAATCATCCTTAACTTTCCCATTATGGACTAGATGGTGCCTCGATTTACATATTTCCATATCAATATGATGATCAAGGAAACCCCCTTTGTTTTCCTCCTCCTGAGGCTTATCAGTACATTAACGGTTTTCTATCTGCCCAGGCTGGGCAACCTTCTAATCAACAAGGGAAACCCTTACAAGGAAAACCTTTGTTTCATCAAGGATATGCTACTAGCCCACAAGGACAACCCTTCTAGGGACAACCTTCGACCCAGCCAAGTTATCTATACAACCCGCAAGGACAACCCTTACAGGGACAACCTTCGGGCCAGAAGGGATTGTTTTACGGTCCCCAAGGGCAGTCTTACAACCCTCAAGGTCAACCTCTACAGCCTCACCCTGTGGTCCAACCAGGGAATCCTCAAGAACCGGCGGGGAAACCGGGGTATCAACCGGGACCACCATACGGTCCTAGGGGACAAACCTACCCTTCTCAACCTTTGGTGCAACCTCAGCAACCTCATCTTCCAATTGGTCAAAATGTTGCACAACTAGGGCCATATTATGGTCCTTTCATGGGTCAACATGGTTATTAGGCGCAACCTAGCCCTCTCTCGCCATCAGTTCAACTTGCTCAACCAGGAAAACCTGGTGTCCTCCATCAGCCAGGTCAACCTATTCAACTAGGACAACTTGTTCAGCCAGGTCAACCTGCACAGCTAGGTCAACCTATTCAACTAGGACAACCTTCACAACCTATTAACCTTGCTCAGCAACTGATATATTCTATGCCATAGCCGAATCCACCTGTGCACCCGACTTATTAGGCTCAACAGGGTCACACTTATCAGCAGCTCATTCGACCCCAAGGTGGCTATTACCTTCAAGGTCAGTCTCAATCGGTTTACAACCCGCCCCAAGGTTCTGGTTATTACCTTCAACAGCTAGGCTATACTTATACTCCATAGTCAAATCCATACACTGCTCAAACGGGGCCCACGTATAATCAGAGTCAATACCCTCGTTATCAACCCCCGTATCCTGGTTATCAGCCATCATATCAACCTCATTATCTGGCTTATACCCCCTATGGTCAGAATCCTCCAGGACAGAACCAGTGGGGGCAGAGTTATGCTCAACCAGGATGGAGTATAGGTACAGGTCCTTATCGAGGACTTGGCATGCCTTTTAATCCTTAGTTACCTTTTCTCACCATGTTGGAGTTACCAGATGTATCCAAGTTGACCAATGATCCAATTCTTCATAATACATATTGGCCTCCAGTTCCGACAAAGGTGTGTGGTGACTGCCCTAAGTTTGAGGGTAAATCTACTGAAGACCCCAAAGCACATGTCATGATATACCACTTATGGTGTTCTTCGAATTCTTGGATTGGTGACTCGATTCATCTACATTTTTTCCAGCGCACTATTACTGGTGTTGCTGCTAAACAGTATATAGAGCTGCCCCGTGGTATTTTTAAAGATTTTAATACTCTAGCCATGGCGTTCCTGACACATTTCTAGTTATCGGTTCGGTATGAAGCCGAGACGCATCTCCTGATATTTCTGAAATAGGACAAAGCCGCTCGTATTTTAGATCACATTCATGAGTGGAGACATCGTTATTGTCTAATCAAGTTTGACATTCCTGATCAACTTCTAACTCACTGGTTCACTACCTCCTTTTTGAAGAATATTGCACAGGACATTGCTATGGGGGCATGTGTAAGCGAGGAACAAGCCATTGCTCATGCCCAGTACCTCGATTTAGTGTACTCTCAGTTCGGCACGTTATATGACATCTTGACTGATGCCCTTCGGCTAGGGACCTCTAAAGTGTCGGCTACTCCATCAATAGACTGTGTTATTGGTTTCATCTCTCAGACTTCTCATAAGTCTTCCAATAGGAAGCAGAAAGTGAATTATTCCAATAATTCTACTCCTCCCGCTACCCCAGATTCTAGTAAGACTGCACAGGTCAATGCCATTCAAGCTAATCCTGTGGACACGACTTCCAAAGGGAAGAATAAGGGCAAAGGCAAAGCCAAATCTGATGCCCCAAAACTAGAATCGTCCAAACCACGTGCTGATGATGGTTCGCAACGTAAACCGAAGTACCCTTGCCTAATATGTGATGAATACCACTACACCAAAGATTTTCCTCGATGATATGAGGTTAGTAAACTTCTTAAGGGCTCTAATGGTTCTCCGACAGTTCTTAAGGAACCATTTCCATCTCAGCAAACCTAGATGGTCGAGCAACCTTCACCTTCTACACCGTTTGGGTCTCAGGCTTTCATGATGAATGGTGCTGCACCTGTTTCTATTACCACTCGATCGAAGGATTATGCCGGACCATGTCAGGCAGCTGGAAAGGAAGTCTTTGATGGCCCTCCTCCCCCACCTACCTCTGGTCCTCTTGAAATTGAAAGGCCCAACGCTGAACCCGTTGTACGGCCACCTTCCAAAGGTGTTCTCTGAAAATATTCCTACAAATTCCCGTGCTGCTCAGCATTACAACATTGTTGAGGATTTGGCACAGGCACCTTCTGCAATTTCTACGTTTGAAGTTCTTCAAATTTGTCTGTCTCAACGGATAACTTTGTTATCTACAATCAGTAGAATTGATCCTGTCAATTCTAGCCTTCTCTCCTTCGATCTAGATAATTTTTTCCCATGACTTCCGCATCAAATCGCCCTTGTGATACAAGTCGGTATCAATGGCCTCAACATTCATAGAGCCATTGTGGATGAAGGTACCTCTACCTGCATTATGTCATCTGCCTCCTGAAAGGCCATTGGATCTCCAGCCCTCACCTCATATCCCAATGCCCTTGAGGCATTCGATGGAAGGGAATCAAAACCCTTGGGTGTTCTCACGAGTCTACTGATTAAATTACAAGGTAATATAGTCAACGTCTAGGTGGAAGTGGTTAATGCCAAACTCAACTACAATCTTCTACTTGGTTGTATTTGGACCCACGCCATGCTATGTGTTCCGTCCACCCTCTTTTGGCTTTTCATTTTTCTGCATGAGGGCAAGATTATTACTGTTGATTAGTTGTCTTTCTTGACCTCATCCTTCGTGAATAATGTACCGTATTTGGATCAAATCCCTAATCCCTGTGACAGTATAGGACCTAGTCTTTTCAAGGACCCCGTTCTCATGGATATTTTTCCCATTCCACCACAGAACACTGTTAAGGTCAATATGGTCTCTAGGCTGGATGACCCATGGATCATCCCTTCTCCTGAACAGGTTTCCTCTTTTGGAGAATCGATGCCTCTGACCCTAGTTGAAATAAATTATTGTGAGATCGTTGCCACATCAGATTCTCCTCCTGCTGGTAATGCTCCTTTGAGCATGGCTCTTGACGTTTATTCCCAATCCTCTTGGCTCAGCGATGTAGATTCACCCGATCCTTTGAGAGAATTTTTTCCGTCTGACGAAGCTATTGTGGAGACGATGTCTCTCAAAGATCTGCCATGGAGAGATGGACATCATCGTTCCTTGTTCATGCCTAGCCTGGGGGCAATGTCTAATTGTCTCAAGCATTTTGCATCTCAGGTTCCCTCTCCACCTCTCAAAACGCCAATATTGACTCATGAAGTATTTTCGGAAGGAAATATGAGTAATATCTACCAAATGATGCCTATCACCATCTCTATCAAACCAGGGGTCGTCGAGAACATCCATGTGGGAGTCACTTGTTCTCCTGATGAGATTCAAGTATACACTAGCCTTTTCCATGAACTCTGAGATGTTTTCGCGTGGTATTATGAAGAGATGCCTGGGATCGATCCAAGTATCGTTTTGCATGAAATTACCACCTACCCCGGTGCGAAGCCTATGCGCTAGCGTCTACGTCCAGAGAATCCTCAAAAAGCCGCTGCTATAAAGGCTGAAGTTGAGAAACTTCTTAAAGTGGGCTTCATATATCTAATCCCTCTGACAGAGTGGGTTTCCAATATTGTCCCTGTGGATAAGAAGCAGGGCACAATTCAAGTCTATGTTGACTATAGAGATATCAATCAGGATTTCCCTAAGGAAAACTACCCCACCCCCTTTATAGATCAGATCATTGATGATTGTGCGAGGAGTGAGATCTATTATTGTTCAGCCATGTTTGGATGACCTACCGGCTCATTCAACTCTGTGCGAAGACCATCCCAAACATCTCCGCCAGATTTTTCTCCATTGCAGATGTTATAACATCAGGCTTAATCATCACAAGTGCATATTCTACATTGAATCTAGTAATATTTTGGGATTCATTGTCTCTAAAGATGGAATTTGCCTTGACCCTATTTAGCTCGAGACTATTGTTAATCTCCCCTCCCCCTCCTCATTACAGCAACTTCAGAGTCTTTAGGGGAAAGAGAATTTCTTACGTCGCTTTATCCTGAACTATGTAGAAGTGGCCAAAGGGTTTACGTGACTTCTAAAGAAGGACGTTCCCTTCCATTGGGAAGATATTTCTCAGCAATATTTCGATAGCCTTAAGACGTTTCTCGTCAACGCTCCATTAGTACACCCTCCCAACTATTATTGCGACTTTACCCTCTATTTGGCTACTGCCTTTAGCACAATTACCATGGTTCTCGTATAGGATGACGATGACGGTAACGAACATGTGGTTTATTACATGTCTCAAAATATCCTCGACAATGAAACGCATTATGCCCACGTCAAGAAGTTGGAGCTGGCCGCAGTCTAGACCATTCAATAGTTTCGCCATTACATCCTGTCACGCATAGTAACCGTGATTTCTAACTGCAACCCCATGAATTACATTTTTTCTCGAAAATTGCTAGGGGCCAAGTACTTGAAATGGATTTTGATCCTTCAAGAGTTTGATTTGGAGTTCACCACTGCCAAATCGAAGAAATCACTAGTTTTTGCTGATCTCATTTTCTCTCTCCCTACCGACTCTGTTCCGTCTCAACTCGAGGATCATATCCCATATGAGAATCTCTTTCTAATCAACACTCTCGATCCATGGTATGGTGATATCATCATGTACCTTCAGACATCTACCTTCCGGTCTGAGTTGACGAAGGATGCTCAACGTCGTGTTCGACATTAATCGTAACCATATTGCATTGTTGGAGATACCTTGTATTGTGTCGAAGTCGATTCTGTGCTCCGCCGATGTTTGACCTTAGAGGAGGCTAAGAAGGTTCTGAATGACTATCACAGTGGCGCCTGTCATGGTCACATGTCCAGTTATGCTACTGCCCAGAAGATTCTACGTGCGGGCTATTTCTGGCTTTCTATATTTAAAGACTGTATTGTTGCAGTACAGAAGTGTCATGCATGCCAGATCTTCTAGTGCAAGATGCGTGCGCCACCCCTCCCTTTACATCATATCATTTCCGTAGGCCTTTTTTCCAAATGGGGCATTGATTTTATGACATGTAACCCTCACTCAGCCAGGAGGCATGCTTATATCATCGTTTCCATAGACTACTTCACCAAGTGGGCCGAAACGATGCCTACATTGCCAACGGTAAGATAACTACTCAATTCATTTTCAACCATGTGATCACATGTTTCGACATTCCTCAAGCCATATTCACCAATCATGGCACTCATTTTCGAGACTACATGATGGCAAAGCTGACATCGAATTTGGGCTTGCGTCATGACAAATCGACGCCATACTACCCTCAGGAAAATGGCCAGGTTAAAGCCGTAAACAAGGTGCTTGTTGCGATGCTTCAACAAACAATTGGTATACACAAATCCAACTAGCATCTCCAATTGTTCTAAGCTCTCTCAGCCTACCAAATGTCATTGAAGAGCGTGACTGGATTCACACCTTTCCAGTTGGTGTATGGTTTGGAAGCTACTCTTCCGGTTGAATGTGAGATCCCTTCACTGAAGTTGGCTATGGAATTACTACCCTACACTTTCCCAGAGGAATAACGTCTCTTGTATCTTGAAATATTGGACGAAACTTGCCACTTGGCTGCTTTGGTTATCGAGGCACAGAAAAATTGGGTTAAAGCTCATTTTGATCAAACGGTTTCTCCATGCTCTTTTATCGAAGGGGACCTCGTCCTCTTGTATGATCAAGCACATGATAAGCTTGGGGTAGGAAAATTCTAGCCTATGTGGCATGGGCCCTATATCGTTAAACATGTATTGAAAAATGGGGCCTATGAGTTGATCGATTATGAAGGTCTTCCTTTGGCGCAGCCCAAAAATGGGTTGTACCTGAAAAGTATTATGCTTGAATAATTCTTGTGTAGTGTATGTAAATAGGTGTTTTCTTCATTTTTGTACATGTGTGGTGTTGTGTGCTTTGTAAGTGTCTTTCTGCTAATTGGGTCTTCCTAATTGTGCAAATTTATATTACTCGTTATGTTGGTTTCACGAATGGTGCCTCCCGCAGTACCAGGAACCTGTCTTCGGCAGCCTGGGTAATTTACAATCCTGCTGGTGAGTTGATTAATTTACAAGGTGTTTCTCTAGGGCCTGCTAAAAATAATGTCGTGGATTATAGTGCCATTTTGGAATTATTAAATGAGGCTGTTAACCTCGGTATTCGTGTGTTACTTATACATCTAGATTCACAACTTGTGGTTTTACAGCTCAATGGTTATTATTCAGCTAGAAACTCATGCATTTTAAGGCTGTACCTACGTATTCGTTTACTTGAGAGACATTTTTATTACATCACATATCAGCATATACCAAGACGAATGAATAAACTTATAGATGCAGTAGCCAACATGGTATTATATAGACATTTACGCAACTTGTAAAAACATCATCATAAGTGAAAAAGATTCATACAGAAATATATATATATATATATATATATATATATATATATATATATATATATGTCGAATGTTTGCAGCATGTGCATCATATAAAATCCAAAAAATATACATGTTTTTTTTAATTACATCCGGAGACAACATGTCTCTCAAAAATATGCATATGAAAAGCCTATGCCACTAATAGGCATGGTGCTCATGGTAGCATGTTACTTCCCACACCAAACACCTCAGTAAGCGATGGAGGTGACTCGACACCCCTACGGTGTGCCTCTGGTAAGCCATAGGTACATCAGCTAGGTGAGCATAATCCAGAACCCCATGAGCAATCCCCTCAAGGTCCTGTACTAGTACATCTCCCTCGCCCCCCTCACCTTGAGGGTCATAAGCGAGCGGAGTCCTCCTCCCTATTAGTGACATCCCAGCAGGCCTCTCTAGGCCGACATCTACATACATATAGGATAAGTTTTTAGAACATGCATGTATACCAAAAAATCATACAATTCATAAAATCAAAAAGAGTCTTACCGAGCTCCTCATCCCATTCCTCTCCTTCCAGGACTGGAAGGTCTGGGTCTTTTATGAAATCAATACCGGCATAGGGCCAGTCCTCTAAGAAGATCAACTATCGCCGGAGCCATCCGAGGAACTCGGGATGCCATGACATCTATTGGCCACCCCCTTCCTTGGGAATTAATGTTGCCCATCGAGCCATCCATGGCTCTCTCAAAGGTGGATCTGGGACTATCACCCCCTGGCCCTGGAAGATAGGCAGTCGTTCTAGGAAGAACGATACCAAGATTGAACCGTACCCAAACTGCTTCAGTTTGGCCTTTTTAAATTTCATCAATTTCTGTCTGATATTCATGGTTACAGTTGTGGCCCAATCAAATATTTTTGGGTTCATACATTCTGACGCCAAGAGGAGCTGTGTTTTGGTAGCCTCGTGCGGTGCTTGTGACCTCATGGCCCACATAATAGTATGTAGCACCACTCTGAGTGCTAGATCGGGCACAGTGTGAATGTCAACTTTTCCACTACCTAATCTTGTTTGCGCCCCTGGGCACACTCTTTCCATAACCATCGGCATCTTCTCTCTAGAAGGCCTGGTACCTATCATAATCAGAACTGGGCCTCTGCAAGACAATCTAGTGATGAAGTAGACATCGGAAACTTCAAGTTCAAGAACTTGATCTCGAAGCCTAAACTTCTCTTCACTCTCATCCCAGATATTTATCAAATATTGTAACAATTTAGGCTGTGCCCTGAGACATGGTGTTAAGAAGAATTTCTTTAATCCGCAATTCCGAAGAGCATTCATGCATTGCTCATTCTCCATTTCCAATTCGTCTTCTTCATTGTGCTCCCTTTCTTTCCATTCAATCACCATTGTGGCTTTATACCTACATCAAATTGGTCATAAGAACATCATAAGATCCCTTGGGCATTCAAAAATTCAATTGATTGGTTCAAATTTTGTGAAATTTGAGTGAAATATGAGGTCAGATGGTTGGCACGACTGTTTTGATGACAGTCGCGCCAGCTAGCACGACCCCTTTACAAAAAGAGCTCGATTGGCACGGGTCCATGCCTCATACCCGCGCCAACCCTGGAAGCCCTAAATTTGGAAATCCTCCCCTCAGGGATTTCAAATCACAATGGAAAGCTCTGAAATATGGCTTAAAACATAGCTAATGGAAGTGGCTCTTACTTGGAAAAGACAGGATCCAGAATGATGTTCTGGGTCGTCCACAATCGTCACCACAAGATCGCAGGGAAATAACTCACTATCGCTTTGTACAAGAGGTAAAAAGTAAAAAGTAAATCTTTTTTTACTATTTGGTCATATTTATAACTTTTCAAAATCAAATTTAGGTTTTGAGACTTTTTTTTTGAATATTTCACTATTTTTTGTCGAAAAATGGGTTTTACACTTGCTTTTTGTGCAGCGACAGGTTTTCGCATAATTAGGATGACGACACGAGTTGTATTTTATACTTTTTCAGACTCGGTAAAAACATGAAAAAGTCACTACTAGAGTCACCTTTCAGCTCTTTTCTGACTCTCTAAAATTGAAAATATTGCCGATTCGCTTGTCGTTTTGAGCTCGTTAAATTGGTTGCAAAGCGATATCTACCCAGTATACGTTTACCCCTTTTTTGGGTTGGGATAGATTATTTATGAAAAAGGAATACCCTAGCCTATTGTGACTAGGAGGTTCTCTCAGACATAGTTTTCTACCTTTTTAGATCTAAGGGAATCTCTACGAAAAGGGACTGTTGGAGTTTTCTTTTTCGCTGTCTTTTCAAACTCTATAAACATGAAAAGATGCCGAGTTCTTCCTTTGTCAGACTCGTTAAAACCTGATGACATCAAACTCCATCATAATGACGTTACTCAAGTTCCTCCTTCCTAGAGCTCGTTAAATGTACTAGAATGGATTTGTCTGAAGGAAAAACTTATATCGCAAGAATATGCTATTGCCTTAAAGATTTTTTTCAAAAATAATTTGGGTACTCGCTTGAAATGGTGGGGGAAAATGGAACCAGTATTACAGTCGTGTCGGCAGTATGTCACTCTTGAACATGGCACTTGTCTGCATTCGTGTTGGGTTGGGGACATCTCATCTCGTTATCTACTTGCCTCTGTGGGTTTGGGTAATCTATTTTCACCTCTCATCTGTTCTTTGCCACATCACCATGACCTCAGATCCTTTGATGTCAAATAATGCCAAATCCAATGTCATGCCACTGATATTTTCAAGAGAAGTTGGCCTTTGTAGTTCTCAACCTCCCTCTGATTCTCTGTCGATCTTGATTCACAAAATTTATGTCCCTTTGTCTCGTGTCGATGATGTGGGAAACATTATGGCCCACCTTCCATCAAGGTCACTTCATGTTGACTTCAGCTCATTATCCAGGAAGTTGGTATAGAGACTCCCTTCAGGTACCTTGGAGCCAACATTCCTCAATGGTAGGTTCTTCGCATTCGACGCAAGGTTTTCATTATTGAACTTCGATCAGATGATTCTGCAGGTGTTCGATGCCAGCTCACTGTTCACATTCTATGGATTATACCTCATGTACCTTGAGGGACATCATCATTATTGGTGGTTTCTCTCACATCTGTTAATGTCTTTCATTATTGGCTGGTAATCAGACGGCGTTCTTGCATGTTCGACCTCAATTCACATATTCGCATGCTTGAACTTGTACTCTGTTCGGGTCGAGATGGAGTGCAAGACCCTGGATTTTTGTCTGGTATACATCCAGGCTGTAGATTATTTATGGATTATTATCATGTATTACATGACTCATTCGATTGGATGGCTGCGACCATACCTGAGTCTACTTGTTGATCCTTATTTACTGGATGGCTGCGTCCATACCTTGGATCCCGGTTTTTGTACACTCTATTATGGATGGCTGCGCCCATACCACATATCATGTATCTGAGATATCAGTTGTATTTTTATTAGTATATTTTCCAAAGGCAGTGCTTTCAGTTGGGCGCGTTCTCATAAAGCATTTCACCCCTCCCTCTCTCTCAGACATCATGCTCTAGGGGGCATCTGTTACACAGTATTTTGTCACTGTCCCTACAATCCCTCATCCTGCATATTGGAGGAATATTCCCGTGACCTATGAGTAGTAAAATTTCCTGAAAACACCTTCATAACATCTTCCTGCCTAAGCATAAACATTCTCCTGGAGAAAATTTCCTCTAGAAAACCCTAAAAACATGTGTTTTAGCCTTGGCGCAACTAGTCAGTTCATCCCTCGCACCAATGGGGGAAATCCAGACTAGAGAGCGCGCTAACTGGCACAATGTCCCTGTGTCTCACTCGTGCAAAGCCCATTAAGGAATGTTTTTTAAAAATAAATGGCAGAATTTTGGTTTTAACAAACTCCAGAGTGAATTGTCAAAGGAAGTTGAGTGGTTTGGCTCTAGATCTCCATGTATAGGAAGTGGTTTTCCACCTCTCATGGAACCTTCCTATGATATAGGGCCTATCCCATGATTATAGGGATCCCAAATTCCCTTCCTCCATCTATAAAAGCTTGCCCTCTCCATTAGCAAGCTAGCTGAACTTGTAGGAGGAAAACTATAGCCGGGAAAATATTAAAAGTAGAGCTGAGAATATCCCCGTAAGAGAGAGTTTTTTTCAAATTCTCGACAGGCTTCATTGAGACGCACTCTGCTGCAAGCCCCACCGAAGGAAGATCATAGCGTCAGAGCATTTGGTTGTAATCTTCCTTTATGTCATCATTAATATAAGCGACTCTGATTTTGGTTCCATTCATGTGTTTACTCTTTTATGAAATGGAATGAATTATATCCTCTTTGACTGATATATAGTTACGTGCTTTAAGTATTACGTTGTATGTAGTGGTTTCTCTGTATGTGTATAGGTGTCCGAACAGAGTCAATAGAAGGACTGTGATCTATCGGGAAAGGGACGAAGAGCACCTCTTCTTCTTCGACAACAACAACTTGGGATTTGAGGTAGGTCACTTATCCCTATCTATGTCTTTCTGGTAACTAGGAGGCAACATCATTGCTTGATTTGATTGTTGCTAGACCCACTCTAGGGCTAGTGGGATTGTCTCTGTCTGCAAATGGGATTTACTACTTCAACAGGGGCATTGGCTGCATGCTTACTATGTTGTTCCTACAACTATATTCTCCCAACTAGTACCTTTTCTTCGCATTCTTGTGGCTAAGGCTCAAAATGGTAAAAAATTTAGTATCCCTCAAGGGTTAGGGGTCTGGAAAGTTAGGTTACCTCTTGGGGATCTTGTTGATGTTGTGTAAGGCTTTTTTGTCATTTTTCCGTCAGTTCCATTTCCTCAAGTTCATCTAGGAGGTTTAATCTTGTATTAACATCCTCTCGTCACATGTTTACCCTGGTTGGTCAGTTACTTGGGTAGACGTGGGAAGAGGGTGTTACATAGCCTAGATGATGGTACCTAGTGCATATTGATGATGTACCATAGGTTATGTTTGCTAATCTAGATAATGGTAATTAGTGACTGCTACCATTATTATAGGTCAATGGTGTTGACCTGGGTAACTTTGAAACCTCATTCTTAGAGAAAATATATCAATATATAACATCTAGATAGTCATTATGAATACCTCCCTAGCTAAGCAGGAGAACTAAATTTTTTAGCTATGTTTGGTCTTCATGATGTAAAATTTGTATTTGTAAAGATAAAAATATGAATTTATGATGAAATAATTTGTCTTAGCATGTTCTTCATACTCGTGATAAAATAAAATTTATTTATTTGATTATATTATAAGGCATTTTCTTCATGGCCTTTTCAAAAGCAAGAATTTGAATATTTAATTTTAGTTAAGACACCACAAAGATGCCAAGTTGGCCTAGCTATTTATTAAGTCATGTTTTCCCCATGTGATACCTATTCAAACCCCCTTCCTATGCATACATATAGGAATCAATTTCCTCCCTCCAAGGACACCATTCAAATCATACAAGAGAAGTTCAAGGCATGGATGTCAGGAGGAACGAGTATAAGACAAGGTCGTGAAGCTCGACCTTGCAGTCAGGGAATCAAAAAAGAAGGTCACATATGTATAGTTTGAGTATGAGCTAAATATTAGTGAGCTGCGAATCAATTTGTATCCAACCACACCACCACAACTTCCGAAACAAGGGGAGATTGATGTAAAGGCTCTAGTGACGGGCATCTTCGCGATAGTGGCAAAATGTGGAAATTTGCTGGAAGAAACTTTGAAAATTTGGACTTCGCTGTAGGAAGATACAAATGTACAGAAGCTAGAAGAAGACATTCAACAGATGCAGAAGCAGTTGGAGGAAATTCAGAAAACTCAAAGACATTTCTACTCTCACAGAAGCTCGTCGGGATTAGCTAAGTAAAGTTCCTCTAGAAGAAGATAGAATAATTGAGGAAAGAAGAGCAGGTTTTGAAGGAGAAAACTTAAGCATCATAGGACGAGGCTCTCTAGTTGTCTCAAGAAGTGGATTGGAAGATTCAAGAGCTTTCAAAAAAGGATGAATAAGTGTTGTAGAAGACCACAAGACTAGTAACATAGGAACTTCTAGAAGAAGTGCACAGTGAAGAGAAGCATGCAGCTGAGATACTGCACCATTACAACATCACCTAAAACAACATCGTAGAAAAAATGAGAAGTAAAGAGGATGAGTGACTCAAGATGAGTCACATGTGAGCGTTGGGGGCCTGTTGGGCATAGCCCAACTTGGGCTATTTTTTGGCTAAGACTCCACATTTTGTGGAGTAGAGCATGAAATGGACCACAAAAAAAAGCATTTTGGATATACTTTATAGTATCAGAGGGGCTTTTGGGTCGGTCGAAGCCCTTCCTTTTTGTAACGAGTTCCGGGTTATATTTTCTTGTTTTGTGGAGCCCATGGCATTTGGACCATGGTATTTTTTCACTGTAATAATATATAAAGTGATGTAACACTATGTTTATATATTAGATCATGAAATGATAGATGGTTAAGGGAAATTTTTTGTAATCTAGTTGTAGCGAAGGGAAGACTTTGCAGTTGAGTGCGCAGAGACCTTGGCAAAGTCTGTAGTATAGTGTGTAGACCACCTGCAGCTTTGTGCGCAGGTCAAAGAGTTGATTGTAATAAAGTATCCATCATAATAAAGAAGTAGTTTTGGGATGATATTCTATGTTCTTATATGTTTTTTGTACCTATTTGCTTAGTATCTGTTATTGCAAAGTAGTTAATAGAATTTCATGTTATGTCAATGCAGTAATGATTTATGATGTATATGATATATTTCTAAATGTGGCGAAGTAGCTTGTGAAGTTGGAAGTGTTAGCCAGCTATAAAAATCTGTTATATCAAATGCTGGCTGAAATTTTTTTGGAGCCTTCAAGGAACAAATTTCATTGCTAAAAATTGTTGGCTCTTGAAGACTCTTGAAGGCCTCATGCCTATCCTCTGTCCAAAACTTCACTGTTGTTCCCATTTTACACTTAGAATTCCTGCTAATTTCCAAGCCAGAATACTGCTGCAAGCACCTTTTTCCCCCTTCCCTTCTTCCAAAACTAATCTCAATTTTTATTCCTCCATTTCCCATGAAAATCCCTCAGTTTCATTATTTTTCCTTTCCCCTTCATCAAAACCCCTTGATAAGGTTTAAAACCCACTTTTAAGCCTTATAAGAACCCTCAATTTCCCTTGAAAACCATTGGAAAACCATAAAAACCCACATTTTTTACATATATGGGTCTTAGCTCCTTCCCGCATAAATCCCTAGTCCTATGACCCTTCATATCACCCTCGTCCCCGTAGTCGGGCGCCAAGCCTTTAAATACTTCTCCGCCCGAAGTATTAAAAACTTTGGTTATTTTGATTTTTAGGTTTTTTATTATTTTATAACTTATCCGCTGGTCCGAATTTCAAATTAACCTCCACCGTCGATTTGATCTGCAGATCGACGGTGCGGAGTCTGTCTACCAGTGGTCCCCACATTCCACTAACCCATCCCAAAAAACCGCGCGGTTTTCATTGCATCGCCTTTGGGCGAAAGCTATTTTCCCCCGATCGCCAACGATTCCATACATCGCATGACACGCGTCCCGTGTACTTTTTCAAAATCGCTTGCCCATCACGCATTATCGTTCGGACGTGGACGCACATCGATATTGCTGTCCACCGTCCGATCTGGGGCGAGCCATCTAACGACTATTGCTTGTCGAAGATGCCCGACAGTTAATCAGGCTACAGTGCGCCATCCTGTTAATCTCCACCGTCGATCTGATCTGTAGATTGATGGTCCATATTCCAACGCCCTGATTCCGTCGCCCAGTCAACGATTCTTCATTTTTTACTTTCCCCTTTGCTCTCGACCGTCGATCTCTGCGCGATCGACGACTCTAATTTAATATTTCTTCCACCTTCTACGATCAATCCTGATCGTTGGATGATGTCATCCAACATCCACACTTCCTCCACATGCCTTTGCAGCAATAAACGTATAAATGCATGGATTTTATAATTTTTGTTTGTATTTTGCAGGGTTTCAAGGTTTTCTCGCCATTTTCGAGGAAAATTCGATGGCAGAGGATGACGATCTTCCTGCCTTCGATTTGTCAAAGGAAATCCTTCGCAGGGTATAAATTCATGTTTCTTCAATGTTTTTCCACAGGCATTGATGCCACATAACCCTGCGCAGCCCTGTTTATCAGCAAAAACCATGAATCGGGCACAGACAGGGAGTATCAGTCACGAAGTCCAACATTTATCATAACAGAGGAATAAAGACAGATTTTGCGGGGATCATGGCTAAGAATGATTATCAAAATCCTAATCCCTGATTTAAAACATAGTTTAAAGAAAATCCAAAGTGTTTTATCGACAAGAAATCCTCCACCACCACAAATTGAGTCAAATTGATCCCTCTAGCTACCACGACGCCACCTGTACCTCAAAGTATTCAATCAGAGGCCGAATTTATTGATCAAGGTCAGATATTTGTCTCAGCACAGCCAGAAAGCTACTTCTGCAAGGAAACTTAATGCAAAGAACATCTGCAGAGTTACTCCGATGCCACCCAAAGCCTAAAAGGTCAAAAAAGGCTCCCATCGAGCTTAATCTTTATGTGAATCATTTAATACAGAGGATCTGAATGTAAGTTTCTTCATTAAGCCCCTCAAAGGCCAAGAAGCCATTAATTCTGTATTAATTGTAATTGAGATCTTTTATCAAATCTCACCTCCTCATCCTTCTATATATACTTCTGCAGAAGATGAGTGAGGGGTTGGTTGTAGAAATTTGAAATACATTTGAGCTTAAACTTCTGATTGTAAATAGTGTTCACTGGCCCTTGGAGCTCTTCTTGTGATAGATTAGTTAGGCTGAATAGCGAAGATGATTTCTGAACTTAAACATTGGACCTGAGTACTGTAACTGGTTTGACATCAATAACAAGCTTTTTCTTGGGATCCTGGTCTATATCACTGGTGAAGTGCCCCTTTCTTTGTTATTGTTTTCCTTCCATGTATGTCATATTTTTCACTATTCTCTGATAAAGAAAAACATTTATAGAGTTAGGACCTACTGTATATCAGTAACCTTCTCTGAATGAAAAGCTTTATCTCAATGTTTTCCTCTAATTTCTTTATTCAAGAATGATTTGAAACAGTTTAAGCAGTTAGGAATGTTGGAGTTCCCTCGTCCTACTATTTGCTTTAAACATTGTTCTTGAAAGTTATTTTTCTTATTTTTCTTATTAAAGATGACTATGGAAGATATGGTGTGCCCTGGTCCTATTTTTTCTCCAAAAGCAGATTCTGAAAGTTTCCCTTGGTGTTGACTGAAAGCAGACTGGGTTTAAAAGTACTTTATCTGATCTTAAGTTTATACTTTGTTTCCCTTATATGTTTTCATACTTTCTGAAGGTAATTATGTGGATTACTGGATTCTTTGTCAATTAAGCTGCTTTAATACAAACTTGCCCAAGGAGTTAATGGTTAGCCCTGCACTTGGTTGGTTTTAAATAGTTACTTAAGAGGCTTTTCTTGTTTGGACTGACTATAAATCCTTTGTGAAATTATTATCAGTTTCCACCTCTCCAACACTTTATTGTTTCCATTCCATCACTCTAATCTCAATAATCTTGTGATGTAGATGACTTCCCCCTTGGATCACTCTTGATGTTGTTTCTCAATTAAAGCCCTGTTTATGACTCCATAGCCCAATGGATTAAAAACCAGCGTTATATCTATCTCTTTAGCCAAAATTGTTCCATTCACTTGCAACTTCTCACCTTTGAAAATTTTTACACTTAGAACTTTCTCCTCAAATTAATATTCATGCTCAACCATCCAAAAAACAAACAAAACCCTTGGCCTTCATAACTAGCCTAATATCATAACCCCAAACTTCAAAGACAAATCCATCTTTGCACTTATTGGAGAGATCCCTCTTCGGATTCAGGAGGGCTAGAACTTGGAATCCCAAAGTTGGTTGAAATAATGTTGCTTCTGTAGTTTTAGTCTCACCAATCTGCTAAAATTACAGATTCCTAAAATTTCTGGCAACTCCGTTGGGGACTGAACCCAGAATATTTTTCATTTTTATAAAACTTTAAGAGTAAAAATAATCCTTTTCAAGCACTACCAAGAAAATGGTAATCATGATAAAACTTGTTTGAATCAGTGACAAACTAGGTAAACCCTAGGATTATCTTAAGCCTTTATCTAACCTGGAAAAATCAACTGGCTTAGCCATAAGAGTAGACTATCTTTGTCTCTTAACCGTAGCAAAGTTTTGAACAAAATTAGGATATTCTTAGAAACCAAACAACTAAAAAATAACTAGAAAAAACCCAAAAATATTTCAGATTGGTATTCAATAAACATGGTGGTGGACCATAAAACCTTTTACCTCTGAAAGGAGCTAAAAACTTCCACTTTGTGACTCCACAATCCTTAACAGAACTTAAGACTCCACTGGTAAGAACCCTTACTATTATAATATCATTCAAACTCAGTTAGAGGACTGTAGGATTGAATTTCAAACAGATTAATTGACCTCTCATAGATTTTCATACCTGGTTGAACTTTTCTTGTTTATTTTGGGTCTAAAAAACACAACATAGTGGCTCCTAGAAAGATTCACACTAGAGCCTATCCTAACCCTGATCCACCTGAGTTGGTTGATAACCCAGAAAGTATCCTTAGGAAGTCTCCTAGGGTTAAATTATCAACTATTTTCATATCACCCTTGAGAGCTAATTTAGTTCCTAAAAATCTTTCAGCTCTATAACAATCACAAGTTGACTTAGTAAATCCTTTTAGAACTAGGTCTCTTGGTGATTTAGATCAGTTATATTCTGAATCTTCACTTTCTTCTCCTGAAACAAGTGAACATATTGGTAGCAGAGAAACAACACCTCCTGATTTGCATTTCCTTCACAATTTAGGTGTCTCTCATCCAAGATCAGCTTAGCAATCTATTCCTAGTCCATCCACTTCTGCTCACCCTACATCCACTGTTCAAACCACTCCACTTCAGCCCACTTTCCCTTTTGTTAATCCAACTCTTGTAAATCCACCCCCACCACATATCATGGCAACATGGTATGCTCCGTTAGTCCTTCCTATACCACTAGTCAATCTTCCACAGGAATATCAGTCCAAAATTCCATTATATGATGCTAACAATGCTACAACTGCATCACAACATGTGGATAAGATGAATGACTACTTTGACATAAATGAAATTGATGATGATTCTGTCAAAATTAGGTTATTTTCTCAGAGCTTAGGGGGAGAAGTAAGAAAATGGTTCAAAGGTTTAGCCCCCCATAGTATTAATTATCTCCAAGCCTTCCATAAAACATCCTTAAACAAATGGGAAGTAAAGAAGAATCCTCTCCAGGTCCTTTCTGATTACAAGAACCTCCATAGAAACACTGGGGAAAGTGTGCAAGCTTATTGCACTAGATTTAATAGTGTGTACAATGCACTTTCCCCAAAACTAAAACCTCCATAGGGCTCAGCTTTAAACAAGTTTCCTGAAGGGTTTGACCCTGAGATGGCCAATCAGCTGAGAGAAAGAGATTTTGCAACTCTTGAAGATATGCAAAAAGGTGCTCTTTCTGTGGAATTCAACTTAATGGAGAAGAGAGCAAGAATGAAAACTGAAAAGAGAGTATCTTTTAGAGAGGAATCCACACCTTCTACTTCAAACTAAAAGATGGATAAAATGATGGAGGAGATGATGAAAGAGATGAGCATAACTAAGAGAGCACAAGCAAGCCAAAATCAAACTGCTCCTCAAAACAAAAACCAGAACCAAAACCAGAATTTTAGAAGGAATCAACCTCCAAACCGATCCAGGGAAGATGATCAGCAGATCACTCCTCCCTTTCATCAAAACTATGTAAGTGAGGTTCAGGAAATAGATGAGATAATAAAGGAGGATGATATCAACATTCTAGGGATAGACAATGATGATCGTGAGATTCATTATGATAGAAAACAAGGTCTATACACACCTTATGATGACAGAAGAGATGATGATGAAAACTGTTATCAAGACATGGAAAATTTCATCATAGAACCTAAAAAAGAATATGAACTTAGGAGCAAAACCAATCAACAAACTCCCAACAACAAAACCTCTGATAAATCTTCAGAAAACAGCACTACAACCAAACCTAAAGTTGTCAAACAAAAGGACAAAACAGTGGTTGTAAATTCTGGTAATGATAAAGAGAAAGACACTCAAAACAAAGAAAAACAGAGTGGAGACATTAGCAGTACTAACACTTCAGCTAATACTCCTGTGAAAACAATTTTATCAAGTGTGAATAAAACAAATCAACAAGTTGATATTGCTGATAGAATGACAACTAATAAGGCTGAAACCAACACTTTAAAGAGTCAAATTCCTTTCAGCTTGGAGCAGGAAATTTCAAAGATCAAAATCTCTATTCCCCTCACTGAGTTAGCTGCCCAACATGTATATAGAACCCAAATTTTGAAGGCTTTAAAAATAGAAGAAAATGAGGACACTGTCAATCTTAATGATGACCAGCCAGAGCTGATTTTTGGTCCTAAGATTGAAGGTAGATATCAAGAGGGACCTGTTCCTCCCTTTTATGTGATTTTAAACGTTCATGACAAAATTTTGCACAACGCTATGCATGATTCTGGGGCTTCTCATAATTTAATGCCAAAAGCTGTAATGGATAGCCTGGGTCTAGAAATCACCAGACCTTACAAAGACCTTTAATCCTTTGATTCTAGTAGAGTAAAATATTTAGGATTAATCAAAGACCTCTATGTTAACTTAGCCCAAATTCTAGCCAAATGTTTAGTCATGGATATTGTTGTGGCTGATGTGCCCCTAAAGTATGGAATGTTATTATCAAGATCTTGGGGGGCTAAGTTACAAGGAACTATGCAAATGGACATGACCTATGCGAATATCCCTATTTTCAATCAAACCAGAAGACTCTACAAGGAGTCCCATATGAAATTCACAGTTACAAGTCAAGAAAAACCACAAAAATCTCCCATGTATTCTGTAAATATAGGCCTTGATTATTTTATTATGTTTAATGATGAAACACTTGGTGAAGTCACTTTAACAGGATTAATGGCCGATAGGGAGGAAGAGGAACACAACGCAGAGGCGTCAAAAGAGTTTGTTGCATTTAAAAACAGTGGCAAACCAAATGGAGGTCTTTAGCTTCAAGTTAAGTGTCCATTACTTTTAAACATTGAGAGTCAAGAAAGTAGTCCTCAACCCAATAATATATCTGAGGAAGTGAAAAAAATTCAACTAAGTGCTGATACTCAAGAGAAATCAGAAAGAAGAGTAGTTGAAGAGGACAGTAACCAGGATGAAACTAAGAAATGTCCTCTATGGAGTATGTATTTTGATGGATCCTGCACTAAGAACAATGTTGGTGCAGGTGTCTGGATTACTAACATTGAAAACAACCACGTAGAAATAATTTCATGCAAACTAAAATTTTAGTGTTCCAATAACATAGCGGAGTATGAATCCCTTCTCTTAGGCTTACATCTATTCAAAAAGTTAGGAGCCAGAAGAATTAATGTGTATGGGGATTTAGAGTTAGTCATTAGGCAAGTCAATGGGGAATATAACGCAAATCATCCCAGACTTAGGGCCTACCGAAACGATATCATGGACCCTTTGAAAACATTTGAGGAGTCCAAACTGTTTTTTGTCCCAAGAAAAAGAAATATTGCGGCCCACAATTAAGCCTTTGTAGCTAGAACATGGTTAACGCCATATAACAGCAAATACTACACAACTCAGATAAAATTTAGACCAACTGTTTTTGATAATGAGAAATATTGGCAGGTATTTGACAATGACAAACAAATAGAAGACTTCATGCAATTCAGAAATGAATTCGAACTAAACAGTTCGGACTCAGATTTTGAAATAGACTGCAGGGAAGAAAATTTGCTTGATGAAGAAGAGCCATCTCCTGAACTTTCTAATATAAACTTGTTATCTAGCCAGCTTATAAACAAAACAAAATTGAATGCAGAGTTAGAAGCAGAGGAGTTAGAAACTCTGCACTCTAAAGATGAAAGTTTTCCTAAGGGTCTGGCCCCTTTAGAAGAGTTGTTCGATTTTAACGATGTGGCAAATAAACCAAAACTGGAACCTGTAGAGACTTAAGTGGAGGAGTGCAATATAGGTAGTGAACTTAAACCTATGATGATTAAACTGTCTAAAACTTTACCAGCTCACATTAAACTTAAATACATAGAGATGTTTAAAGAGTTTTTTGATGTTTTTTCATGGAGTTACGAAGATCTTAAATCCTATGACACTGAGATAATACAGCACAAAATTCCTCTCAAAGAAAACCAAAAACCTTTCAAACAGAAACTGCGCAGAATAAACCTTGTTCAGTTGCCTTTGGTTCAGAAGGAGATCATGAAAATGTATGAAGTTGGTATTATTGTCCCTATTAGATATTCTGAATGGGTGTCTAATCTGGTGTTAGTTAGGAAGAGAACTAGAGAAATCAGGCTTTGTATAGACTTTAGATACTTAAACAAAGCTTCATTAAAAGACAACTACCCTTTACCAAATATGGATCACATTTTACAAAGGGTGGTAGGGTCTAGAAGAATTTCTTTGCTGGATGGCTATTCAGGGTATAATCAGATCTTAGTTCACCCTACTGACCAATTAAAGACAGCCTTTACTACCACATGGGGCACTTTCATGTATGTGAAAATTCCCTTTGGTCTAATGAATGCTGGAGAAACTTTTCAAAGAGCCATGGACATAGCATTCTCAGAAGAACTAGGCTTCTTCATCATTATCTATCTGGATGATGTCACTGTGTTTTCAAAAACAGATGAAGAGCACTTAGAACATTTAAGAAAAATTTTCAAGAAATGTAGAAGGTTTGGAATATCCTTAAACCCTAAGAAGACACTATTTGGTCTCCAAGAAGGTAAACTTCTTGGGCACATTATTTCAGAAGAGGGTATAAATATAGATCCAAAGAGGATTGAGGCCATATTGAAAATCTCTCATCCTCGAAACATCAAAGAGTTGCAATATTTCATTGGGAAGATTAAATTTTTGAGAAGGTTCATCCCCAACTTGGCTAAGCTCCTTAGGAATATCACAAACATGTTAAAAAAGGAGCAAGGGGTAAAATGGACCTTGGAAGCAAAGAAGTCTTTCGAGCTGGTGAAACAAGCGTTAACCAAAACATCGGTTCTTATAAGTCCTGAATTTTCAAAAGAATTTTATATTTTTTCATTCACATCAAAACATACCATAGCTGTTGTCCTTTTGCAGAAAAATCCACAAGGACAAGAGTAACCTATTGCATTCTTTAGTAAGGCATTGAGGGATGCCCCTTTGAAGTATAAAATTATGGAAAAGCAAGCTTTTTCTTTGGTTAAATCTTTGAAAGACTTCAGCATATACATCCTTCACTCACACATCATTGCCTTTGTCCCAAACTCAGTTGTTAAAGGCATTCCAACACAAGACCCAGATGGTAAGAGAGGTAAGTGGATTGTTGTTATCATTGAAAATGATTTAGAGATAAAACCCACTAAACTCATCAAAGGCCAAGGTCTAGCTGGATTAATGGCTGAATCAAATTTTTAAGTTCCTAATATTAATTTGATTGATGCTTTGGATGACCAGGAATAATTCTCAACTCCTATAGTTGAAGATCATTCTATGAATTCTCTTTGGTATGCTGATATTATTTATGTTTTTCTTAAATTGAATACACCTCCTGGTTTGACAAAAACAAAGGCAAGATTCCTCAAATTGAAAGTTGTAAAATTTTGCATTATAGATAGATGTCTTTATTGGAAAAATGCAAGTGGTGTATTGCTTAAATGTTTGCCTGAGTTTGATGCAGAGAAGGTTAAATACTAGTTCCATGAAGGAGAGTGTGGAGGCCATTTGTACTAGAAGACAACAGGCAACAAAATATTGAGGGCTGGTTTTTATTGGCCTACTCTTTTTCATGATGTGCAGAAAATGATCATAGCCTATCATAAGTGTCAAATTTTTGAAGGGAAAAGGAAACTGTTACCCCCACCCCTACATCTAATCTCTGATGAGGCCCCTTTTCAACAGTGGGGACATGAATTTATAGGAGAAATCCACCCACCATATTCTGCCCAACATAGATGGATTCTCACTACCACTGACTATTTCACTAAGTGGATAGAAGCCATACCTTGTAGATAGGCCAATGATTCAGTTATCATAAAATTTATGGAGACTAACATTCTCTCCAGATTCAGCTGTCCTACCAAGATTATCACCGATAATGCAGCAGCATTTGGATCAAAGAAAATGGTTGAGTTATGTCATAGATATCACATAACATTGGGACATTCCACGGCCTATTACCCTCAAGGTAATGGACTTGCAGAATCCTCAAACAAAAGCTTAGTGAACATAATCAAGAAACTGTTGGAGGACAACAAAAAGTCTTCGCACACAAAACTAGTTCATGCATTGTGGGTTGACAGATTGACTTTAAAGAAATCCATTGGCATGTCACCTTTCCAGCTTCTATATGGTACTGATGCAATTTTTCCAAATAGCCTTCATGTTCCAGTGATGAAGTTGATTCAAGAGTTACAAACTGAAGAAAATGACATGATCAGAAGAATAAATCAGACCATCCATCTTCAGCAAACCAGAGAGGAAGTTTATAACAAAGCATTGCAGAAGCAGGACAACATTAAAAAGCTTTTTGACAGAAGAACAAAGGCTAGCAATTTCAATATTGGGGACCAAGTTTTAAAGTGGGACTCAAGAAGGGAAGAGAAGGGCAAGCATGGAAAATTTGACAACTTATGGCTTGGCCCTTACTCTATTCACTCAGTTTCTGGTAACGATGCATTTTTCTTGTAGGAGTTGAATGGAGCAGAATTGTTTGGGGGTCCTGTCAATGGAAGGATGCTTAAGAATTACTTCTCTTGATCCATGTTATGTTCCAAAAGCCTTTTTATCTTTTTTCCACTATAAATATTTCATCCACCATTGCATTCAAGTTATAAAAATAAAAAATACAAAAACAATGAAAAGAAAGAAAAGAGGGCAGATTATGAAAACAAGAAAGGTATAGCCCCATACCAAAAAAGAGAAACAAACCTGAAAGTGTGCAAGCTTAAATGCCACTCCTAAAAAACACACTTCTAGTTAGTCAAACAGCCTAATCTTGACTAGTTAGTTTTAAATTTTCTGCTGATAGGATAGTGAATTCGATTTTCCAAACAGTTTAATATTGGCTTATCAGTAGATAGATTAGGATAGAAATTAAAGGTTCAAACATGTTCAAAATATAAACCTAAGTTTCCAAAAGATATGACTCAAATCTGTTTTATTTTTTGAGTAAAAAAAAAATGTAAATCTGGTTCTAATTAGCTCAAAATCTGAACCAGAAAACAAAGTAGGAACAGCTCAAACAAAAGTCAGAACAGAGCTATTAATAAGATGAAGGAAGAGTTTTCAAATTTTCAGATCTTAAGCCTTCCATTTTGATTTAATTTTCTGTAAAATAAATTTCTATGTGTAGCTTTTTTTTATGCCATAGATCATAGCAATTCAAATAGCTTAACCTTGACTTGAATGTCTTTAAATTTATGTTTTAGAAATTAGAGAATAAAAATCTGTTGGACAGTTTAATCCCAACAAATAGTAGAATAGGTAGAGAAGCATCTGAAATCAACTGTTTAATCTGAGTTCAGGGAGAAATAAGGATTAGAATTAGATTAGTTTTATGCTTTCAAAAGAATAAAATGTTGTAAAAGAGTTTGCCAATCCAAGTGCACTCTAATGAAGAAAAAATGTTAGATCAGTAGGATTGGGTAGGTAGAAAGTTTGTATTGATCAAGATCCATTATTTTTATGGTTGCTAATATATTTTCAGAGAAATTCATCTCATAAAAGGAAAAGCAGCCCAATGGATCAGGCACAGGTCGGCCTCCTAGAGAATGCAGGTCTGAAGTTCTTGATGCCTTCAAGAAGGCATCATCCCCAAGTGGAGCCACTGTTAGCCGACTATAACAATTTGTTATATCAAATGCTGGCTAAAAACTTTTCGGAGCCTTCAAGGAAAAAATTTCATTGCTAAAAATTGTTGGCTCTTTAAGACTCTTGAAGGCCTCATGCCTATCCTCTGTCCAAAACTTCACCGCTGTTCCCATTTTACACTTAGAAATCCTGCTGATTTCCAAGCCAGAATACTGCTGCAAGCACCTTTTTCCCCCTTCCCTTCTTCCAAAACTAACCTCAGTTTTTATTCCTCCATTTCCCATGAAAATCCCTCATTTTCATTATTTTTCCTTTCCCCTTCATCAAAACCCCTTGATAAGGTTTAAAACCCACTTTTAAGCCTTATCGAAACCCTCAATTTCCCTTGAAAACCATTGGAAAACCATAAAAACCCACATTTTGTACATATATGGGTATTAGCCCCTTCCCGCATAAATCCCTGGTTGTATGACCCTTCATATGACCCTCGGCCCCGCAGTCGGGTGCCAAGCCTTTAAATATTTCTCCGCTCGAAGTATTAAGACCTTTGGTTATTTTGATTTTTAGGTTTTTAATTATTTTATAACTTATCTGCCAGTCTGAATTTCAAATTAACCTCCACCGTCGATTTGATCTGCAGATCGATGGTGCGGAGTATGTCTACCGGTGGTCCCCACATTCCACTAACCCATCCCAAAAAACCATGCGGTTTTCATCGCACCGCCTTTGGGCGAAAGTTGTTTTCCCCTGATCGCCAGTGATTCCATACATCGCGTGATAAGCGTCCCGTGTACTTTTTCAAAACCGCTTTCCCATCACGCATTATCATTCGGATGTGGAAGCCTAGAGATATTGCTGTCCACCGTCCGATCTGGGGCGGGCCATCCAATGACTATTGCTCGCTGAAGATGCCCGACAGTTAACCGGGCTACAACGTGCCATCTAGTTAATCTCCACCATTGATCTGATCTACAGATCGATGGTCCATATTCCATCGCCCTGATTCTGTCGCCTAATCAACGATTCTCCATTTTTTACTTTCCCCTTTGCTCCTGACCGTCAATCTCTGCGCAATCGACGACTCTGATTTAATCTTTCTTCCGCCTTCTCCGATCAATCCTGATCGTTGGATTATGCCATCCAATGACCATGCTTCCTTCACATGCCTCTGTAGCAATAAACCTATAAATGCATGGATTTTATAATTTTTGTTTGTATTTTGTAGGGTTTTGAGGTTTTCTCGCCATTTTCGAGGAAAATTTGAAGGCAGAGGATGACGATCTTCCTACCTTCGATTCGTTAAAGGAAATCCTTCGCAGGGTATAAATTCATGTTTCTTCGGTCTTTTTCTACAGGAATTAATGCCACATAACCCTGCGCAGCCCTGTTTATCAGCAAAAACCATGAATTGGGCATAGACAAAGAGTATTAGTGACGAAGGCCAAAATTTATCAGAACAAAGGATTAAAGACAGATTTTGTGGGGATCATGGCTAAGAATGATTATCGAAAGCCTAATCCCCAATTTAAAACACAGTTTAAAGAAAATACGAAGTGTTTTATCGACAGGAAACCCTCCACCACCACAAATTGAGGAAAATTGATCCCTCTAGCTACCACGACACCACCTGTACCTCAAAGTATTCAATCAGAGGCCGAATTCATTGATCAGGGTCATATATTTGTCTTAGCACAGCTGTTAGCCACCTATAAGTTTTTGTTATACCCAAAGGTGGCTAAATATGTTTTGAGCCTTCAAAGAACAAATTTCATCACTAAAAATTGTTGGCTTTTGAAGATTCCTTGAAGGCCTTCTGCCTTTGTCCAAAATCCTCATTGCTGTTCTCATCTCATACTCTGAAATTTCTGCTGAAATACAAAGAAGAAACTGCTGCAAAGCCATCCCTTTTCCCTTTCTCCCACTCGAAATTAACCTTCTTTTCCTTTCCCTTTTTTCCATATTTTTCCTCTATTATTCATCTTTTCCTTTCTTCCCTTCATAAATCACCCTTCCCATGGTTAAAAAATCAATTTTTAACCCTTTCGGCACCCTTTGTTTCCATTAAAAAACCGTGAAAAATCATAAAAAACAAAGCTTCATTGCTATAGACCTCAGCCCCTTGAGCTAAGCCCTAAACCACTTCCCTACCATACGCTTTGGGTTTGGAACCACTTGCTAATATGATAAAGTGCTAATCGCATCAAAAAGAATCGAAGACGCAAGTCTTTGCCATACTCCAAAAGTTTTGATTGCGATTAGCCTTGCTGCTTAAAACCTGATCGCATCGAAAAGAATCGAAGACGCAAGTCTTTGCCATACTCCAAAAGTTTCGAATGCGACTAGCCTTGCTGCTTAAAGAACCCTGATCATATTATTATTTTCATATAACCTTGAGCCCACCCTCGGCGCTTGAACCTTGTGAATATTTCATTTCCGACCCTTTTTCCTTTGTAAATTACAAAAACCCTCTTTTCCAAAGTTTTGATTTAATGAGCCAAAGTCACATGTTAAATATAAAATGGTTAGATCAAAAAGACCGATCGCGCAATCGTAATCGGGAAAATTTCAATGGGTTGATCGAAAAGACTAGGCCCGCAGTTTCGATTGCGATTGGGCCCGCAGTTTTGATTGCGATTGGGCCCGCAGTTTCGATTACGATTAGGCCCACAATTTCGATTGTGATCCGCCAATCGGCCATCCCCCGATTCACTCTCCGCCGTCGATATGATCTGCAGATCGACGGACACCGCTTAATCGCCTCTCCCCTCCCGATTGCGCAATCGCTCTGAAATTTTCAATCGCATCCCCTTTTCTGCCACCTCCGATTGAGATCCTTCGATTGAATCTGGACCATCCACGTGTCCAGATCGGACGGTCCAAAACTACTCCTCCTTATTCTTCTCCCGCTATCCTTTTTTTCCTTTCTATGCAGATCTCCACCATTGGTTGCCTTCATCCGACGGCTTCGCTCCTCCCCCGCCATATGAAGCAGTTTAAACCTATTTCCGTAGGATTTCTTAACTATTTTTTTGTTTTGCAGGCATTTTAATGGTTTTCCATTGTTTAATGAAAGAAATCCGAGGGTTGGGAAAGACGTTTCCTGCGCCTTTGAGCTGTTAAAGAGAACCATCCGCGGGGTTTCGCTCCATTTTTTTCTCAATGCTTCATGGGCATTGATGCCTTTTAAAAGCCCAGTGCGGCCTGCACATCGACAAGACACTGTTTTAATTCAAAAACAGTTAAAGAGTATCAGTTTGAAGACAGAGCATAGCAGATGAAGATTGAAGACGGTTTTTATGGGGATTACGGCTAAGACCGTTATCAAAAGCCTAATCCCCAATCTAAAACATGGTTTAGAGGAAAAACCTAAAGTGTTTCATCAGACAGAAAGCCTCCACTGCCACATCTGAGGAAAATTGATTCCTCAGCTACCACCGAGCCACCTGTCGCCTTAAACCTTTCAAAACAGAGGCCGAAGTTATTGAAGAAAATCAGATATTCGCCTCCAGCGCAGCCAGGGAGTTACTTTTGCAAGGAAATCAATGCAGAAAATATCTGCAGAGTTAATCCAAACATTACATAGAGCCTCAAAGTCAAATAAAGCTCCCACCGAGCTTAATCCATAAATGTAAAACAGTTAATACAGTGTTCCACCTGTGAACTTCTTCATCGAGCCCCTCAAAGGGCCGAGAAGTCTTGAACCTGTATTAATTACCCTGGGAGATATTTTCTCAGATCACCTCCTCATCTTCCTATAAATACTTCTACAGAAGATGAGAAATCGTTGGTCACTGCATATCTGTAGCATGTAAATAGTTTTCTGAAGCTGCTGTAAGCTCTGTTTGTAAGAGAAAATACCTATGTTGAGCTGAGAAGCCTGAAGCTGTAAAGAACCATTGGACTTAAATATTGTAACTGGTTTGGAATATCAATACAAGCTGATTTATGGGATCCTGGTCTATGTTGACGGTGATGTTATTCTCATTTGTAACTTGTTATTTTATTTTTGTTTTCATGTTGTTTCATTTTCCACTGTAAAGAACAATTTAAACAGGTTTAGGACCTACTGTATATCAGTAACCTTCTCTTGCTAAGAAATCTTTATTTAAATGTTTTCTTCCAATCTGTGTTATTTAGGAATGACTTAATTCAGTTTAGGCATGAGAATGCTGGCGTTCCCTCGTCTTATTGTTTTAGCTGAATATTATTTCTGAATGTTACTTTCAGTATATGTTGTGTGAAGATGAATTGAAGGAAGATATGGTTGGCCCTGGTCCCAGACTTGTCTGCATAACTAACTGATTGTTTCCCTTGGAATGTGTTAAAAGATGGCTAGTTTAGAAGCACTTACCAGATCTTAGACCATTCTGTGTTATCTTTTTGTTTCCCCTTGTTTTGTATGTTTTCTATTGGAAGTGTGTCAAAGGCTGGTTGGTTTAAAAGTACTTACCAGATCCTAGTCTGCTTTCGTGTCCTTCTTAAGTGTTTGTCAAAGGCTGACTGGTTTAAAAGTACCTATCAGATCCTAGGCTGCTCTTCGTTCTGCATCTGTTTAATTCCCCTTCTTGATGTATCACTCCATTCCATAAATCAAACTTTAAAGAGATCCTTAGACATAGATGACTTGCCCCATGGACCACTCTTGCCTCTTTCTACTCCAATTAAAACCCTACTATGACTCCATAGCCCAATGGATTGAAGTTGTTTCTTGCCTATCTTCTTAGCTGAATCATTTTTCCCTTTCATTCATCTTCGCCCTTCATTTAGACTTCCTTCACCTTCATTTATCTTTGTCCAACCAAAACAAAACAAAAACCCTTGGTCTTCATAACTAGCCTAATATCATTACCTTAAGCTTTTGAAAGACAATATCCATCTTTGTACATATTGGAGAGATCCCTCTCCGGGTTCAGGAGGGCTAGATCCTAGAATCCCAAAGCGGTTTGATGTTACCTCTGCAGTTGGACTTTGCCAATCTTTCTAATTACAGAGTGATAAAATAATGGCGACTCCACTGAGGACGCTGAGTTCTTTTCATTTTAAATACTGCTAAGACTCAGAGTACCCCTGATATCTCTATATTGGTACATGGTGGTGGACCATAAAACATTTTACCTCCTTAAGAGCTAAAAATCTTCCACCTGGCGACTCCACACTCTGTAACTCCCAGAAGACCAAATGAATCCACTAGTAAAAGACCCTGAACTGATTGACCAGACACAATGACCTCTTTTTTGATTTACAAACATGATTCCGAGAATACAACGAAGATATGCCCCAATGAGTAGAGATCATATCCCTGGGTTTCCACATAAGATGCCCCGGGTGAATTGGGATGACAACCTGCCTGTTTTCCAAGGTGAAAATTTTGATGACCCTCTATTACATCTCATCAAATTTCATATACATGTATGGAGGTTGAAATTTGAATGGCATGAAGACTGCCTAATGAAAATGTTCATGTTAACATTAGAAGGAAAAGCTAGGGATTGGTATGAATGCTTAAGATCTAGTAGTTTTTTTTCTTTAAGAGACCTTGAATATGCGTTCTATGAGAACTATGAAGAAAACGTTACGTCATTATCATGGGGTGCAATATATTATGATCCATCAAAAAACATCACCCAACACATTATAGATAATGAGGAAGATTTGGAAGAGATTCATCCTGAAGATCTTTTAGCAGCAATTCATGCTTTTAATCTACTATTGAAAATTTTTAAGAATATAGATGAATCACTTGAGGAAGAAAACAAACAAGAAGTAAAGAACATTCCTCAAGATTTTCCTGAAAACATAGATAATGATTCATCATCCCTTATAACTGAGGCTCAAGAAGACATCCAGCCTCAAAACCAGTCTTCACATAGAGAACTTTGTTGTATAGATTTAGAAAGTTCTTTTGTAGATCAGAATAAAAAGGAGCCTGTTGACAACCCAATGTGTTTGGCTGATGAAATTGTTTATCCTGATAAATCTCCAAATTTTGATCAGTCTGATGATGAGTTCCAAGAAAAAACTAATCATGCAGGGCAACCAGCATTTGATTGGTGTTATGAGTTTCACCATCTCCAGCTTGAAAGCCAAAAAAATCCATTTCAATCCATCAGTAATGGTTTTCACATAGTTGGGAGTCAGCAGCCTTTCAACTCAGAAGGTGAAGAGAAGAGCAATAAAGAAATTTTTGAGCAAAAGGATCTTCCTCTTGAAAAAGAGGAAACCTTTAACAAGCCCCCTGCTCAAGAATATAATAACCTCTTCACAGAGTTTAGCCCATTGAATCCAAGCATACAAGGGCTACAAGAGGACAACACTGTCAAATATGATGAGTCCTCCAGTTCAGAAGATGATGCAGAGGAAGGAGAAAAACAAATAGAAGACTATCCTGCTATGGATATATCATCTTCTCAAGAAGAAACTTCTCCCTTCACTGATATTAGTCTGTCATTTAAAGAGCCTGGATTTATACAAGAAGCAAGCATGTGTTTAGAGAAAGAAAATATTTCATAGTTTGCTATTGTGCAGGTTAAGGATGACGAGGCTTCCAAGCAAAATTCTGAAGAGATGCCCCTCAAAGCTAAAGTCTAGGAAGCAGACAGTCTACCAGACATGGAGGGCCAAAAAGAAGAGAATATTCATATTTTCTTTGTTGATCCTTTGGAGAAGTGTGTGGAAATACCAAATGGCTCAAATTATCAAGCAGTGATCCTTTGCAAGAGCCAGAGACATGAAAAGCTGTCACCTTCTATGATAGCCTTGATATTGAAGGATAACCTTCAATATGTTCTATGGATACCTCTGACAAGCAGCCAGAGTTACTACTTCCTCTTGACATTACTCAACTGGCTGCATTGGCATTTTTGTATCATATGATAAATGTAAATACTCCATGTTTAGAATAGGCTAGATAGGGATGTCAATAAAGCTCACTCCTGAGCATGTAGGTAGTTGTTGTTTTCTGCTTTGGAGAAAAATCAAGAATCAAAAATACAAAAACAAAGAAAAATGAAAAGAGGGCAGAAATGAAAACAAGAAAGGAAAAGCCCCATGCCAAAAAAGAGAAATAAATTCTGAAAGTGTGCAAGCTCAAATGCCACTCCTCAAAAACACACTTCTAGTTAGTCAAATTGTTTAAACTTGACTAATTAGCTTTAAATTTTCTGCTGATAGGTTAGTGAATTTGATTTGCCAAACTGTTTAATCTTGGCTTATCAGTAGATAGTTTAAGTTAAGAATGAAAGGCTCAAACATGTTCAAAACCTAAGCCAAAGCTTCCAAAAGGATATGACTCAAAACTGTTTTATTTTCTGAGTCAAAGAAAGTGTAAATCTGGTTCTAAATCGCTCAAAATCTGAACCAGAAGAAAAGAAAAGACAGCTCAAACAAAGTAAAAAACAGAGCTATGAAGAAAGGGAAGGCAGTACTTAAACTTTCAGATCTTAAGCCTTCTATTTTGATTTTAATTTTCTGCAAATAATAATCTATGTGCAGCTTGTTTTTATGCCATAGATCACAGCAAGTCAAACTACTTAATCTTGACTTGGCTGTTTTTAAATTTCTGCTTTAGAATTTAGAGAATGAAAGTTTGTTGGACAGTTTAATCCCAACAGACAGTAGATTAGGTAGAGAAACATCTGAACTCAACTGTTTAATCTGAGTTCAGGGAGAAATAAGGAGTAGAATTAGATTAGTTTTTTATGCTTTCAAAAGAATAAAATGTTGTTAAGAGTTTGCCAATCCAAGTGCACTCCATTGAAGAAAAAATGTTAGATCAGTAGGATTGGGTAGGTAGAAGGTTGTATTGATGAAGCTCATCATTTTTCATAACTAATATCATTTTTTCAGAGCTAATCAAGACCATTCAGCAAAGAAAGAGAAATTCATTGGATCAGGCACAGGCCTACCTCCCAGAGAAATCAAGTCTGAATTCTTGATGCCTTCAAGAAGGCACCATCCCCAAGTGGAGCCACTGTTAGCCACCTATAATATTTTGTTATACCCGAAGGTGGCTAAATATGTTTTGAGCCTTCAAAGAACAAATTTCATCATTAAAAATTGTTGGCTTTTGAAGACTCCTTGAAGGCCTTCTGCCTTTTGTCCAAAATCCTCATTGCTGTTCTCATCTCATACTCTGAAATTTCTGCTGAAATACAAAGAGGAAACTGCTGCAAAGCCATCCCTTTTCCCTTTCTCCCACTCGAAATTAACCTTATTTTCCTTTCCCTTTTTCCATATTTTTCCTCTATTATTCATCTTTTCCTTTCTTCCCTTCATAAATCACCCTTCCCATGGTTAAAAACTCACTTTTTAACCCTTTCGGCACCCTTTGTTTCCATTAAAAAACCGTGAAAAATCATAAAAAACAAAGTTTCATTGCTATAGACCTCAGCCCCTTTGAGCTAAGCCCTAAATCACTTCCCTACCATACGCTTTGGGTCTGGAACCACTTTCTAATACGATAAAGTGCTAATCGCATAAAAAAGAATCAAAGACACAAGTATTTTCCATACTCCAAAAGTTTCGATTGTGATTAGCCTTGCTGCTTAAAACCCGATCCCATCGAAAAGAATCGAAGACGCAAGTCTTTGCCATACTCCAAAAGTTTCGATTGCGATTAGCCTTGCTGCTTAAAGACCCCCGATCATATAATTATTTTCATATAACCCTGAGCCTGCCCTCGACACTTGAACCTTGTGAATATTTCATTTCCGACCCTTTTTCCTTTGTAAATTACAAAAACCCTCTTTTCCAAAGTTTTGATTTAATGAGCCAAAGTCACATGTTAAATATAAAATGGTTAGATCAAAAAGACCAATCGCACAATCGTAATCGGGAAAATTTCAATGGGTTGATCGAAAAGACCAGGCCCATACTTTCGATTGCGATTAGGCCCGTAGTTTCAATTGCGATTGGGCCCGCAGTTTTGATTACGATTAGGCCCGCAGTTTCGATTGCGATCCACCGATCGGCCATCCCCCGATTCACTCTCCACCGTCGATCTGATCTGCAGATCGACGGATAGCGCTTAATCGCCTCTCCCCTCCCGATTGCGCAATCGCACTAAAATTTTCAATCGCATCCCCTTTTCTGCCACTTCCGATTGAGATCCTTCGATTGAATCTGGACCATCCACGTGTCCAGATCGGACGGTCCAAAACTACTCCTCCTTATTCTTCTCCTGCTATCCTTTTTTTCCTTTCTATGCAGATCTCCACGGTTGGTTGCCTTCATCTGACGGCTTCGCTCCTCCCCCGCCATCTAAAGCAGTTTAAACCTATTTCCGCAGGATTTCTTAACTATCTTTGTGTTTTGCAGGCGTTTTAATGGTTTTCCATTGTTTAATGAAAGAAAGCCGAGGGTTGGGAAAGACGTTTCCTACGCCTTCGAGCTGTTAAAGAGAACCATCTGCGGGGTTTCGCTCCATTTTTTTCTCAATGCTTCATGGGCATTGATGCCTTTAAAAAGCCCAGTGCGGCCTGCACATCGACAAGACACTGTTTTAATTCAAAAACAGTTAAAGAGTATCAGTTTGAAGACAGAGCACAGCAGATGAAGATTGAAGACGGTTTTTATGGGGATTATGGCTAAGACCGTTATCAAAAGCCTAATCCCCAATCTAAAACACAGTTTAAAGGAAAAACCTAAAGTGTTTCATCAGACAGAAAGCCTCCACCGCCACATCTGAGGAAAATTGATTCCTCAGCTACCACTGAGCCACCTGTCGCCTCAAACCTTTCAAAACAGAGGCCTAAGTTATTGAAGAAAATCAGATATTCGCCTCCAGCGCAGCCAGGGAGTTACTTCTGCAAGGAAATCAATGCAGAAAATATTTGCAGAGTTACTCCAAACATTACATAAAGCCTCAAAGTCAAATAAAGCTCCCATCGAGCTTAATCCATAAATGTAAAACAGTTAATACAGTGTTCCACCTGTGAACTTCTTCATCGAGCCCCTCAAAGGGCCGAGAAGTCTTGAACCTGTATTAATTATCCTGAGAGATATTTTCTCAGATCACCTCCTCATCTTCCTATAAATACTTCTACAGAAGATGAGAAATTGTTGTCACTAAGTATCCGTAGCATGTAAATAGTTTTCTGCCGCCGTAAGCTCGTTTGTAAGAGAAAATACCTATGTTGAGCCGAGAAGCCTGAAGTCAGAAAAGAAACATTGGACTTGAAGATTGTAACTGGTTTGACATCAATATAAAAGCTGTTTCTTGGGATCCTGGTCTATGTTGACGGTGACGTTATTCTCATTTGTAACTTGTTATTTTATTTTTGTTTTCATGTTGTTTCATTTTCCACTGTAAAGAACAGTTTAAACAGGGTTAGGACCTACTGTATATCAGTAACCTTTTCTGGCTGAGAAATATTTATTTGAATGTTTTCTTCCAATCCGTGTTATTTAGGAATGACTTAATTCAGTTTAGGCATGAGAATGTTGGCGTTCCCTCGTCTTATTGTTTTAGCTGAATATTATTTCTGAATGTTACTTTCAGTATGTGTTGTGTGAAGATGAACTAAAGGAAGATATGGTTAGCCCTGGTCCCAGACTTGTCTGCATGACTTACTGATTGTTTCCCTTGGAATGTGTTAAAAGCTGGCTAGTTTAGAAGCACTTACCAGATCTTAGACCATTCTGTGTTATCTTTGTGTTTCCCCTTGTTTTGTATGTTTTCTATTGGAAGTGTGTCAAAGGCTGGTTGGTTTAAAAGTACTTACCAGATCCTAGTCTGCTTTCGTGTCCTTCTTAAGTGTTTGTCAAAGGCTGACTGGTTTAAAAGTACTTATCAGATCCTAGGCTACTCTTCGTTCTGCATCTGTTTAATTCCCCTTCTTGATGTATCACTCCACTCCATAAATCAAACTTTAAAGAGATCCTTAGACATAGATGACTTGCCCCATGGACCACTCTTGCCTCTTGATACTCCAATTAAAACCCTACTATGACTCCATAGCCCAATGGATTGAAGTTGTTTCTTGCCTATCTTCTTAGCTGAATCATTTTTCCCTTTCATTCATCTTCGCCCTTCATTTAGACTTCCTTCACCTTCATTTATCTTTGTCCAACCAAAACAAAACAAAAACCCTTGATCTTCATAACTAGCCTAATATCATTACCTTAAGCTTTTGAAAGACAATATCCATCTTTGTACATATTGGAGAGATCCCTCTCCGGGTTCAGGAGGGCTAGATCCTAGAATCCCAAAGCGGTTTGATGTTACCTCTGCAGTTGGACTTTGCCAATCTTGCTAATTACAGAGTGATAACAACAGCCATAAAGTTACTTCTGCAAGGAAACTTAATGCAAAGAACATCTGCAAAGTTACTTCGACGCCACACAGAGCCTAAAAGGTCAACAAAAGCTCCCACCAAGCTTAATCTTTATGTAAATCATTTAATACAGAGGATTTGAATGTAAGTTTCTTCATTGAGCCCCTCAAAGGCCAAGAAGCCATTAATTCTATATTAATTGTAATTGAGATCTTTTATCAGATCTCACCTCCTCATCCTTCTATATATACTTCTGCAGAAGATGAGTGAGGGATTGGTTGTAGAACTTTGAAATAAATTTGAGCTTAAAATTCTGATTGTAAATAGTGTTCACTGGCCCTTGGAGCTCTTCTTGTGATAGATTAGTTAGGATGAATAGTGAAGATGATTGTTGAACTGAAACATTGGACCTAAGTATTGTAATTGGTTTGACATCAATAACAAGATTTTTCTTGGGATCCTGGTCTATATCACTGGTGAAGTGCCCCTTTCTTTGTTATTGTTTTCCTTCCATATATGTCATATTGTTCACTATTCTCTGATAAATAACAACATTTATAGAGTTAGGACCTACTGTATATCAATAACCTTCTCTGACTGAAAATATTTATCTCAATGTTTTCCTCTAATTTGTTTATTCAAGAATGATTTAATACAGTTTAAGAAGTTAGGAATGCTAGAGTTCCCTCGTCCTACTGTTTGGTTTAAACATTGTTCTTGAAATTTATTTTCCTTATTTTGCTTATTAAAGATGACTATGGAAGATATGGTGTGCCCTGGTCCCAGTTTTTCTCCAAAAGTAGATTTTGAAAGTTTCCCTTGGTGTTGATTGAAAGAAGACTGGGTTTAAAAGTAATTTATCTGATCTTAAGTTTATACTTTGTTTCCCTTATATGTTTTCATACTTTCTGAAGGTAATTATGTGGATTACTGGATTCTTTGTCAATTAAGCTGCTTTAATACAAACTTGTCCAAGGAGTCAATGGTTAGCCCTGCACTTGGTTGGTTTTAAACAGTTACTTAAGAGGCTTTTCTTGTTTGGACTGACTATAAATCCTTTGTGAAATTATTATTAGTTTCCACCTCTCCAACACTTTATTGTTTCCATTCCATCACTCTAATCTCAATAATCTTGTGATGTATATGACTTGCCCCTTGGATCACTCTTGATGTTGTTTCTCAATTAAAGCCCTATTTATGACTCCATAGCCCAATGGACTAAAAACCAGCGTTATATCTATCTCTTTATCCAAAATTGTTCCATTCATTTGCAACTTCTCACCTTTGAAACTTTTTACACTTAGAACTTTCTCCTCAAAGTAATATTCATGCTCAACCATCCAAAAAAAAAACAAAACACTTGGCCTTCATAACTAGCCTAATATCATAACCCCAAACTTCAAAGACAAATCAATCTTTGCACTTATTGGAGAGATCCCTCTCCGGATTCAGGAGGGCTAGATCCTAGAATCCCAAAGTTGGTTGAAATAATGTTTCTTTTTCAGTTTTAGTCTCACCAATCTGCTAAAATTACAGATTCCTGATACGAAGAGTAAAACAACATCAGAATTCCATATTTTGTGGTCCTTCAAGGTTGCAGAAACCTGGTTTTGAAACCACCCTTAGTCACTTTAGGTGAGACTGTGATCTGCTTGCAGGTCGTTTCTGAAAGGGCCAATGATCAGGGGTTTTTTTGGTGTGAAATATATTTTGAACCTGGGTCAAGCCCAAATAAGAAAACACATATCTCTTAAGTTCTCTCTCTCTTCATTTATCTCCAAAATTTTATGGCATGTGGTATTGATAAGCCATAGTATTGGCCCATGATAGTGTAACAAATCCCATTTAAAAGTTAATAATATCCATGGTAAAGTGGGGGTGAATATCCATGGCAAAGAATCTTGTCATATTGTTATAAAATATTTTGATTGTGAAATATTCTATGATTTATGGGCATGTGGTATTTATAATTCATGGTATTGGCCCATGGTATTGTAACAAATCTTATTTGCAAGTTCATAATATCAATGGAAAAATGTGATGATCATGGAAATACACTAGAAGAAAGGTTTTTGGTGGGGTTAGTGTATGGTTTTGGAAGTGTAGTGATATCATTGTGTATATGTAGTGCATGTTCTAGATTCAGCGACTGTACCTATGGTTATGTGTAATGTTTCATATGTAGTACTATGTACAAATGATGTTGTATGCATGTTGTATATATGGTGTTGTGTGTATATTGCATATGTAGTGCTAGGTATAGATGGTGTTATGTATATGTTGGATATGCAGTGTTGTGTAAGTAGGGTGCTATGTACATGTTGAATATGCAGTGCTATGCACATATGGTGCTTCGTGTGTGATGTACATATGGTGCTATTTACATTTGGTGTTGTGTGCACAATTGTCCATGCGGTGTTGTGTGCATATGGCATTGTGTACATGTTGTACAAGTGGTGTTGTGTGCAGGTAGTGTCGTGTACATGTCATGCATGTGGCACTATGTACATGTGGTGTCATGTATATGTCATGCATATAGTGGTGTGTACATGTGGTATTGTGTTCACATTGTACACATGGTGTGGTGTACATTTGGCATTGTACACACGTTGTGCAGGTGGTGTTATGTACATGAGATGTTGTGTACATGTTGTGCAGGTACTGTTGTGTACATGCGGTAATGTGTACATGTTGTGCATATGGTACTTCTATACATCTGGTATTTTGTGCATGTCGCAGATTATTTTTTGTGGTCATGCGGTATTATGTATGTGCATGGTGTAGTCGTGGTATCGTGACATTTTATTCATTGTGTTGTACTTGGTATATGTGTATGTGTTGTACATTTGTGTAGGTGTATATATTGTGTTGTATTGTACAATGGGTGTAGGTGTATGTGTAGTATTTTGATGTATGTGTAAGTATTGTGTTGTGTTGTACAACGGATGTCTTTGTATTTATTGTGTTTTTTTGTACACTCGGTGTAGGTGTATGTATTGTTTTTTAGACTAGATGTAGGTGTATGTATTATGTTGTGTTGTAAACCAAGTGTGGGTGTATGTATTGTATGATGTTGTATGTTGTGTCTGGATGTATGTGTCATGTTTTACTGTTGGCGACATAATGACTTCTGGGAAAGACTCAGGTTCAGGCTCAGAGCCCAAAAACATCCTGCTATATTCTAGGACAATGCCAAAATTTTCACCTTTCTCAAGGGAGAGCAAGGAGTATCACCCGAGGCGTGTCGTGACCTTACTATGATAAGAGCACTAGAACCATAGTATCAATATCACTTTTACCCTCTATTATCTAGTGTCATTAAACTTTTATCATGCATAAAAAACTCTTATTACCAATTATTCAAAGAAGAGACAAATCACAAAAGATACATCAAAAAGAACTATCAGAAAATTTTAATTAGTCCTCTAAAGCTTCATACAAAGAAACACATCCATATTCACACAACAATGAACAAAACTAGTATATATATATATTAACTTCTAGCACAAATATTTAAATAATATATCAGATTCTTTGCAAATATCTATTCATGGAACCCCAAAAATACAAGACCACTGCCTCCTCAGTTCTATCTCTTCATTATATATCCTCTTCCTTCTGTACTACCAGTCCTTTCTTCTTTTCTGCTTGGCTGCTTTACCGCACTACATCGTTCCTCATTTTGTTTTGTTTTTCATTCTTCTTCTTAGATTCTTTCTTCCTATTTAATTCCAGTTACACTTTCTACTTGTGAAAATATTCATCCACAACCCAACACTTGCCAAACGGTTATCCTCAATTCGTGACCTTCACAACAGTTATCCACAACTTTCCCCCTTTGCAACTTCTCGCCCGCAACTTCCAAAACTATTTTATCATTTTTTAAAATAAATTACCCAAGAGGCCTTGACCATAAGCTATTGACTTGTCTTGAGTCAATTTTTTTCTGGATGGTGAGGTTTCCATGTGGTCCTATGTAGTCTCTTTCTGTTGATCCTCCTATGTTGTTCCCTTTTCTTGTTGCACTTGTTTCATCCATTGTTCTTAAAACAAACGCCCCAGCTCCAGGAATTTCTTTATTTCCTCTATCTTGAACTCACAAAAGTTAGTAAAAGAATATTTCTAGGTCTTTATGATTGCATCATCGTCAACTGGCTGTGGCAAGTTTGAGAATGTTGAGTTGCATTGTGGCCTTGAGTTGGTGACTAGCTACTGGATCAACTCCACATTTTGTTTGACTAGAGGTCTTAGGTCATGCAATATTTTATTGGTCTTGGTGGAGCCTTCCTCAATTGTCTTAATTTGTATTTTTAAGCATCGACTTGGTCATACAACTGCTTGCGGGTAGTTGGGTAGATATTTCCTTTCATATCTGCAAATAATTGGTGAAGTTGCTCGGAGATGGGCTGATATTGCATAGCTAATGAGTTTGCACATTCATGGGTATATTTCATTATTGTATAGGCTTCGATTACTATATTCCCTAGTGCCTCCTTCAATCAATTCATCTACTCCATTCTCTGAGCTATCTTGTCTGCATAAACCGTTGTTGTATCTCGCAACACTGGTCTGGTTGATAGAGTCTGTCGGAGCTCTTTGTTTGCATTTTCGATGTCCCTGCATGCTTCTTGAATGTGGAGAAAATGTTATACCACATCACATGCCTGCATATCTTCTAGAGTAGCTTCTACTATATGTTTTATTGTTGGCCATAATTCTTTAAAATTTTATATGATTTGGTCAATCTATTTCCTTATATTGTTTCTTTCTTGCTGTAACTGGTTGTGCTCTTCAATAAGTGCCAATATCGGTTGTTGTTGTTGCTTGTGATTCTGAAATAGATCATTTTGCAATGATTCTACCTGTTGTGTTGTTTTTTGGATGAATTTTAATAGTTGATTTTTTTCTAGCCTTGGAGGTTCCCGCTGCTCATTCCTTTGGGACTCAGATGTCTTTCTCTGAGTGGTTGGCCGCTAGAAATAGATCACTTGGACTATCCTTGCAATGAAATAGGTTGATTCAATGGTATCTCTAGTGATGGGCTTGGATTTAAAATGTGCGTTGATGGAGGGATGGAAATAAATGAAGGAAATGTTAGAAGTGATTGTTGGAATTCTGAGAATGGGGCTTCTTTTCGCATAGCTTCAACTATTAGTGGGTCTACCTGAATAAGTAGGTTTAAAAACGTTCCTAGCTCTACCATGGTTGGGTTAACTGTAGTTACTTGGAAGGTACCTGAGTTAAATTCTACTTCCGTATCAGTTGCACTAACCGTGCCTATCAGGATAACATCAGAAATGGTTGTAGAAGTGGAGGTAGTGTGGATTGAAGGGTCTTTAGAGTAATGGGATGTATTCGAAGATGAAATAAAAGTATTCGTGGATGAAGTTGGGGTGTTTTGGGATGATGTTGGGTGTCTTGCGGGAGAGTGGAGGGTGTTTGGGTGTTTTTCTCCTGTTCCTTTATGATAGGGATACCTGTATTAATTTGGGTTTCCATCTCCTCTTTTGTTAAGTCCAAAAACTAGGTGGACTTTATGATTTTTTCCCTCTTTCCTTTAGGACCTGGGATGGGTGGTTTAGTCACTTTTGTTTTGCGAGGGACAATAAGAGTTGGTTTATATTGGTATTGAATGGTTGTGAGGGGAAGAGTAGCAAAAACAAGGGTCATAATCATGGGTGACAACCTACTGAAAGCTTAAAATTCATTAAAAGAGGGGAACGAAGTACTTGTGGCTCCAAGACTTACCATTTTCCTATTGAATTATTGCATTCTTGTCTCCAAATTCTGTAATAATAGTTGAAGTTGTATCGGTGTGATTTGTTGTGTTGCAACTGCCTTTGTTTCTCCTAGAAGTGGTTGAGGAACCATAGCGTCGAAGGAGTATATATTTTTTTTGTCCCAAACTTCTCCTGCTACTCTCTACCATGACATGAAATCATTGTGGAAGGCCTCTTCTATCAGTTGGAGCTTTTACGGTCTCTTCTCAAACGTATCTGCTACTACATAATGAGGTCTAAGCCATGTGTTTCCATGGAAAGCTGCAAACCATATATGTTTTGAGTACTCATCGACTAATATTCTCAGGATTATCTCCTATGTGTTAATAACATATATCAATTTTCTATACCATTCTGCAAAATCTTCTTCACTAATTTGCTTTCTACTAGGATCTCCAGAGAGTCTCCACGATGTGTATTTGAGTGCTAATGGTTTTTCTCTAGTTACCTCTGAAAGCAGTGTCTTTCCTCACGGACACCACTTCCACATTACTAGTGCCATTATAAGTTATCCATAGATGAATCATGTAGATACTCAGAAATTTTCCTCGCAAGCCTCAAAGAGTTTTTGCATTAGGAAAGTGCATCAATTGAGCTATGCTCCCTGCACATAGTGCTCCGAAACCGAGATAATTTCCAGCATGAATTCTCCCTTTGTATAGTGTCTCATTTTTTTCCCTGCAATCAAGTAACATGCCGATTTGATGTTGGGCATGTTTATCATGTTTATATTTTCCCCCTTCCCCCCTCTTTTTTTGTCATACTTCATGTAGTAGTCCTGCTCCCCAACTTTATTTTCTCTCTTAGACGTGTTCTAGAATGTTGTAGCCACATCGTTCCCCATCACTAAAATTCCAATGACATGGTGGATGTCCTCTATGTGAATCCTTATTTCTCTGCCAAGCCACCTGGAGCTGTTATGAATCCTTCTAATTAGAAATTTTTTGCATTTCATTATTTCTCCTTCTGTACCAAAAACTGGTAGGCTCCCTAGATATAAGTTTTCGATCTTTGAATTACTCGAAAATCTTGATGAACTTGAGTTACTTATTTTCCATTTTATTTGACATAATTTTCTATGTAGACCTGCCTCTTGAGTGCTAGAAACTGAAATGAATTAGTAAAATTAGTGTCTATCATCATTGAATTATGATATTTTCCTGTGATCAATTCTAAATTATGAATCCTTTGGTCGAGTTTCGTCTCCACCACTTATACAACTACCTTTTTCATGCTACTTCTTCTCAGATAAATTTTTTTTATTGCTGTTTTGTGATTCAAGAGCTCTTTTGTTGTGCTGATCCTAACCGTTATGGAAAATTTTCTCTTCTCTAATGCTCTACTTATTGACGCTCTGGTTTTTCTTCATCTATATAGAATAATTAGGATTTTGACACGATGGAAGTTGATGATACTCGATAAATAATTATTTTTCAGGCTCCCTTTGTGGCTACAATCTTGTGGGTGGTTAACTTGGATGAGGTGGAATTTGACTCTGCCGATGGTGGTCTCAGATATTGAATAGATGTGATGGGAAATTATTATGGCTTGATGTGGAAAATTTATTACGAAATGATGTTTCTAATTACAGAAAATATTTCCAAATTTTTTATTGACACTACAGAAATCGTACTGACACCTACATGGTGGATAATTATGGTGAAATGATGGTGGAGATTATAAGTCATATGGTATTCTCCCTTACCACAATTGGTTGAGGGATGGTCCCCATTCCATAACTGTGTAGCAGGGTATTATTCGCAACAAAGATGCTATTTGAGGGATTATTTTATTTTTCTTGTAGAAATGACTTACCCAACCTACATATTCCCTCAGGTGCACGAGATGTATTCTAAATAAAATTAAAAGTGATCATTTATGAAAGGGTTTTAGACGTGTGCCATTAACCCAACCAGGAAATATTGTACCATCTAACTTTGCGAGCTTAATAGATCCTGAATCTCAGATATCTGTGACATAGAACAGACCCAACCAGTTCATTTTCAGTTTTCCCATAACTTTTTGGAATTTTTTGTCGTATAACAGGACATGACTTCCAATGGTAAATGTTTTTTTCTTGATGTGTCGATTATGCCAAAAATTCTAGCATTGCTTCTGGACTGATTCATGAAAATCCAAAAGGAACCTTGATTCTTCCATTTCTTGAAGTTCTTGTAAGTGCATTTCCATAGACTATTCTTCTGAAATTTGGGTTGTTGTGGTGATAAAGTGACTGAAAACAGTAATTTTTTTTGGTACAATTTCTTCTCTTCCATACACCAGCTAGAATGGTGTTTGATTATGAAATCCCTTTACAGTAGTTCTGTATGCCCATAACGTAGTCAATATCCTCTCATCCCAGTCATATCTATTTGCATTGCATAATTTTTTCAAGCCCTTCTTTAAAATTTTATTGAAGGCCTCTACAGTACTATTCGCCTTTGGGTGGTACAGGTTGCTTTTGTGATGTTGTATCATAACTTTTTGCAGTAACGATTGGACTGTGGAATTAATAAAGTGTATCCCTTGATTGCTTGTCAAACTCCTTGGGCAACCTAATCTCATGATGATGTTTTCAAAGATGAATATGGCTACAGTATTGGTGGTACAGTCCTTTAATAGCATTGCTTCAGCCCATATAGTTAGGTATTTTGTTGCGGTTATGATGTATCTTTCTTGTGAGTGTCACACAACTAGAGCTATGGGTTTCATGAGATCAATTGCCCAGTTCTCAAATGCTTGTATTTATCTTATAGGCTATAACGAAAGCTCATCCCTGTGTGAAGGTTTAACAACGCTCTAACATACATCACATTTTTTTACATATTCATTTGCATCCTTGTGTATGGTGGGCCACCATAACCCTACTTGTAGTATTTTCCTTGCGGTGCATTTTCCCTCAACATGTCTCCTACATCTCCATTATGACATTCCCATAGAATCCTTGGTCACTCATGATTCAATATGCACCTTCTTAGTACTTGATCTAATCCCATTTTGTACAATTGGCCTACAATGAGTTGGTAATATGCTGCTCTGACTACCAAGTGCTTTCTTTAGAATATTGTATATTCTTCTGGACGCCTTCCCATACCCATAAATATTTCTATTTGTTCCAAATAGTTTGGTATAGCTTCCACCCGAAACAAATCTACATCTACTAACTGACCATCGAGTGGTCCTCCATTTTCTCTTGATTCAAGTCTTGAAAAATAGTTGGGTCCTACATTCAACTTCACTAGCTTAACTATTACCTCAAATGTGATTTCTTGTAATAATAGTAGCCATCTACAAATTCTACCTTCTAGCACAGGTTTACTTACCAGATATTTGAGTGTTGAATGATTTTTGAAGAATTTGAATGATCTCCTTAACAGATGGTGGAAGAACGTTCATAATGAGTATACCATTGCAACTGCTTCCATTTCTATAGTTGTCTAATTATTCTTCGTCGTTGATAGTTTCTAACTAGTGAAGTACATCAGAAAATTTAGATTTGTCTCCCCAGGTTGCACTGGCACTTCCCTTAGCGTGATGCCAAAAGCATCAACGTGCACATGAAATTGTTTATCCCAATTAGGGTATACCAAGATAGGTGCACTTGCTAGATTTTCCTTTAGTATATCCAACACTTCGTTACAGTCCTCAGTCCAAGTGAACTATTATGTTTTCTTTAGTAACTTCTCTAATGGGGATGTAATGCAGGAATAATTGCGAATAAACCTACTGTATTATCCGTTATGCCCCGGCGTGGATATTAGTTTCTTAAAATTTTCCCAGGGGTACATATTGATGATTTCCACAACTTTAGTAGGGCCCACACATACTCCATCATTTCACACTAATGGCTCATAAGTGTTTTGAAAGGAACTGCAAAGATGTATTTCTTTACATTTAAAGAGATTTGTAGCTGCCTTCATCGATCAAACACTATGCAGAATAGATTTGTGTGCTTTTTCAACAAACTTTATACAATCCAATCATCTATATAAAACTTCAGAAATCTGTGGATATATTTTCTGAATGAGGCTATAACTATCCTTGAGAATACTTCTGGTGTAATTTTGAGTCCAAAATGCATTGAATGATAGGCATAAGAGCCCCATTCAGTTGTAAATGTGGTTTTCGTTTTGTCCTCCTCAGTTATTCTTACCTGGTGGTGCCCAGAGAATCCATATGTAAAGGAATAAGCTTCATTCCCTGATACGTTGATTAACACTTCATCACTGAAGGTGTGGGTAAAGGATCATGCACACATGAATTATTGAAACTATGGTAGTCAACACATAATCTTATTTATGACTTATCCTTTTTATTATGGATAAGAATGGGAATGACCCACTCTACTTATTCAACTGGAAATATCAACCCCACTTCTAGAATTTTTTTAATCTCCTTATTCAGCTTTTATTTTACCCTAGGATTCAATCGGTATGGCCTATGATTCACCATTTTCACATCTAGTTTTAGCATTATACGCATGTCCCCCAAATATCCTTTGATAAGCTTGAGTTCTGCAACATAAGAAGGAAACAGATCTTGATACTCCACCAATAAATCAAAAATTTATTTTTTTGTTTCTTCATCCCAGTAGTCTCCAATGGAAGATAATTTGGGCTTCGAAGTACTTCCAATATTATGTTTTTTAACTTTGAGTGGCAATAAGTGGATTCCCTTTGTAATAGATTCATATTTTATTTTCCACTCCCCTTCCTTTTCTTCAAATGGTAAGTGTCTAAAATTTTCTGAACCATCACCATCCATCTCTTGATCTATTTTTCTATAGGCCACTACTTCTTGGTAACTTGATTCAAACATTTTGTTCAAAGTGTCTCAATCCATCATCTCCATGGGCCCTATTGTGAACATGATCCTCTTCATGGCTTGTAGAGCATCTGTTAGCTGTCTGAGCATCCTCTTTAAAAGAAAATATTTTTTCAAACTTATCGAACAGTAATTCCTAATTACTTGTATTTCTCTTTTTCTCTTCAGTGAGGTACCATTCTTGTGGGATTGTGTCCAAAGAGTGCACAAATTTATGCACCCACAAGTTCTTGTGGTAGTATTCCAGTTCCCACCATTCTTCATAGTCTTTTATGTGGGCTTGGGGGTCTGAAGTTCCCCTATAACTCTCATCTGGTTGAGGTCCTATCGATACCTTGAATATTGTCCTTAAATAATTCATCACATCTTCCCATATCCAGAGGTGGTTGCGATGGTTTCCCCACCACCTCGCAGAGGTTGATTTCAATTCCACATTAATTAATGGAATTTTTTCCTCCCAAGGGACATTATCATCTACTTTAATGATACAAGTGTTAATAGTTTCCACATTAATAAGAGTAGGGTAACCTTTTACCTCTGTCCTGATCCAATTGAATCCACGGATGGAAACACGCCTCCTAGTATTGATTTCCTGTCATCCTTGTTTCCATTCGTCACATGCAACCTTAGACCCCACATGAGAGCTCTTGACACTCCACTAGCTTACTGACCCTTCTGTTGTTGAATTAACATAGTATTCCATTTTTCCCACTGTCGTCTAGTATAATTGGTCCAAGAGTGCAGGATCTTGTCTGGTGTTGACTGATTCTGTGTATCTAGGGCCTTCGTACAGATCCAATTACAGAATCACCCTGACCTCTACATCTTCAAAGATCATCAACTCCTTCCTTAAATCCATGACTGCATAGTTCTCAAATTCCCAGTCTATCCCTAACAATGTTGGATATGGGTCTTTATCACCCATAATATATATCACTTCAAGATCAGTATAGGATTTTAACCTTGCAACATCAACCTCAACATCTTCCAATCTCCAAACTAGTATAATACAATATTGGTTTTCCATACGCAAATGTGTGGGAGAGAATGCTAACTTGTGTTTTCCCAGTGCTTCCCAAGTCTTACTTGGGAGTATATTTACGTCTAAACCTAAGTCCAACATTGTATCCATTATTTGAAAACCCAAAAATTTCACATTGATTCTAAATTACTTTCCTATCCATATTTTGTTTCTCTTAACCCTTCATACATGCCTTTCCAGAAGATTGGTATTGATTGGGTTTACATGCTCCAGTCCTCCCTCAACAATTGTATTCAAGTTATGTTTTAACATATCTAGAATTAGTTCATCATTTATGATATTCAGGAATAACATAAACCATTATTTTATAGGCTAAGTTGGTATTGCAGTATTTTCTCCCTATTTTTTTGGTTGTATCTGTTGAAGGTATCTCTGTGTGCTTAATTTCGAAAATGTCTCGAGCGCTTCTTTGAAATATTGTTTTTTGTTGTTCAGAGTTATAGGATTTATTTGGAGATATAGGATTTATTAGCTTTAGTGGTTGTTGGCTTGAGGGGTCCTGACCTAGGTTCATATTTTATCGCGCAACCAACAAATCCTCCAACTACTGCCCTTTTTGGCAATGAATTGCTTGCGCAAGTCAAAGTCTCACCCAAAGTAATATGGGGGCGGTGCTGGAACCAGGTTTCTGCACCCTGAGGAAGTAGTTGACGTGGTGGCCCTAAAAAAGTTTATAGGATAACTTATTTCATATTGAAAATAGATGCACTTATATATAGATCAATATTGATCAGATCAAATTTGTCGCAAATACAGATAATGCATATAACTTACGTATCATAGCTCAAATTCGTTGCATATATATAAATAACTAAATCATATCTTCGCAATGTGAAATAACTAAAGAATATCTATCCATGTACTTAACCATCAAAAAATACTCATGCATAAAGGATAGATTTAACCAACCAGATATCATTGATCATAACAGAAGAAAAGTGATCTCAAAGTAATAATAGTAAATAGATAGCTCATATATCATACACATAACACATTTGGTTTGCCAAAACAATCCTTGTATTATATTAAAAATAATTCAGTACAGTGAGATATTCCATTATAATTACCCTTCCGTGCACACAGCTAGCAAAGTCTACACACATCCTGGACTAGTTCTTCACGCACACAGCCAGTAGGAGCCTTTCTACCCAACACAAAATTATAAAAATGTATCATAGAAGAATAAATAATTAATTATATCCAAACATGACTATCGTACTACACTCGATCTATCTATATTTATATTCATCGAGAGTGTAGATACTATGGTTTCAAACCATGGTTTGAGGCCCACATTTTATCCTTAACAACCAATTTACATAAAATAGGGACTTTTACCTACGCCAAATCCCCTTGACCTTTCCACACAGTGCACATATCCAAAAATACATACAAAATTTACTCAAAATTCACCGCAAGGGACCCTACTCCAACATGCCCCCAACACAAACTCGTGACTCATCCCATGTCACTCTGGGATTGGCTCCTTCATCTTTGCTTGGATCACAATGATAGAAGTATTCATTGGCAACGCCACCTCTCCAATTTGTGCAACAGCTCCCAGTGCTTCATTTACAATTTTTTCTGTAGTTGGCCCTTTAGTGGAAAGTTCAATACTTTGCTGAGTTTGCTGAAGGGTATTCAATGTGACATCAAGAGTCTGCCACAGTTGTAGAGCCTTCTTGGCCCATGGCTGTATATGTGCTTCCAACGACTATTATTGGCACCATAGATCATTGATTTCTGTCTGAATTATTTGACCCTCCTACAGGTGGGTGAGGCACTGTGAAATCACAAGGGTGGGCGCCGCCATTCGGATGTCTGCGAATTATTTCTCCTTGATGCGCAATTCATTGCATAACTGTTGTACCATTGGGTCATTATGAACCAAACTCTAGACACCCATGGCCTCATCTAGTAACTGACCACATTGTGTCACTATGGAAACAATTCTATCTGAGGCTTATTTGACCTCTGCAACCCTCTGAGATTGGACTTTCAACGGGGTTTGTGGGTGCAACTTCAACTGAAGATCGAAATATTATGTTCAAATTCTGCACCGACAATCTAAATTTCCGTGGGTGAGGCCTTTAGTGCAGTGGGCAAACCTTTTAGCTTCTCTCCTGGAACGAATGTGGTGGGTACCACTGGCACATTGATACGTACTTGGTTTACCTTTTCTTCTAGTGTAGCGCACTGAGCCTTTGCTACTCGGCATGCTTCTTTTGCACTCAGTTGTTTCTGTCATAGGTGTATTGCATGTTGTTGTGCCTTAGTGATATCGCGATAGGATCAGGCTTCTAGAAACTGCAAATCATCCACAATTATGTTGTGGAACATATGAAGTTTACGTGTAGGTAACACAACCAAATCATCATTTATTTCATGGCAGGCTATGAGGTGCATGCACAGAATTGGTGATTCGACGCGAATGATGTGTTCGAGGATCTGAACCTAGTAGGCCTCCCCTGATGAAGGCAATACTGTTGTGAGGGGATGCATGATAGAATTAGACACGCTCTCTGAAACTGGCTTGCTTGTTCTATGATCACCTGAATCAGGCTTGCTTGTTCTATGCTCACCTGAATCAGGCTTGCTTGAACTTTAAGCTCTTGGATGCCACTCTGCACCCCATCGAGTGCAACCTTGTACTGCGCTTCTAGGTCTATCCACATATCATCGGTTGCTATCGTTACCATGTTTTCTATCTCATTGAAATCATCCTAGGTCAGTGCCAATTTTTCTTCTCTGGTGGCTTTGGATCCTTTGTGTTTCTTCCTTGATCCTGCCAAGACACGATTGATCCAATGATATATCACGCGGGTGATTGTAGTGCTTGTCTTTTCTAATTGTTGTATTAATTCAAGGGTACACTAAGTGACTACGTCGTCCTTCCCATAGATATTGAATTCCATCAATGGAGATAACCACTCATGTAACTCAATTGAAAAGGATGCAAATAATATGTCATGAAATTCTATATAGATATACCTCTAAACCCACTTTTTCAGTAGATATTTTGGAACTTCGATTCTCTTGGATCGTGAATTCACAGATATTTCTATCCAGCCAATATTGAATTTAGTTCTACGTAGGATGCCATGACATTAAATCTCCCTAAAAATTATCCCGATCTCGAAAAAGAAACCATTTTTTTGCTTCAGGGGTCCTGAACTAGCTTTAGAGTTTATCGTGCAACCAACAAACCCTCCAACTACTGGCCCTTTTGGAAATGACCTGCTTGTGTAGATCAAAGTCTCACCTGACGTAGTATTGGGGGGTGCTGGAACCAAGTTTCCGCACCCTAAGGAAGAAACTGATGTGGTTTCCCTAAACAGGATTAAAAAATAACTTATTATAGATTGGAAACAAATGCATGTATATATAGATCAATAATGATCATATCAGATTTGTCACAAATACAGATATTGCATATAACAGATGTATCACAGATCAAATTCATCATATATATATAAATAACATAATCAGATCTCCACAATGTGAAATAACTTAGGCATATCTATTCATGTACTTAACCATCAATAGATACTCATGTAGAAAGGACAGATTTACTCGCGCATATTGTTGGGAGGTATAAATGCTAGATTTACACCCACATTTAAATTGTCAACCTGGGGGGACGTAAGAATTAGAGACGTAGCACAATATATGCCAGAATACGGCCTCGGGGATTTGTCCAATAAAAACCCTAGATCTAATGCAAAAAGGAAATCATGCGGAAAAAGAAATAAGAAATTTCAAGAAAACACACTGAAAATTAATAATCTATGCAGGAAAAGGGTGCAAAAATTCTTAATCAACTACAACTACACTTGTGAATATGGAAGCATGAAATACATAACTATTTAAAATCTATACTTAAAATTATTCTCCAAGATTTGTACTTAAAATGTCGCTTTAAAATCGGTACTTAAAATGCTGCTTCCAAATGGTGAAAGTACTGTTGATGGAAGGAAATCATAAGTGTATGAAAATATTAAATTCAAACTGAGCGAGGCTATCTTCAAGAGGACTCTTGGACACTTTAATTATGTTAAAAATATATTTAAATTAATCTTGGTATTTAAATAAACGTGATCTCGTTACAATCCCAAGACCAATTTATATAATAATTTAAGTTATTTATAAGAGCCAAGCAATATGAATATGAAATTAAATGATCCCTTGTTGGTTTTATACCGTGATTACTCCTTTTTAAATTTCTGCAACTTAATATATGTTCCATTGTTAAATGAATTGATCAGAAGCACTTATTAATTAATATTCTATTTTTAATTTAATTGCTAAAAAAAAAATAATTAATACTATTAATCAAGCCTATGCAATTAAACATAAAGTGGAAAGTAAATGGAAAATCGAAATTGAACCAAGCACACCATACTCAGGAAATGAAACACAACTCAGAAAATGAAATCAAACACAAGCATACCTACAACTGCAGCATAATAAATGATTCTAGCAAGAGACTAAATAAATACTACATAATGTAAACTGATTGATGGGCCCAATATCCCAACTCAATATACCTGAAAAGAAACTACATTAACACAACAATTCAGAAATGAAAAGAGCTAGAAAAAAAAACAAATAATTTAAATGTGGATTCATAGAAATCGAATAACAAACACACTCCATTACAAATGTTACAATGCTGGTTCTAGTTCACGATCCAGCGTTCCACAACAAGCTCTAGCATCTCCTATCTTCTACACCCCTAGCCTCTGCCTTCTATATCGATTTATCTACATCTATTACATTTCTCCTCTATGAGTGCGCAGCTCTCTACTTTATAGCAGTAGGGATGTTCCTAAATTAATGGAGTGATGGTTATACAAAATACAAATTTAGGATTCCTGTTGATTAAAATCAAAATAAGAAGAAGTTTTTATTCCAAGAATGGTTCGATCTTCTCTTACTACTGGCAGATGCAATTGAACAACTGGTAATGCAGTTATTACCTCAGCATTTGATGTTGTTTATAGGCATGTTGTTGCAAGCCTTACCGAATGGCACTTTTGGAAATAAATCCATAGCACAGACCTTCATTTTCTATGTTGGAGAGCCTTATTTACATCGTACACTATATGTTCACTATCTATGACTCCATCATATCGCTGGCAGAGGAAACACACAACTTGGAAAGCTCCAGTGGTTTGCGTGAGAAATATTTTTGTGGTTGAACCAACAAGAAGAAAATGAATTAGAAATACCATTGAACATTATCCTTCTTACTGTTCTCATTCGATATTATAGAAGACTACATATATTCAAAAGACTTTTATTTGCATACTGAGGGGAACTGTATTTAAATATATGTGTGCAGTTTTGCTACAATTTTATGTGTGCAATTATATTTATGGTGACGTTGTCAATCTGAATAGATCTATATGAGATTTTCATGTAGCTTGAGAGATTGCTAGCTGCTTAAAATTTTATTTCTATACGTGAAGTTAAAATGTAACTTTTGACAAGAGGAGTTTACTTCTTTTGAAGTTGATTTAGCCATGCATTTTTCCACTAGAATAGGCATGTATGTGAAAGGTACAAATTATGTTGATTTTGGAGTTCACATGGCAGATTTTTCTCAGATATGGTTGGAGTGGGAGCCAACTTAAATACCACCTAGTCAAACCATGATATGTGTAATGCAATCATGTTGTTTTCTTTTGTAATGTAAGATGCATTATTTTCTAAAGAAAAATATTGTGATTGTAGACCACTCAGACGCCTTGGCCTATGAAGCATAGCATTATCAACTGCTTTAAGATTTGTAATTTAACTTGGCACACGTAGGTTGAGTTGATCCTCCACATTTGATGCTGTTCACTTAGCTCAACAAGGCGTGCACAACCAAACAGAATTGACCAAGTCATTCACTTTCAACATGATTAAATTTACATTAGAATATGCCCCCGATCGTAACTCCTTCATGGTAATGAATTTTGCCAAACTATTTCTGGTTTACCTGAATGACGATGCTCTGAAAATAACCCACATGTTATAATTTCAATATTCTGCCCCATTTGATCACAAAATTCATATTTTCACCTACAACAATTTTGTACTCAACTTTGTCGTAACTAGTTAAAATTTACTTATGGAGAGTTCCAGCAATAGAATTCTTCGGCTAATGAGCTTAGTGAAACTATCATTAATAAATCATGACTAAATAATCTTTAATCGTAGGTAAAAGCTCCAGCACATAGCTCTCAATCTTTATCATTGAGCCCAAGATGCTTCTTCTTGCATGAGGTGACTCTATACTCAAATGCATTCCTGCAACCCAACTTATTCACCTACCACCAAGAAGACAATTAATTAATGAAATTTACACACAAAACACTCATCAAATTAAATAACAAGAAGAATTTATAATTTAATAATTATTTCCCATGAATGCCTCTAATTAGCAACATAATAGGTTAATAATGATAAAAGAACTAGTCACAAGAATATAATTATTTGATAAAAACCGTAAAAAATTGGAGAAAAAGGTGATGCAACATCCCCCCCACGCTGAACTTCTTGCACATCCTCGTGCAAGCCAAAACTTTAAACTATAAAACTATGAAATAAGGTAAGGAAAATGTGAGCAAATATTTTAGCAAGTAAAGTTGAAGATGTCTAATATTGTAATGCATTCATTAGCCCACAACATCACTATTACAATACCAGCTAAAACCATGTAAAAGTATCGATTGTAGGAATGATAAAAAAAGATCAGGTATCAAAAGTAAACATTATGGAGACAAGAGTGTTGCACATACCTATTACCTTGTCTCAAATGAAATTCCATGTTTTGTTTCTGCCCAAAGTGTTATTATAAAAATCAAATTCTTGCTGAGCAGGTGCAATTTAAAAAAAAAAAGAATACCACAAGTTTCATGTAGCTATTATAACAATCTTGTACCTAGGTCATGTATCATGTATTTAGAGGCAACTGAAATCAATACACATTATTATCAACCAACATCTTGTGAGTAGTCATCGTTGAGAATTTCATCACTTCAAATACCATAGAAATTAAAGTGTTTTAGGATACCAATCAGCAACCTCTTTATTGAACACTCTAAATTTCGTTGTCATCCGGATTCAAAACTGAATTTCCTCTTAATCTAGTACAAAGTATTACCTTCACTAAGGGTACCACATCATTCAAATATTCTTGATTTTTGAAAGATAGAACTCAAAGCATCATATTAAAATTTTCTTAAAACCATTGTCCAAGAGAAAGGATAAGTTTTCAGGGAAAGAGAAGGATAACCAAGAAATCATAGTATGTAGTTAAATTTAATACCACAGACATGGCCATGCTGCCCACAGGTGTCCATAACCTCGACAGGTATGTCTTTTAAGTTAGAGAAATGTCAACCCACTTACTAGATACAGATTCAGAGTAATATTATTTGCCTCTTTAGATGAAGGCCACTGTCTTGGCTTGGTAACCAACTGATGGCAGTGCCACTCACAAGAAGTAACATGGATGAACAGGCCGGCTCGTGATGAGACCTCCTGTCTTCCAGCTTTTTGGCTAGAAGCCATCACTCTAGCTTGGTGACCAGCAACATTAATTTCATGCATGTTAGGTCTCATGATCGTGGTAGGTCGACTCATCAGGAGACCTCCTATCCTCCCCTAAATATTTTGTAAGATCTGATTATGATTAACCTTAAAGGTTAATTAATAATTGGGGAGACAGATCTACTCCTTAAGAGTATGGGATGGTGAGAAAAGTTTTTAATGACTAATCATTACTGGCTAGTTCCTTTACCTTAAAAACTTATTAAAAATACCCTAGATAATGACTGAAAGATTCTTTGAGTCAATAATGCTAGCGTTTGCATGACAACTCATTATAATATTTACTAGAGTGGTCCACTGTAGGGGGCTCTGAAATAATACCTTCTAAGGGAAAATGAAAATATATATCCTAGATGACAACATATTAGAGTGATTAATCATGGTTACTTTTTCAAAATCATGAGGTATTAGATTGAATTGTACTCCACAGTATTTGTCACAAAGATGTGTGTTGAAAACCAATGCGGATCAAAAGAAATTTCAATGGCTATGATTTAAAATTCAAAACCCTAATAGTGTTATAACAACTTTATTCATTTATTATTCCATCCTACCCTACACTAAGAAGCATAAGACTCCTAATTTTAAGTATAAGAGTACTTCCAATTCATCCAGGTGCGCAATAGAAGGATAATTATGCTCATGTTCAAATTTGAAAAGTATATGCGAGAAAATACCAAAACATGAGGTACTAGCTCAACTAACTCATGTGATGCTACAAATTTTTGAATGATAAACTAGGAGTGGATACTGACAGTCATTTGGAACCAAGATTCTCTCGGATCCATATAATATTGGTCACTTGATTCATGAGTAACATTTAGTGCATCATGCAAATCCTCCACATTTGTTTGTTTATCCTCTAAAGTGAAGGTCAGATCAGATAGATGTTCTGCTTCTAATGGATCCTCATCATCATGCATGATCCACAGCTTCTTGGTCTCCTTAGGAAGATCTTCTAGATCTTTATAAGTCTTCTCTTCCATAGGAATATACCTTTCCCTAATTGATGCCAAAATATGATCTTTCTATGAAGTAGAGACTCTAGCTTCCGCTAGAATTTGAGATAATTCTTGAAATAACATCACACTTCCTAACATTTTCTTGCTAGCTAAAAAGAATCAAACTTGAAATATTCCTTTATGGGAAACCAAAATTTGGAGTGACCCAAAGAAAAAGTGGATGCGTGGCTCTTCACTCACATCTTATCGTCATCTCCGCCCTCTAGTTTCCCTATGGAGGTAAAAGCGAAAAATTAATCAACTTCAATTGGAGTAAAGAAAGAAATCCACACTTTGCAGAAAATAAAATAACACCTTGCATAAATTGAAAAATCTAGATTGAGGAAAAGAAAGTTATCTAATGAAATAAATGACTCCTTAAAAACTCAATTGCAGTAAAAGAAACAAAAATCACTTGCAATAAATAAAACCACTCATTTGCAAAAAGGAAAACCTGGCTTGTGAGCTTTCTAGAAATACCGTCCAGTATGCTTTAGCAAGCTAGGGGAATCTCATTAACCTAAAAATTTTATTGCGAAAGGAAGGGAAAATGCATAACTAATCACGAGACCTTATCCTACAATGCCTCCCCGGCAACGACACCAAAATGTTGGGAGGTATAAATGCTAGATTTACACCCACATTTAAATTGTTAACCCAGGGGGGCGTAAGAATTAGAGACGTATCACAAAATATGCTAGAATATGGCATCGGGGATTTGTCCAATAAAAACCATAGATCTAATGCAGAAAGGAAATCATGCGGAAAAAGAAAGAAGAAATTTCAAGAAAACACACTGCAAATTAATAATCTATGTAGGAAAAGGGTGCAAAACTTCTTAATCAACTACAACTACACTTTTGAATATGGAAGCACGAAATAAATAACTATTTAAAATCTATACTTAAAATTCTTCTCCAAGATTTGTACTTAAAATGCCTCTTTAAAATCGGTACTTAAAATGTTGCTTCCAAATGATGAAAGTACTGTTGATGGAAGAAAATCATAATTGTATGAAAATATTCAATTCAAACTGAGTGAGGATATCTTCAAGAGGACTCTTGGACACTTTAATTATGTTAAAAATATATTTAAACTAATCTTGGTATTTAAATAAATGTGATCTTGTTACAATCCCAAGACCAATTCATATAATAATTTAAGTTATTTATAAGTGCCAAGCAATATGAATATGAAATTAAATGATCCCTTGTTGGTTTTATACCATGATTACTCCCATTTAAATTTCTGCAACTTAATATATGTTCTGTTGTGAAATGAATTTATAAGAAGCACTTGTTTTTTTTTTTTTTTTCTCGTTTAGACTAATCCTAATCTTTCCATTTTTTCTCCTCCCATCCCACCCACGGGTTTCGAACCGGTGACCTTACAGAACGGAGTGCCTTAACAGTGCACCCCATCACCGACTATTCTACACCACGTGGGCTATAAGAAGCACTTGTTAATTAATATTCTATTTTAAAATTAATTGCTGAAACAAAAATAATTAACATTATTAATCCAGCCTGTGAAATTAAACATAAAGTGGAAAAGAAATGGAAAACCGAAATTGAAGCAAGCACACCACACTCAGGAAATGAAACACAACTCATAAAATGAAATAAAACACAAGTAGACCTACAACTGCAGTGAAATAAATTATTCTAGCAATAGACTGAATAATTCCAACAAAATCTGAGCTGATTGATTAGCCCAATCTCCCATCTCAATATACCTGAAAAGAAACTACATTAACTCAAAAATTAATAAATTAAAAGAGCTGAAAAAAAAAAAAAAATTTAAATGTGGATTCATAGAAATCGAATAACAAACACACTCCATTACAAATGTTACAATGTTGGTTCTAGTTCACGATCGAGCGTTCCACATCAAGCTCTAGCATCTCCTATATTCTACGCCCCTAGCCTCTGCCTTGTATATTGATATATCTACATATATTACATTTATCCTCTACGAGTGCGTAACTCTCTACTTTATAGCAGTAGGGATGTTCCTAAATTAATGGAGTGATGGTTATAAAAAATACAAATTTGGGATTCTTGTTGATTAAAATCAAAACAAGAAGAAGTTTGGCTTCCAGGAATGGTTCAATCTTCTCTTACTACTAGCAGATGAAATCGAACAACTGGAAATGAAGTTATTACCTCCACATTTGATGTTTTTTATAGGCATGTTGTTGCAAGTCTTGCCGAATGGCACTTATGGAAATAAATCCATATCACAGATCTTCATTTTTTATGTTGGAGAGCCTTATTTACATTGTACACCATATGTCCACTATCTATGACTCCATCATATCACTGGCAGAGGAAACACACAACTTGGAAAGCTCTGGTGGTTTGCATGAGAAAGATTTCTATGGATGAACCAACAAGAAAAAAATGAATTAGAACTACCATTGAACACTATTCTTCTTACTGTTCTCATTCGATATTATAGAAGACTACATATATTCAAAATTATTTTATTTGCATATTGAGGGGAACTCATGTATTTAAATATATGTGTGTAGTTTTGTTGCAATTTTATGTGTGTAATTATATTTATGGTGACGTTGTCGATCTGAATAGATCTATCTGAAATTTTCATGTAGCTTGAGAGATTGTTAGCGACTTAAAATGTTATTTCTATACGTGAAGGTGCAATGTAACTTTTCACAAGAGGATTTTACTTCTTTTGAAGCTGATTTAGCCATGAATTTTTTTTCTAGGATAGGCATGTATGTGAAAGGTACAGATTCTGTTGATTGTGGAGTTCACGTGGTGGATTTTGCTCAAATATGGTTGGAGTGGGATCCAAATTAACTACCACCTAGTCAAACCATGATATGTGCAATGTAATCATGTTTTTTGCTTTTGTAATGTAACATGCATTATTTTCTAAAGAAAAATATTGTGATTGTAGACCACTCAGATGCCTTGGCCTATGAAGCATAACAATATCAACTGCTCTAAGATTTGTAATTGAACTTGGCACACATATTTTGAGTTGATCCTCCACATTTGATGCTGTTCACTTAGCTCAACAAGGCGTGCACAACCAAACTTAATTGACCAAGTTGTTCACGTTCAACATGATTAAATTTACATTGGAATATTCCCTCGATCGTAACTCCTTCATGGTAACAAATTTTGACAAATGGTCTCTGGGTTACCTGGATGTCGGTGTTTTGAACAAAATCATGTGTCAGAATCTCAATATTCTACCCCATTTTATCACAAAATGCATATTTTCACCTACGGAAACTTCATACTTAACTTTGCCGTAACTGGTTAAAATTTACTTATGGAGACTTCCAGCAATAGAATTTTTCGACTAATGAACTTAGTGAAAATATCATTAGTAAATCACGACTAAATCATCTCTAATCATAGGCAAAAGCTCCAGCACATAACTGTCAATCTTTATCATTGAGCCCAACCTGCTGCTTCTTGCATGAGGTGACTCCGTCCTCAAATGCATTCCTGCACCCTGACTTATTCACCTGCCACCAAGAAGGCATTTCATTAATGAAATTTACACACAAAACACTCTTGAAATTAACTAGCAAGAAGAATTTATAATTTAATAATTATTGCCCATGAATGACTCTAATTACCAACATAATAGGTTAATAATGATAAAATCGCTAGTCACAACAATATAATTATTTGATAAAAACCATAAAAATTTGGATAAAAAGGTGACTCAACACATATATCATTGATCATAACAGAAGTAAAGTGATCTCAAAGCAATAATAGTAAATAGATAGCTCAGGTATCAGACACATAACACATTTGGTTCACCAAAATAGTCCTTGTATTAGATTCAAAATAGTTTATTAAAATCAAACTTTCCACTACAATTACCCTTTCATGCACACATCTAGCGGAGTCTGCACACACCCAGGACTAGGTCTCTATGAACACAACCATCAAGAGCCTTTCTACCCAACCCAGAATTACAAAAATATATCACAAAAGCATAAAAACTTACTTAGATCCAAACATGAATACCTTACTAGACTCAATTTATCTATATTTATATTCATCCAACTCATAGATACTATGGTCTCAAACCATGGTTTGAGGCCCACAATTTATCCTTAGGTACCCATTTACATGAAAGAGGGACTTTGACCCGCCCCAAAGCCCCTTTTCCTTTTCGTGCAGTGCACATATCCAAAAATACATAAAAAAGTTACTTAAAATTCATGCCAGGGCACCCCGCTCCAATAATGGCTCTATTGCTCCTGTGTCTCCTCTTTTCTTCTTTCCTCCTCTTTTTATTATTTCTACACTTGGTAATGGATGCATCTCAGAAATTCTTGGCTCTGCATTGACCAATTTAGCACCTTATTGTCTGTTCTCTCTTCCCACATTTTTATTAACTCAGGGAAATATTTCGTGGCATGTGTGTTCACTCTAAACTAAGAGCACCATTGCCTTCTAGGTAGTGGGAATTCCCTCATGACATGTTGTTAGTGTGAATTCTAATCGCAAGCGTACGAAAAAATATCACTTTAGTTATGAATGACAAACAACCCTAACATCAAATATGGTTGTTAGTTCTCTTAGATATATTGTTAGTGATTGGAATAAATTCTACAGAAATTAAGATCTATGCAGTTAAATACATTAAACAACAAATAATAAGCAATAGTTGCTCCATGCATCCAATGAACAAGATAATAATTTTTAAAGAATATTTTGTATTATGACACCTAGGAAGGGAACACAGAAAGATGTTAACAGTCCCCCTCAATGGGATGGGTTCGTGTATGTCCTCAGCGCTTCAGATCTAATATCTCTCTCTCTTAATGGTGCAGAAAACCCAGACAGAAATGGAACTCAAAGGGAGCTCAAAAGCAAAAAGTAGAGAAATACGCCAATGATGGAGGATCAAAGTCATACCAAAAGTATAGATCCAGAGTGATATTTAGGTAACAAAAGGTAGTGAATGAATGGAAAACCCCTTTTATTTACAAAAAAATATTGAGTTAGCCTAGATATTGGTGCATAATTAAAATATTATTAACCAAATCTAGATCCAACTTTTATGGAATATTTTATTATTTTTGTTGGAGGGGAAACAAATTCCAATTGGGTCAAATCCCTTAATTTGTAAATAATAAATAAATAAATGATCTATTTATTATTTTAAGAATTTGGTTGAGTAATAATTAAATAAATAATGATTTATTCAATTATTTATGAATAATTTAGTCAAATTTAACAAAGAATATTATTTAAATAATGTTTTAAATAATTATTCCTATAAAATAATAAGATAAATAATGATTTATCTAATTAATTTTCCTGTTTTGGGTTAAATATGACAAAGAATATTAATTAAACTATGGTTTAATTAAGTATCCCTTGAGGAAAATAAAATAAATAAGGATTTATTCAATTATTCCTCACAGGGTTTCCTGTTTAGACCATAAACAACTTAATAAATTATGGATTGCTATGTTATTTTTCATAGTGAAAGAAATTTTACTATGGTAAAATTGGTCTTACATGGTGTACTTTGGTCCATCTAATAGTAACAGGAAATATGACCAAAAATTTGTGTAGCACATTTCCCTCTTGATAACAATTCTAACATCTTAATGGTCCTCTTCCACCCGTCATACCCCTTCTTATTCCTGGCCCTCGTCGTCCTCAAGGAACCTTGTTTACTCTGTAAGATGTTTTTTCAGTCTATCTGCGAGTGCATCCAATGTTCTACATTGCTCTGTGTGGTGTGTAGTTGAGGCAAAAAATGCACAGTAAACCTTTTTTGGGAAAATAGAGTACTTCTATATAATGGGGATAGGCGAGGTGGATGGAAGACTCCCTTAAAAATATCGCGGTACTCATTTGAAGTTGTATTCTGCTAGTTCGGGAATCCATGGAAGTACATTTGACTAGTATACAAACCCTATGTATTTATTTGCACCACTCCTCCCGCTGGTGGTAGTACTTGAGTTCTTGTTGATCATGACTCAACAATTGTTCCCCACAACCTAGCACAATCTGAGAGTATATGTCCTTCTCGCAAACAATGTGTGCACCACATTCAGTCAAACTAGGTGAGATGGATGTATATACTTAAGTTTCTCTGTTAAAATTTCTATTTTATGTTGTAGTCCCAATATAGAGGGTTCTATGGTGGTTATGTATCCTCTAAATTCTTCTGGATGTCCTAGCATTGCTTCAATTTGCATCACTCGCTATACCGCATCTTGGAGCATGTTGATCTTTTACTGCATTAAGGGTGTTCTGGTGAGAGGTAGAAGAGAATTGATAAAACATTCAAATTAATTATTTGGGTCTATGGGATAACTTAGTTTACCAATGGCATCTCTGAACCTTCTCATTAGATCCCAAGCAGTCTCTCCTTCTCACTACTTAATTTCCCAGAGTTTAGATAACCCTTGCTGGTTTTTCTGTGGTAATTTAAATTCTTGCACAAATTCCCTCTTTCCATCAGCTATGGACGGATTTGGATGTAATTTTGTCCATTTAATGAACCACCTTAGTGTTCTCTCTCATAGCGTAGTCTATAACTCAGTTAACTTAACAACGTCTAGTGTTTGGGGATCCTCTAGATTGTCTCACACAAGTACGAGTGTTGTTCCACATCAACGTTCCCTTTTCTTGAAAAATTAAGATATCTGGTGAAAGATCCTGTCATTTATGTCAGTGTTTGTGATGTTATCACTCCCCCCAACTTCCCAAGGCTGAGAGTGGGATTGAAGGAAGGTAACCACATACCAGACTTTAAGTCAGGTAGGTAGCCCTACCAGGAATGGAGAGGGCTCTCTCAATGTCACTTTGCAATCAATTAAATGAATGGATATTTAATTATATTCTTCTAGGTATGTAGGCTCATTCAATAGGGGTTTTTTTTGATATTTGTGTGTTGGATAGGAATGTCAGTAAGGAGACTAGGTCTAGGGTTTTAGGTTTGAATTCAAGACCAATTTTCATAGAATATCGATGAGGCTAGGTATGTAGCTTGAAATTATTTTTAGTTTTTCATTGTGTATAGGATGAAATGACATAAAATCTGAATGAGAATTTAGGGGAATTCATTCATTTAGAAGAACAAAGACATATAATGTAAATCTTGTTAAGGCAGAGAATAAAAAGGTGTTATTTCTTCTTATAGACTGACAAGATAAACACATAGAAGCATGTATATGAAATAATAAAACATTTCATTCAACATGATAAGATAAAAATACATATAAAGAACAAATTCTCCAAGGCATACCACATGATTCTCAACACAAATTCTGCAACATTGTCTTTGATTTCATTCCAAAAGGCTTGTACAATAGCTCCACTACAAAAAACAACTATCCAACCCAATAAAAGAATAAAGTGGGTCTACTTATAGAAAATATGAAAAATGACACCTCATAGGGTCGAAATCCCATCCAAAGTGCATCATAATTACATGAGAGAGTCACTTCTTATAATTTAGGGAGGTTAGAAACCATTCCCTCAAATTCAGCTAATGACTAGGAGTGTGTGTCCCCCACATTAAATTACATGTTTCCTCATGATAAGAGGCAAAAAACAACAAAATTACTCCAATTCTATCTCAAATTACGACAAAAACTTGAAAATATGAATTTTTTGGGCTTGAAAAGTGTCCTGAGGAATTCTATGGAGACGAGTAGTGCCATTTTACAGACGTGTAACACCTTTTTACAGATGTGTAACACCTTTTTCCAGCTTCTTTTTAGGGAATTTTAGGACTCAAAATCCAAATCTAGAAGATTGGTCAACTATCCTTATGTGTCTATTTATAGAACATCTTGAATTTTTAAAAATGACCCATGGGAAGGCCTCCAAAATTTGATTCTCCCAACCTTACTCCAGATGTGTAGCGCCACTTTGAGAGGTGCTTTGGTGGCCTTAATAGAGGATTTTTGGGCTACAAGTGGTATTGTTAGGATGTCTACTACAAAATTGAGACATAAAACACTGCAAACTCATGAAAAAATTTACTTGAAGACAACCAGTTCAAAAGTGTCGAAAATGACATGGAGAAACTATATTTTTGGTATCTCTCTGAAATAATAACACATGTGCATAAATTGAAGGAGAATTTTTTTCACTAACCTATTATTTACGAAAACCTCTTTCAATTTTGGCAAACTCAACTAAGGCACGAGGGATAATAGTAGAGCAACTAATATACTGACACCAGGGATGATGGTGGAATGGGGGGTTATTGAGTAGTGGATGGATGACTTCCCTTGTTAGAGCATAAAGGGCATGGATGACCTGGAAGCTACTGAATTGACTTTAGATGGGATAGGGGACAGTATGAATGAAGGCCAAAACATGCGACACGAGAGAGGAATAAATAAATGAAGGATGGAGGACTGTGGTGGGATACAAAGGGACTCGGGATAGACTCCATGGATGCGATGATGACTCAACTCATATGCTCTAAACAAGGGCGACTCGATGATTCTGCCACCCAAAACAGGCCTGGTGAGGGCTATAAAGATTACAATATGGTTACTCAGGACAAAAATAAACACAAGCATGGATAATTACCAAGGCAAGGTGGTGCCCTAAGTACAATTGTTGCAAGTGAAGAAATTTGATTTTGAGGAGTGGTGAAGTGACCCTTATTTGGAAAAAATGTGTCTGGGTGAAGTATCAAATAAAAAAAAATGAAAGGATACCCATTTGAGAGCTCAGTGAGAGCTTTCCAATGGTGCTGACGATTTGTAAAACCGAGCTACGGTTTAGTCACAACTAGCGAAATAAAAATATGTGGTTTCTCTTTTAATAAGGCATTTTCCCTCCAATATGATTCATTTGCAAGTCTAGCTATGGTGAACGTAGATAGGAGAAAAGGTCCCAAATCTTGTGACGATCATAGCCGACAAACCAACTATTGGAATCGAGATCCGTCAGTTATATGTGAGAGGCCTAACCACAATATTTCAATTTAGTGGATTAAAATTTCGATTTAAGCACCCAAAGCCTAAGAATAGGCCAGGTTGCACTTTTTAGGGTTTTTTCTATGACCTGGGTAGCAGATACTGGGCCTAAAACTGTGACCTGTCCCAGGAAATGACCTGAAAAGTGCGACCTATCAGCGAAAGGGGGTTTTAGTGTTTTTTTTGGCTAAGAGCTAGGATTTTTATGGTTGACAAGCATAGGTGCCCCCAAGCATGTTATGGTCATGCCAAATGTATTTAGAAAAGTGGAATCTAAACACATTTTTATGATGTGGTTCACCATTTTTTTACGTTATGGTTATATTCTGAGGGAAGAATGGATAGATGTAGTTCAAGAAAGGGAATGGAGGATTACCAATCTCTTTTGGTAATGCATACATGAAGAAAATGGACTAAATTTCTAGGTTCACATACATGGTGTCACTATCCAAAGAGTGGATTGGATATAATGAACTGGTTCTCACCTAGAAAACACATATTTTAGTCAACAATAATGTCTAAGGGACTGGGTTGTTGATGTATGATGAAGGAATGATCAGGGGAATCATCCCAAGAGTGATCTAAAGTGATATGGGACTCTAGAGGTTCTTCTAGATGGGGAAGAATAATGGTTCTACAGTCGACACTAACATATGTACTAAAGGAGTTGTGGAGGATTGCTTCTCCTGGACTCTCAAATATGGGTGCCCCCTTATGAAAACATTGGGTGTTAATGTAATGACCACAAGGTGTATGTGGATTGAATGCATGGGATCGATGTAAAGGGGGGTAGATAAAATCAGGGGTGGTAAATCCTTTCATAATGTCATCATCACAATAGAATATGGGGTGACTGGTGGAAGAAAGACCACCTAACATGGCGAAGCTACCTAACTCATCATCATGAGAAAAGAGGTTCACATGCGCATCATCACAAAGGGTGACAGAAAACAAAGTAGATGAAGGATCCACCGATGTTGAGCCCAAGGTGATCGTTGAAGAGAGGTCGAGCGAAATAGAAGGGAAAGCCCCAAAGGGGTCTTCCACCATGGATATCATAGATCATGACAGGTAGAGGATAGTGGCCAAAGACTCTATCATCTCAACATCAAGAGGGGGAATGTCAATGGGAGTTGAAGTGTCCTCTGGTTCTGCTGAAGAAAAAATCGTAAATAAGGGAGACATGGACTCGTTGCACTTGGCCTCGAATTGGTGAGCTGCTTCCGAAGAGGTGTAGTAGTATTCGAGGCAGGGACAGAGATGAGTATAGTGGCCATGCAAATCACACAAAGAAAAAGGATGATTTATTTTCAAAGACTTGGGTTTCGGGGCTAAATCAGGGAAAGTGACATGGACCTCTGGGATATCAGACTCAGTAAAAAAATTTGTTGACCATGGACTTGAGATGAGGAAATTCGAGACAGGTATGGGTGGCATGACCGAAAACACCACACAAAGCACAATGGAGGGTACGCTTTGGTGGTTGAGGAGGAGTAGGGTTTTTTTGGGCGGACTTGTCCTTAGGTGCTTTCTTCTGGGCTTTTCCCCCCTCACCTAAAGATTTAGCAATAGGACTAGGTCCCTATTGAGGTGGATGAGCCATAGAAGCAAAGGGAGGGGGCATGGCAACTGGTTCGACTGGGGTCAAAGAAATATAAGGTTTGGGCTGACTAGGTGGGATTTCAGTTAGGGTATCAATGTACTAGACTGGGATCCCAGGGTCCTGTTAGGAAGAGACAAGGTATCCATAACAAGTACCGAAAATACTCCAGGTGGGGGGAGAAAGAAACGGTATCTGACCAGAGGATTAATGGCCACGCGGGATGACTCCGAGATGGTTAAGGCCAGGGTGAATCATTCTGGGAGGGTAGATAGGATCATGGACACTGGTTATAGATGAGGGTCCTTGAGGAGAGGGTCCTGAAGGTTGAGTTGAGGTGCTAGGAGTAGGTTTCAGAGGGTGGGGTTGCTGACTAGTTGAACCGATCCATTTGAGGTTGAACCGAGATGATTGAATCATGTAAAAATTCGATGAGCTAGGGTGAGAGGTAGGAGGAGGGAGACCAGGGAATGAACCAAGAAAAGAGGAATCCTTATAGACTCCAGGTGATACACTGATAAAATGTTCGACTATTTGTTTGTTGGCCACTGAAGAGATGATGGACTCATGGGAGGTCTAAGGCTTCAGTTTGTAATATGTCAATTTATCAATGGTGAAGATCTTTCCGTTGTGAGGAAAGTGCATTTGATAGTGCACCATAGATAAGACAGTAGACATCGCATGAGTGTAGGTATGACCCAATAGAATGTTGTAGTCTAAGGGGGCATCAATGACTTCTATGTCAACACAAACAGTCTTGCCTCCAAGAGTAATAGGATAGTTGTAGAACATGCCAAGGGGCTAGGAAGAGTGGCCATCCCACTCTCAGAGGGTGATAGTTGAAGGGGCTAACTCAAGAGAGCCTAGTTGCTTCCAAACCAAAGAATACTTCACACAGGTGGATGCCCCCTCATCAATGATACAACATGAGACGTTGGAATTCCAGATCTTGACAGGGATTTGGAAGGCGATGGAAGTAGGAAGGGGGGGATGTTTTGACTGGTCAACATAAAAGACAATAAAATAATCATATGAAGGATCCATAACACCCATGGAAGTTAGTAGATATTTTTGTTGTGAAGGGCATGATTGGAGGAATTCCAGCATTGACATGGTGGCAGGGGATTGCGCCAAGTCATATACTATACTATAGGAGTGGGAAGCTTTACCAAAAGCATAATTTTGGCATAGCACTACCTTGGGGATCCTGGCATGAACCTATGCCTTAGGCTGAGGGATCAGTAAAGGACCATTGGGTGTCGAAAGAGGCTCTGTGGGACCTAAAGAAGGGGGCTCGGTAGCAGACATATCAGGGGGCTTGTTGTACTAGCAGAACTGAGTCTGAAGGTTGAGGTCAATGGTTGTGGGTTGGTCAGATTTCATCATGAGGATGTAATAATCAGAGTTACCAAATGGAGGAGGTTGAGTGGCCACTTGACTTTCAAGGGGTTTGGTAGCCACATATCCTTGATGGGGAAAAGTATTGGTAAAGATAGCCGGTTGGATAGGGACAACATTGGGAGGAACCGAAGGGGAGGCTTGTTATCCTCAGGATGTTGCTTGAGCTTCCCACATCTAACACATCTAAATTAAAAGAGGAAAATCATTGGCGTAGCGACCATATACACCACAACAAGAACAAGGTTTATTCATGCGAATGGGCCTGTCCTGCTTGGGCTAAGTGCCCTGTCATTGGGTTGTAGTGTTAGGTGCATTCCCTTTCGGATTGTTTCCTGGATTACCTCGGGAAGATTGGTTTTTGTTTCCTTTCCAATTCTTTTTGGAAGTAGGAGGATTAGTCATACCCTATTGCACATACACCTAACCCTAAGGGGGTGGTGACTACTATTGCAGAGCTTGAGAAGGCAAGGGATGCTAAGGTGATAATGCTAGAGGAGCTGGAGCACCAAGCTGTGGATACAAATAATAAGGAGGTTGGGAAACATTGGGGTAAACAGGTTGGGAGAAAGGAGGAGGCATGTCGTATCTAGGATACATGGTACTGGGAGGGGGGAATGTGTTGGAGGAGCTAGCCCCTCATTGAGGGAAACCAAAACCCATGGGAGGATGAATGTACAAATGTGAAAGGGCTCCAATAATACCGTCGGTGGCATGGGATGCCCCCAGTGCGTTCACATCACTAGGTATAGGGAGATTAGGTAAGACGGTATAAACATAACCAAATTGTGCGTAGATCTGGAGGGAAGCATCCTCGGTCTGAGGGAAGTGAGATGCGACATATTTTCCAATAGAAGGAAAAAGGGGTCTGAGAAACTAGTCAATGTAGACACGACCTTCGAAGGTAGGGGCTCCACATAAGCACTTTCTTCTTCGCCATTCTTGAACATGGTCAGACAGATGGGTCACACACGATTTACGGAAAGAGGTCAAGAGTTCAGTACTAATTTCATAGCGAAGGGGAAGATGGAAGTAAGACAAAAAATCCCTAGAAAGAGTCGCAAAATTAGTATGAGAGGAGGAGGCCTGGTCGACATACCATTTGGAATCTTCTCTAGTAAGCATAAGTTGGAATAACCAAAGATAGACAGAGTCATCGGTGATGGATTTAGACGAACACCACATGTGGAAAGAATAGACACGGTTGGTAGGATCCTCTCCAGTAGTTCCTTCAAACTTTTGGATGTTTGAAGGGAGATTGGTTGGCATAGCAGGACAACCAATATCATGGTGTATGGGGTAATTAATCAACTAGCTAAAATCAGGAATACTTAGGCCTGCCATATAAGGGAGCAAGGGAGCAGCCGGGATAGTTCCTATTGCAGCACCACTAGTAGAATTCCCAGCATTAGGGTTGGGGCTGCCACCAAAGTTAGGTCCTAAACTAGACATGATGAAGGTGAAAGGTGGAGGAGAGTCGGGAATAGAACTAGAAAGGGAACTTGATGAACTAGAAGCAGAGTCATAATGGGGAATTGGTGCTGGACGAACTCGAACCTATGTGGAGGAGTAACTCTTTCTAACGGAAACTGAGGATGAAGGCCCAGGAGCCTCCAAGATAAACCCCTTGGGGGTGCAATGATGGAAAATAGACACGGATCATAGAAGGAACAGAGAAAAACAAGGGCAGGGAGGTGTAGGATAAAATGATTACAATGTCGAAACAAGGGTAGGGAGGTACAGGATCATTGATTACAATTTTTAAGTCTTGGCCTGGTGGTGTAAACCATGCACTCTTCACTTAGGGTGTGTGTGTATGTGATAAGTGTGTTAATTTTAATTAAGCCCATACATGTGTAGAGAAAAAAGGAAAAAATATGTTATATAACTTCAAATAAATCTGAAAATGACAGTAAAGGATACTGAATCCGACAGAAAATAAACAACTAAATATGCATCAATTTAAACCCAAGGAGGAGGGCTTCACAACAACTAATATATGGGTGGGAAGAATCTAGTCAAAGCTCAAAAAATGGCAAATGGATCTAAAGTCTGGAGGGACATGGATCTAAAGGTCAGATCTACTAGAAATAGGTGCACAAAACAACAAAAAACTAGAGGGAAAGGTGCTACAAAAAAGGTGGTGAAATGTTACAACCTGAAAGGAAATGGAGGGGACCCAAAAGGAGGAAAAAAAATAACTAAACATAGGTGTTTTGGATGGATGAATAACCAATCTGAAATGGATCCGAAAGTACAGGTTCAGATCTAAAAAATGGTTGATCAACACACTGAAATCTCAAAAGACCTACTTGAGCTAAACTCCTCCTAAAAAGGTGTAAGCGTACTGAAGCCTTAAGGGGCTTGCTTCCTACTTGGAAAAGTAAACCTAAGCAAGTACATGTCCAAGATGGGTGGAGAGGGAGGTCACACAACCCTGAATAGTGGCCTAGAGAAACCCAGAAAAATCACAGAAAAATTCATGCAAAAAGTATGGGTCGCAATTTTCTAACTTGTTTTCTGCTCAGGTCGTAGGTTTTAGGTTGTTCTTCACATCCTAAAGGTTGAGGTTGTAGTTTTTGGCCCAAAAAGTGTGACCTACACTTCCAACTATTTCGAGAGTAGATTTTAGAAAAATTTGTCATATTTGCTGCAGCTGATACCTGCTACCTACGCAATAGGACCAGAAACACACGAAAGTAAGAATTTTTACTGTTTTAGGGTTTTAAAGGTTAAAAATAGCATCAAGAAATGAAAAATAAGAGGCTGAAGAAAAACCCCAGGGGTTTAAGTATCTTCTCATGCAGGGATCTGAAAAATGATAGCGGTCGTAATTATAAACCCTTGTGGAGTTGCTAGTTGTTAGTGTGAATTCTAATCGCAAGCGTACGAAAAAATCTCACTTTAGATGTGCATAAAAAACAACCCTAACATCAAATATGGCTGTCAATTTCCTTAAATATATAGTTAGTGATCAGAATAAATGATACAAAAATCGAGATCTATGCAATTAAATACATTAAACAACAAATAATAAGCAAGAGTTTCTCCATGCACCCATTGAACAAGACAATAATTTTTAAAGAATTTTTTGTATTACGACACCTGGGAAGGGAACATAGAAATATGTTACTAGTTCCCCTCAATGGGATGGGTTCTTGTATGTCCTCAACACTTCAAATATAATATCTATTTCTCTCTTTTGATGGTGCAAAAAACCCAGATAGAAACAGAACTCAAAGGGAGCTCACAAGCAAAAAGTAGAAAAATATGACAATGATGGAGGATCGAAGTCATACCAAAACTATAGATCTAGAGTGATATTTAGGTAACAAAAGGTAGTGACTAAATAGAAAAACCCTTATATTTATAACAAAATATCGAGTTAGTCTAGATATTGATGCATAATTAAAATATTATTAACCAAATCTAGATCGAACTTTTATGGAAAATTTTATTATTTTTGATGGAGGGAAAAAGAATTTGAATTTGGTCAAATCCCTTTATTTGTAAATAATAAATAAATAAATGATTTATTTATTATTTTAATAATTTGGTTGAGTAATAATTAAATAAATAATTATTTATTAAATTATTTATAAATGATTTAGTCAAATTTAACAAGGAATATTATTTAAATAATGTTTTAAATAATTATTCCTAGAAAATAATAAGATAAATAATGATTTATCTAATTAATTTTCTTGTTTTGGGTTAAATATGACCAAGAATATTAATTAAACTGTGGTTTAATTAACTATCCCTTGAGGAAAATCAAACAAATAAGGATTTATTCAATTATTCCTCATGGGGTTTCCTGTTTAGACCAGAAAATTTTTAATAAGTTTTGGATTAGTAAGGTATTTTTCATAGTGAAAACAATTTTTCTATGGTAAAATTAGTCTTACATGGTGTACTTTGGTCCATCTAATAGTAACATGTTAGATGACCAAAAATCGGTATAACACATGTCCCTCTTGATAAGAATTATAACATCTTAATGGTCCTCCTCCACCAGTCATACGCCCTCTTATTCCTGGCCCTCCTCATCCTCGAGGAGCCTCATTTACTCTGTAAGATGTTATGTTCAGTCTATCAGTGAGTGCATCAAATACTTTACACTATTTTTTGTGGTGTGTACTTGAGGCAAAAATCACACAGTAAACGTTGTTTGGGACATTAGAGTGCTTCTATATAATGGGGCATAGGCGAGGTGGATGGCCAAATCCCTTAAAAATATCGCAATACTCATTTGAAGTTGTATTCTACTGCTTTGAGAATCCATTGAAGTGTGTTTGAATAGGGTACAAACCTTTTGTATTTACTTGTGCAACTCCTCCTGCTGGTGGTGGTACTTAAGGTCTTGTTGATGATGACCCAATTGTTGTTCCCCACAATCTAGGGCACTCTGAGACTAATTGTCCTTCCCGTAAACAATGTGTGCACCACACATTCGGTCACACTAGGTGAGATAGATGTATATCCTTAAGTTTCTATGTTAAACTTGCAATTTTATGTTGTAGCCCCAGCAGAGAGGGATGCGTGGCGGTTACGCCTCCTCTAAATTCTTGTGGATGTCCTGCCATTTCTTCAGTTCACATCGCTTGCTCTAGCGCATCTTGGAGTGTGTCGATCTTTTATTGCATTAACGGTGTTTTGGTGGGAGGTATAAGAGCCTTGATAAACCATCCACACTAATGATTTGGGTCTATGGGATAACTCATTTTACCAATGGTGTCTTTGAACCTTCTTATTAGCTCCCAATTTGTCTCTCCTTCTCGCTGCTTAATTTCCTAGAGTTCAGATAACCCTTGGTAGTTCTTATGTAGTAATTTAAATTCTTGCACAAATTCCCTCTTTCCATCATCTATGGATGGATTTGGATGTAATTTTGACCATTTAATGAACCACCATAATTCTCTCTCTCATAGCATAGTCTATAACTCAATTAACCTAACAACATCTGTTGTTTGGTGATCCCTCCAGATTTCCTCAAACAAGTATGAGGGTTGTTCCAGATCTTCGTTCCCCTTTCCTGAAAACTCAAGATATCTGGTGAATGATCTTGTCATTTATGTCTATGTATGTGGTGTTATCACTCCCCCCAAATTCCCAAGGCTGAGAGTGGGATTGAAGGAAGGTAACCACATACCAGACTTTAGGTCAAATAGCTAGCCCTACCAGGACTAGAGAGGGCTCTCTCAATGTCACTTTGCAGTCAATTAAATGAATGTATATTTAATTATATTATGCTAGGTATGTAAGCTCATTAAATAGGGGTTCTGTTTGATGTTTGTGTGTTGGATAGGAATGTTAGTAAGGAGACTAGGTCTAGGGTTTTAGGTTTGCATTCAAGATTAATTTGCATAGAATATGGATGAGGCCTTGTAGGTAGCTTGAAAGCATGTTTAGTTTGTCATTGTGTATAAGATGAAATGATATAAAATCTGAATGAGCACTGAGGTGAATTCATTCATTTAGAGGAACATAAAGATATAATGTAAATCTTGTTAAGAAAAATCATGAAAAGGCATGATTTCTACTTATAAAATAACAAGATAAACACATAGAATAATGTATATGAAAGAGGATTAAATATCATTCAACATGATAATATAAACATACAGAGAAATAACAAATGCTCCAAGCCATACCATAGGATTCTCAACACAAAATTTGCAACATTGTCTTTGATTTCATTCCAAAAGGCTTGTACAATATCTCCACTGCAAAAAACAACTATCCAACCCAAATAGTAGACTAAAGTGGGTCTACTTATAGAAAATATGAAAATGACACCTCATAAAATTAAACCTAATTCAAAAAATGAATCATAATTACATGATAGAGTCACTTCCTAGAATTTAGAGGTTAGAAACCATTCCCCTCAAATTCAACATGACTAGGAGTGTGTGTCCCCCACATTAAATTACATGTTTCCTCATGATATGAGAAATACCAACACAATTACTCCACTCCCCAAAATAAAGGACAACAAAACCTTGAAAATATGACTATTTTGATTAAGAGGTCTCAGGAGCTTGTATTTTAGACGCGTAGCGCCATTTTACGTATGTGTAACACCTTTTACGCATGCATAACACCTTACGTATGCGTAACACATTTTTGGTAGATGTGTAACACCTTTTTGCATAGATTTTACCGACTTTTAGGACTCTAAATCCAAACCTGGAAGTTAGGTCAATTAGCCCCATGTTTCTAGTTTCCATAACATCTTGAATTTTGAAAAATGACCCATGGGAAGGCCTCCAAAACTTGATTCTACCAACCTTACTCCAGATGTGTAGCGTCGTGTTACAGATGTGTAGCATCACTTTGAGAGGTGATTTGGAGGCCTTACGAGAGGATTTTGTGGCTTCAAGTGGTATGGTTGGAAATATTAGGATGTATTCTACAAAATGGAGTCATCAAGAACTTCAAAACCCTACTCGAAACCCCTGAATATTTGACTTGAAGACAACCTTTTCAAAAGTGCAGAAAATGACCTGGAGCAAATATATTTTTGGAATTTCTCTCAAATCATAACACTTGTGAATTAACTTCAGGATTTTTTTGTTCTTTTGCCTACTATTGACAAAAACCTCTTTCAATTTTATAAAAATCATATCGATTTCTTCACAAACTGATTTTGATGCCAAGTTGTCCTTGTGTGCAATGTAAACCCTGGAAAATCACCTTTTGATGAATTGTGAAGCATTTATCTCGTGAAAATTGGATGGCTCAAACCTGGAATGATGACCTCCCTTGTGAAATTTCTTTTCACCCTCCATGCTACTTGTGAAAACAATCAAACCCTCCTATATGAAATTTGTGGGTAGGTATGATGAATTTGGGAAAACAGGAGCTATGGATAGGGTAGGTTTAGGGGTTGTGATGGAGTATAAGGAGGTTGGGGAAAATTCCAAAAAAAAATGAGACAGTAAGGTAATGTGTTAGTTCAAGAATACAGGTGGAATCACTTGAAATGGGTATGGGAAAGTTGTTCAACATAATAAAACACATATATTTTCCAATTTTGTTGTGAAAGTGTAGTGAGGAGTTAGGGTTTTGATGAAAAAAGGGTAAAGGGAACTCTAAGTGGTATGGGGTGTTGGGGTAGGATTTTTGAAGGGTTTGTGAAGAATGATTGAAGGTTTAGATGGTGGGAAAATGGTCTCTAATGGCCTAAGCCAATCAAGGAAGGAAAAATCATAGAATGGAGGAAAGCCAAAAACCCTAATGATAAAAAGCACTCATGTACTTATGAAATGTCTTCAAGAAAGCTTTGGAATGTCAACTTACTATTTAGGAGGCCACAGGAGGTTTGCACAGTGATTTTGGAGCTTGATACTTTGATTTAGAAGCCAAATTACATAAGCGTAGCACACTCCAAGATGTGTAGCAGAGGATTCCAGAAGCGTAACACAGCCTTCCAGATGCGTAACACGGGCTTTTTGGAGCAGTTTTCTTGATTTTCTTCCAACCCTTGACAATAATGGATCAATGTTGAAGGTAAGAGAGGAGCTCTACCAAACATGAAAATAAAAAATGAGTTTAATAAGCCTTATTTTTCCTCTTTATAACATCTTGAAATGACTTTTTGTCTTTTAGTGAAACCAAAAACTTTGAGGACATTTTTTCCTTTTTGAAACAATTTGACATTGAAACAAGTTTTGAAATAAGACAAATTATCTTACTTTATTCCCCTAACTATGCTAACTCCATTTAAAATACTGATATGATGAAAATGAAGCCTTCTTCGCCCTTTTTGGTGACATATTTGGACTTTTCAGTGGAAAAACAAGGACACCTAGAGAATAGACCTAGATGGGATACTAAGAGACTCGACCTAAGAATCTAAATAGAAATGAGTGGCATGACCTTTGAGATTGTTATGGCCATGGATGAATTTTTAGGGGGAGCAACATTTCACCTAGACCACATGTTCGACCTAGACCACATGTAGTGACCAAGATTTATTTGAAAACTTGCTCTTTTGAAAAGACAAAATTTCACCTAGACTACTAACAAGTAAATCAAAGATACATAGTTGATCATCAACATATTGACACACATGTGGAAGTAGTACAAATCCTCTAGTTCCCGGTTAAGAAATTCCTTCCGCTAATACTACTGTTAGTGTTTACTTTCACTTTAGATTGAATATTATGTATTTACTCAATCTTCACACTTTAACAAAACTTTATCGTGGGGGTGATAGAGTACCAGGGAAAGGTTAGGAAAAATGATACTTGGAATTTGGGGAATAGGATTACCTTGCATAGAGGCCACCAGTCTTTCTTGAAACAATCGTTCCATCGCATCATGTAATTCACCATCCAAATGATTCTCAGGGCTTCTGTCTTCCTATCATTTGGACATATTTCCTTTATATGATCAAGATGGGCTCCTATGAACTTGTCTAACCCCTCTGGTGGACCCCTCTATTCCTGTGGGCCCTCTCTCAACTTCATTCCCAACTATCATCTGTGGCACCTCTTCTTGTTGGTGTGCATTCTCCTTCTACTTTTCAAACTCTTGTATTTCCCATTCCCGCCACTTCTCTACGATTTCTGCCCTCCAATATGGTCTTAGATCTCTCGACTTATTATAACTTCTAGCGTCCATCTCATTAGTTTCCTTTTTCCCCTTTCCGTAGCATTTCTCCCTTAGTTCCTTCGCCCAGTACTAGTTGTTTAAGCTTCCATAGTAGGATTTTGGAAATATAGTAACCCCGTTCATTATCGTACTTAATCCATAGGATTTTTAGCAAATTTCCTTGCAATCTGAAATTGAATAAATTCCCTTAGAATGTTGGAAATATTGTCATTGATGGCAAAGGAGGCAATTTCCCTTGCAAAGGCGGCAAGACTCATTCCAAGAGACAAATAACAGAGTTAAAGGAAGGCAAAAGAGGCACAACGAAGGCAATAGAGGCAGTGGCAGAAAGTCAAAATGTAACATTCATAGAAGCACAGTGAAGAACTGTTATCGGAAGATAGAGACAGAGGCAGAGTGACAGAAGCAGAGACAGAGGCAGAGAGCTGTTACAAAATTCCGGGAATCGCACTCTCCAACCGGCGGAGCAGAGGCAGAGACAGAGGCAGAGAGCAGTTACAAAATTCCGAGAATCGCACACTCCAACCGACGTTATACAACACGAATCTTATTCCGGGAATCGCAGACTCCAGCCGAGCGTTACACATATAATACAGAACCATATTCCGGGAATCGCACTCTCCAACCGGCGGAGCACATATAACAAATACAAATATAATTCCGAGAATCGCTTCACTCCAGCGACAAAATATATATAAGCATATATATCAGTTATATACAAGCAGAGCACTTTAACCAAAGGTTCTATCAAAACGAAATGGCTTATAAGGTGGGACCCCTCCCCAATCGCAATCGGAGAAAAGGTTCAATCGGCGGAGTTTTGTTATGAGCTCCGATTAAAGGCCGGACCCGATTGAGCTATATGCCACAGTTTATTGCTAATCGCATCCGAGTTCCCAATCGCATCAGAATTGGTCAATCGCATCAGAGAACATGTGATTTGCGATTACGATTGGAAGTCCAGACCCGATGGAGGTATGAATTATAATTCAAACATGTTTGAAGTCCTGTCCCAATCGCATCAGAAAAATACAATGAACAGTGGTCAATCACAACACATATTAAAAGACTTGCGATTGCGATTAAGAGTTCGGACCTGATGGGTGTATTAACGATGGTGTATATATATTTGAATTCCGGCTAATCTCATCGGAACTTTCCGATTGATCGCAAGTGCTTTGTAATATGCTCCGATCAAGTGGTGGACTCGATGGCATTATACGATGGATTTAATAGGTTCAATTGCATCCGGAATCTCAATCGCAATCGGAACTCTCCGATTGATCGCACGACTTTGTAAAACGCTACAATTGAAGTGGCGGACCCGATCCAGTTATAAGCGAGAGTTGATATATGAAAATCGCATCCGTGTTCTGATCGAAATCAGAACTTTTCTATTATGCGCCCCGATTGCATTTGATTGAAGCCCAGACCCGATGGGCTTATTAACTATGATTAACAAGTGTTTGAGTTCCAGTTCTAATCGCAAACGAAAATTTGTGAAGGCACTGTTATATATATATATATATATATATATATATATATATATATATATATATATATATATATATATATATATATATAGAAAGTTGTTGCGATTGTATTGAAAAGTACCGCGTGGTCTGTGGACCCACGGGCCTCGGCTTAAGGTGGAGGGCAATTATCAATATACAATGACTGTGATATATGTCCGTTCCGCTTGCGGAATGTTCCACATCAACAAGACACTCGTGGCATGAAAAGCGTTGGAATATGGCCCAGAATTACAGTCATCATATTCATTTATATATATAAAGCGTTGATATAAAAATGAAAAATGCAGTTACACAAATACAGAAGTTACGCAGCAGCCATATACAGAAATACATACAAGAGAACAGAAAAGAGATAAAACACAGTCACAGAAAAGACAAAGACACAGTCAGAGAAAATACAAATGCGCAGTAAGCCAAGAGACAAAATGAGTGAGCTGGAGTTCTCATTTAAATTTGAATGTAAATGTTTTAATTGTTTTTATTGTTTGTGATGCATTGGCAAGTCTCCGAGAGAAAACAAACTCCCACTGTAATGTTAAAATTGACACCTACAGTTATAATTTCTGAGTACGCTGATAAAAGGAGTGAGAAGGCAGAAAGCAAAGAGACATGACTTTCCATTTTGAATTCCAAGCAGAATACAAACAGTGATGTGAGGAAATCTATAAATAATATCATCTTGATATTCAAGAAAAAAAAAAGAGAGAGAAAACTAAGAGAAGGCAGAATATAGAAGTGTGAGGCAGAGAAGATTAAGAAAAGCAGAACAGAAGGAGAAGCTACAAAACAGGGCTGATATCTGATGTAAATCAGCAAACTTTCAGTTTGATAAATTGAGGAAGTTGGAGCTTCCCTATCAAGTTGCAGCTTGATAGTCGTCAGTTGTAGCTGACTGAGGTTGGAGCCTCCTGTAGGTTGGTGCCTGCAGAAAACTGAAGGGAGTTGGTGCTTCCTTGCAAGTTGTAGCTTGCGGAATTGAGGTAGGAGCCTCCTGTAGGTTGGTGCCTGCAGAAAAACAGTGGTGAGAGGGAGTTGGAGCTTGCCTTTGCATCACAACAATAATAAGATGTGGTTTTCTCCCTTTATGGGTTTCCACTTATATCTGGTGTCTCTGTGCATGATATTTATGTATTGATCTGATATGTATCATTTGCTTAATACCTGCTGCTCTCAAATTAAGTCTATTGCTCTATTAAACTAATACTTTCAGATTACATTCTAAGATTACTCTCACATTAAATAGAGTTTGAAATGAAGGTGTAAATAAGTTTATTGAAAAGTTTAAAAGATCAAGAATGTATTAAACTGATTCACCCCCCCCCCCTCTCAGTTTAATTTGAGATTCAACAATTGGTATCAGAGCAGGTTCCTTTGTACAAGTCTAACAACTGAAAGGAGATCCTAGGTTCCCAAGATGGCTAGTAAAGAAGGATGCTCAACCAATAAAGCCCCTTTCTTCACCGGTGAAAATTATGCTTTCTGGAAAATCAGAATGAAGACATACATAATGTCTCTAGGAATAGAAGTCTGGGCTGCTGTGCAATTAGGATATGACCCGAAGGCAACTGACTCAGAAAAGGACGCAAAACAAGATTTTGTGGCTAATGCAAAAGCCATGAATGCCATCCTGAATGGATTATGTGAAGCAGAGTTTATTAAAGTAATGCACAAAGACACTGCTAAGAAAATATGGGATACTCTTGAAGACATACATGAGGGAGACCAGAAAGTAAAAACTGCCAAACTTCAAGTATATAGAGCCCAGTTTGAAAACTTAAAAATGAATGATGATGAAGATGTTGGTAGCTTCTTCTTAAAAGTTGCAGAATTTGTTAACAATATGAAAGCTCTTGGAGAAACCATACCAGAAAGTATAGTTGTGCAAAAGATTCTAAGATCACTGCCATCCAGATTTAATCCCAAGGTATCTGCAATAGAAGAGACAGTGGATTGGGAGACTTTGACCATGAACTGGATACTTGGAAATCTAATAGCCTATGAAATGAGGCTCCCACAGAAGAAACCAAGTTCGAGGGAAGCAGCTTTTAAAACAGAAAAGAAGAAAGAAGAAGAGGGAGAAATATGCTCTTGCTCAGATGAAGAAGAAGCAAAATTTGTTAAGAAACTGGATAGAGGTTCAAGTAAATACAAAGGTAAAATTCCTTTCAAGTGCTTTAACTGTGGAAGAGTTGGACACTATGCTGCTAAGTGTCCTCAAAAGAAAGCAAGGAATTAGGCTCAAGAGTCAGAAAAGAATAAATCAAAGAACTAGCAGAAGGGAAAGAAGTTCAACAGAAAATATTTCTATGCTAAACAAGACAACAGTACATCTGAAGATTCAGATGAACCCTCAAGTGAAGAAGGAACCTCAGATTTTTTATTGATGGCCATAGAAGATTTTGAGGGACTCACGCAAGATGAAGAAGAAGAAGGGGAAGTCGACCCTCAGGAGCAAGAAGTTCTCAATAGAGATTGACAGACTCAAACTAAAATGCAGAAAACAAAAAGAGATTCTCCTAAAATGTGTGAAAGAAGAACAAAATTCAGAAGTCCTCATGCAGCTGAAGGTAAAGCTTGAGGAAGCCAAGAAGATAGAAGATATGTTACTTCAGCAAATCAAAGATAAATATCAAGAACAAGAGAAGCTGGAAGAAGAAATTCTGTGTCTAAGAAACAAATTAGAAAATGCTCAATAGAAAGTTTCTATATACCCTTCTCAAACAACAAGCTCTATTAAGTTGAATGAAATTTTGGTTGCTCAAAGATCCCCTATGATAAAGACTAGAATAGGCTACGAAGGAGAATCAAGTAAAGGAAAAGAAAAGGTTGACAGAGAGATTATTTTTGTAAAAACAAAGAAGGATGAGGAAGTAGCTCAAATAATTCCTACAAAAGAAAAAATCTGCAATAAGAGAGATAGAGAGCAGAAGAAACCTCTAGTAACAAAGAATATAATGAATACTAAGATGGCAGAAAAAGAATCATATGCCCCTAAGTATATCAAATTTGGAAGTCATCAGAGGAAATTCTTCCCTCCTATGAAGAATGCCACCTGCTATGTCTGCCACAAGCCAGGACACATTGTTGCATATTGTTATGTAAGGAAGAGTAATTTAGACCTGCAAAAGATGAAAAAAGTGAAGAGGTTATCTCAAACAGACAAATGGAGGAAACAACCTTACATCAGGTATGCAAATAATTTCTATGGTTATTGTTTTTATTGTAAGGAATTTGGCCATAAAATTATTGAATGTAGAAAGTATAGACAAAGACTGATGTTCAATACCTCAAGGAGGTTTATGAGTCAAAGCAATTTTTTTCATGCTCACAATTCTGCAAAAACTATAATCAAATGTTCAAAAGGGGGCCTCCAGTGGATAAAGAAGGTGAATAACCGTGACCTGGCTCTAACTGCTCAAGATCTGAAAAGCCAGTGGTACTTGGATAGTGGCTGCTCCAAACACATGACTGGAGACAGAAGCAAGTTTATAACTCTTGATGAAAAGAAATCTGGCAATGTTATTTTTGGTAATGATAAATCAGGAAAGATCAAGGGAAAAGGCTCAATCAGCATAGACAATGGCAGAGGAAAAGCCCAAGAGGTACTATTTGTGGATGGACTGAAAGCAAATTTACTGAGTGTCAGTCAGATGTGTGACAAAGGCTGTGAAGTTCTTTTTAGAGCACAAGATTGTGTAGTCAGGTCAAGCACAACAGGAAAGACTCTGCTTAAAGGTGTTCGAACAGAGAACAATGTATACATAGTGAAAGAGGAAGATGAAGCCTGCCATCTTAGCAAACTTGAGGAGTCATGGTTGTGGCATAGGAGATTGGGACATCTCAGCTTTGACCATATCATCAAATTGAGCAAGAAGAAAGCTGTCAAAGACATGCCAGAAATAAAAAGGCCTTCAAATACTATATGCAAATCTTGTCAATTGGGGAAACAGACTTGCACATCCTTTAAATCTAAAGAGGAGTTGTCAACAAGAAGACCACTCCAGCTTGTGCACATGGACCTGTGTGGACCTGCTAGAACTAGAACACCAAGTGGAGAATCCTATTTCATGCTGATAATAGATGACTTCTCCAGAATGACATGGGTTGCCTTTCTAAAAAATAAATCAGAAGCATTGGAAAAATTTAAGATATTCAGAGCATTAGCAGAAAATCAAACTGGATGTAAGCTGAAATGTATCAGATCAGATAGAGGAGGATAATTCACAGATTATGACTTTGCAGACCTATGTAATGAACATGGAATAAAGAAAAAATTTACTATTGCAGGGACACCTCAGCAGAATGGAGTAGCAGAGAGACAAAACAGGTCTATACAACAAATAGCTAGAGCTATGATGCAAGAGAATAATATTGCTCAAACCTTCTGGGCAGAAGCAGTACACATAGCAGTACATATCCTTAATAAAGCTCACTTAAGGCCAAGCAGTGACAAGACTCCATATGAACTATGGCATGGAAAGCCAACTTCAATAAAACATTTCAGAGTCTTTGGTAGCAAGTGTTACATAAAGAATAATGATGAAAACCTTGGAAAATTTGATGCAAGAGCAGATGAAGGGATTTTTCTAGGATATGCTTCCAAAAGCAAAGGGTACAGGTGCTACAACAAGATCCTTCGGAAGATAGTTGAAAGTATTGATGTGAGATTAGATGAAGAACTTCCAAACAATACAAGAAATACATACTGTTGCAGTCCATCAGACAACCATGAAGAGGAAGACAAGGATGATGATGAAACAAGCAAGACAATAGATGATGCAGAGCTGAGCTCGAAAACCCCCTCAAGATACACTCAGAAGAATCATCCTGAAGATCAGATCATAGGTGACAAGAAAGCAAGAGTCCAGATAAGAAGGCAGCTAACAGAACAAACAGAAGAAGTATACATAGCCATGTTATCACAAATAGAGCCAAAGAAATTTGAAGAAGCCAGCAAGGACAAGTATTGGGTAAAAGCAATGAATGAAGAATTGGACCAAATTGAGAAGAAAAATACCTGAACTAGTTCCTGGACTCCATTGAGAAAAATATCATTGGTTCAAAATGGGTATTCAAAAACAAAATGAAATGAGCAAGGACAAGTGCAAGTAATCAGAATAAAGCCAGTCAAGACCAGAAATAGATACTTACAAATTGAAGGACTGACTATGATGAAAATTTGCACTCGTAGCCGTAATGGAGAAGTACGGGGAATGTTCCCTGCATTTGCAAGCACAAGACTTCAAGGTATATCAAATGGACAAAGTCCTATTTTTAATGGAGATCTAGAAGAAGAAGTGTATATAGAACACTGCTGAAGATTCATCGATTGCATAAAGAAAGGGTTGTGTGCAGATCAAGAAGGCCCTATATGGATCAAACAGCTCCTCGTGCTTGGTACTCAAGATTGAGGCATTTGTGCTGTGGCTACCAAAGAGGCAGAGTAGACAACAATCTATACATAAAAGCCCATGAAAATGAACTTCTAATCGTTGTAGTATATGTTTATGACATTATTTTTGGAAGCAATAGAGATGAACTAGCAAAAGGGTTTATTGAGGAGATAAAATCAGAGTTTTAGATGTCCATGATTGGAGAACTCAGTTTCTACTTAGGACTTCAAATTCAGCAAAAGAACACAAGTACATTCATCTCACAAGAAAAATACTTAAAAGAAATGTTGAAAAAGTTCAAAATGGAGGACTGCAAACCTGTGTCAACTCCCATGATCACTAGATGTTTGCAGCCGATGATAGGTCTGCAGTGATCAAAACTCTTAGCCAGATCCATGATAGGAAGCCTTGCTATACTTGACAGCCTTCAAGACTCGTACATCATGCTAGCAAAGAGGGACTAGTGGAAAAGATATCAAGCAAGACTTAAACAAAATCATCTTCCGGGCAAGAAAAGAAGACTCAGATACCTCCAAAGGAACCGCACAATATGGGATTTGGTATCCTCTAAAGGTAAAGTTTCACTTGACAAAGTTACACAGATGCGCATTGGGCTAAATTGCAGTGGATGATAGGAAGAGTACAAGTGAGTGTGAATTCTATCTAGGAGAAAGTCCGGTGGCATGGCTACAAGAAATTAAACATCCATCCTCTGGCCAAAGCCGAAGTGAATATATAGCAACAAGAAAGATGATGCAATAATGTCATGTGGATAAAGCTGATACTCGAAGACATGAAGGTAAGCATTGATGAACCTATTTCAATCAAATGTGATAATACAAGTGCTATAAGTATATCTAAAAATCCTGTGCTTCACTAAAAAACCAAACATATTCCAATCAAGTATCATTTTATCCGAGAACAAGTAGCTCAAAAGATAGTCAAACTGGAGTATGTACCAACAAAAGAACAAACAACAGATATATTTACCAAACCACTTGCTAAAGAACCATTTCAATACTTGAGAGATAAACTAGGGGTAGTATCTGCAGATGCTACTCTCTAATATAAAGAGGAAGCACAATTTCAGGGGGAGAACAAAAATGAAAATATCATTCCAGGGGGAGAACAAATTTTTATTAAAGATAAGCATATAAACAAGTCTTATGTGGATCGCATTATCAATATTATCGGCATTCATAAGCAACAAGAATCTTTCAATCGTAAAATGCAGCATCTCTGTCTGCAATATAGCACATATTATAGGCACTACAAATGAAACACAACATAGTCCAATTTCGGCGGAAGAGGACCTAAACGTAACTCAGAGAAAGGAAATACAATGACAGAACCCCTACAGAGAGATGAGGAGTCATCCTTTGCCATTGATGTCAAGGGGGGAGGAAGAACAAATAGCAAACAAAGAAGAGCAAGCAACAAGAGAAAGAAAGAAAAACAGAGAGAAAGGATTGCCATCAATGCCAAAGGGGGAGATCCGTTGGAAATATTGTCATTGATGGAAAAAGGAGCAGCGCACTTAGGCAAAGGCGATCACTCAGTAAGTGAAATAGGCACACAGGATATATAAAAGGAAGGCAAAAGAGGACACAAATAAAGAATAAATAGAGGCAAATAAAGAAGAAAGTCAAAATGTGTCACTCATAGAAGTACGTGAAGAACCATTATCTGGGAGGAGATAGGAGTATAGAAAGGGACGTAGTTGCAGACGAGGCAGAGAGCAAGCAGAAAATTCAAGAATCAGACTCCTCCAACTGGGCCGGAGTGTAGGCAGACAGGCAGAGATGGGGCCATAAAGCCCCCAGAATCGCTTCACTCATTAAAGATATAATACAGAACCATATTCCGGGAATCGCAGACTCCAACCGGCGTTATACAACACGAATCTTATTCCGGGAATCGCAGACTCCAGCCGGGCGTTACACATATAATACAGAACCATATTCCGGGAATCGCACTCTCCAACCGGCGGAGCACATATAACAAATACAAACATTATTCCGGGAATCGCTTCACTCCAGCGGCAAAATATATATAACCATATATATCAGTTATATACAAGCGGAGCACTTTAACCAAAGGTTCTATCAAAACGAAATGGCTTATAAGGTGGGACCCCTCCCCAATCGCAATCGGAGAAAAGGTTCAATCGGCGGAGTTTTGTTATGTGCTCCGATTAAAGGCTGGACCTGATTGAGCTATATGCCACAGTTTATTGCTAATCGCATCCGAGTTCCCAATCGCATCGGAATTGGTCAATCGCATCGTAGAACATGTGAGTTTCAATTGCGATTGGAAGTCCGAACCCGATGGAGGTATGAATTATAATTCAAACATGTTTGAAGTCTTGTCCCAATCTCATCGGCAAAATACAATGAACAGTGGTCAATCTCAACACATATTAAAAGACTTACGATTGCGATTAAGAGTTCGGACCTGATGGGTGTATTAACGATGGTGTATATATATTTGAATTCTGGCTAATCGCATTGGAACTTTCCGATTGATCGCAAGTCCTTTGTAATATGCTCCGATCAAGTGGCGGACCCGATGGCATTATACGATGGATTTAATAGGTTCAATCGCATCCAGAATCTCAATCGCAATCGAAACTCTCCAATTGATCGCACGACTTTGTAAAACGCTGCGATTGAAGTGGCGGACCCGATCCAGTTATAAGCGGGAGTTGATATATGCAAATCGCATCCGTGTTCTGATCGCAATCAGAGCTTTTCTATTATGCGCCCCGATTGCGTTTGATTGAAGCCCCGACCCGATGGGCTTATTAACTATGATTAACAAGTGTTTGAGTTCCAGTTCTAATCGCAAACGGAAATTTGTGAAGGCGCTGTTATATATAAATATATATATATAAAGTTGTTGCGATTGTATTGAAAAGTGCCACGTGGTCTGTGGACCCACGGGCCTCGGCTTAAGGTGGAGGGCGATTATCAATATACAATGACTGTGATATATGTCCGTTCCGCTTGCGGAATGTTCCACATCAACAAGACACCCGTGGCATGAAAAGCATTGGAATATGGCCCAGAATTACAGTCAGCATATTCATTTATATATATAAAGCGCCGATATAAAAATGAAAAATGCAGTTACACAAATACAGAAGTTACGCAGCAGCCATATACAGAATGACATACAGAGAACAGAAAAGAGATAAAACACAGTCACAGAAAAGACAAAGACACAGTCAGAGAAAAGACAAATGCGCAGCAAGCCAAGAGACAAAACGAGTGAGCTGGAGTTCTCATTTAAATTTGAATGTAAATGTTTTAATTGTTTTATTGTTTGTGATGCATTGGCAAGTCTCCGAGAGAAAACAAACTCCCACTGTAATGTTAAAATTGACACCTACAGTTATAATTTCTGAGTAAGCTGATAAAAGGAGTAAGAAGGCAGAAGGCAAAGAGACATGACTTTCCATTTCGAATTCCAAGAAGAATACAAACAGTCATGTGAGAAAATCTATAAATAATATCATCTTGATATTCAAAAAAAAAAAGGAGAGAGTAAATCGAGAGAAGGCAGAATATAGAAGAGTAAGACAGAGAAGATTAAAAAAAGCAGAACAGAAGGAGAAGCTACAGAACAGGGCTGATATCTGAGGTAAATCAGCAAAATTTCAGTTTGATAAATTGAGGAAGTTGGAGCTTCCCTATCAAGTTGCAGCTTGATAGTCGTCAGTTGTAGCTGACTGAGGTTGGAGCCTCCCGTAGGTTGGTGCCTGCAGAAAACTGAAGGGAGTTGGTGCTTCCTTGCAAGTTGTAGCTTGCAGAATTGAGGTAGGAGCCTCCTGTAGGTTGGTGCCTGCAGAAAAACAGTGGTGAGAGGGAGTTGGAGCTTGCCTTTGCATCACAACAATAATAAGATGTGGTTTTCCCCCTTTATGGGTTTCCACTTATATCTGGTGTCTCTGTGCATGATATTTATGTATTGATCTGATATGTATCATTTGCTTAATACCTGCTGCTCTCAAATTAAGTCTACTGCTCTATTAAACTAATACTTTCATATTACATTCTAAGATTACTCTCACATCAAATAGAGTTTGAAATGAAGGTGTAAATAAGTTTATTGAAAAGTTTAAAAGATCAGGAATGTATTAAACTGATTCACCCCCCCCCCCTCTCAGTTTAATTAGAGATTCAATATAGAAAATGATTGATAAATTCCTGTTGAAAAATATACAATGTCCCCCTCCAAAATCGAATGTACCCAAAAATTTACTTCTCACATTAGATCAATATCCAGTCTGTGCAAGGATGTCAGATCTATGTGGATCCAGTCATGACATGATTGAATCGATTCCCCAACTTTAAATTTTTACTTGGATTCTTTGCAGCCAATTGTAGATCTCCTCGGGAATATTTCCCCAAAATGTAGGTTTTAACCCTGAACAGAAATATCTACACACGATTCTTATAACAGAAAATAAACAATAGCAAGAGCATAAAACATAAAACAGATAAACATAGAGATTTTCCCCTGGATCCCAAATCGGACGGAACAAATGATTTTTCATTATGTTCCTCTTTTGTTACAACACATATATATACATGCCGAAGCATACATAAACCCCAATCCATTAACCGATAGACTATAACCGTAGTTCCCCGACCGGATCTTACAAAATACCAAGGGCCGAAAACCATCGATTCCCAAAACCATGTGTGTAAATAAACTAAGGGGCGGACCCGCCTAAGGAGTGGGTCCGCAGCCAAAAACAGCTGACGGGCGCTACCCCCGACCCCAACGGTGGGATTGGCTTCGCCCGTGGACTTCAAATACGCCCGATAAATATACAGCGCATGGGGCTAGTCGTGGAAAGAATATAACACATACCCAACATTCTCCCACTTGTTGTTTTCTTTCCATAGGGGGCCACAGGAGAGCTTAGTCATTGGGCTAATTCTTCAACACCCATTGTTTCTCTACACCAAGAGAACTTCTGAGTGCTCACAGACTTCGTCAATGCATCTGCAACATTCTTCAAAGTGTCCACCTTTACCAACAACACCCTTTTAGCCTCAACCATATCTCTAACAAAGTGATATTGAACATCAATGTGCTTTGTCTTTGAATGATAAGCAGGGTTCTTAGCCAAGAAAATTGCACTTGGCTATCACAGTCTATCCTTATAGCTTGTTGTACCAACCCCATACTTGAACACAATCTTTGCAACCAAACTGCTTCCTTGCTTGCATGAGTGGCTGCTATGTATTCTGCCTCTGTAGTTGAAAGAGCCACTACAGACCGTCTTTTACTCATCCAACTGACTGCGCCTCCAAATAGGCTAAACACATACCCACTTGTAGATCTTCTTTGGTCCAGATCTCCAGCGTCTGCATCAACAAACCACGAATGTCCAACATTCTTTCCAATCCTGGTCTTCCCTGGTAGCACAAGCCATAATCACTAGTGCCACGTAAATATCTGAAAACCCGCTTCACCGTTGTCCAATGCTCCTTCCCTGGGTTTGACATAAACCTGCTCAATACTCCCACTGCATGTGCAATGTCTGGTCTAGTACAGACCATTGCATACATCAGGCTACCCACTGCACTTGCATATGGAACACGGGATATATACTCCTCTTCTTCTTGTGTCTTGGGACACTGTTCAGCAGACAACTTTACACCTACATGAATAGGAACATTCACCGGTTTACTATCCTGCATATTGAACTCGCAATATAGTCTCGACATACTTCCTCTCGTTTAACCAGAGCTTCCTCTTTGCCCGATCTCTCTTAATTTCCATGCCCAAAATATAGTTTGCAGCACCCAGATCCTTCATGTCGAATTTGGAGAACAGTTGGGTCTTCAAATCTTGGATAATTTCTTTATCATTTCCAATCAACAACATATCATCCACATACAAGACCAAATAAATAACACAGTCACCAATTAATTTGAAATAAACACAGTGATCCTCCTTGCTTCTGGTGAAGCCAAGTCCCCGTATATAGGTATCAAATTTCTGATACCACATCCTTGGTGACTGTTTTAACCCATACAAAGACTTCTTCAACCTGCATACCAGTTCTTTCTTACCCTTCACCATAAAGCCTTCAGGTTGCTTCATGTAGACCTCTTCTTCTAGATCCCCGTGAAGAAATGCTGTCTTCACATCCATCTGTTCTATATCAAAATCAAATGCAGCAGCAACAGATAAAAGTAATCTAATAGAAGTAACTTTGGCAACACGAGAAAAAATATCACCAAAATCAATTCCCGGCACCTGGGAATAACCTTTCGCTACCAACCGAGCTTTGTATTTCTCCACCTTGCCTTCTACATTCATCTTCTTCTTAAACACCCATTTTCTCCCAATGGGCTTCCTTCCAGCCGGCAACTCCACCAGATCCCATGCATCGTTTTTGTGCAAAGATTCCATTTCATCAACCATGGCCTCCTTCCAGAGTTTTCTATCCTCTGAATATACTGCCTCCCTGACAGTTCTGGGTTCATCATCAGTTATAGTTAAGGCAAAACCTGAACAGAAAGCAGATGGACTATACCTTTCTGGTTGCCTTCTTTCCCGAACCGATCTTCTCAAAGCTGGAGTTTGTGGCTCTTCATCTTCTGAGTCTTCTTCTATTGTAGAGTCTGATTCATCCTCCTTTAGCTCAAACTCTATCTTCTCAGGTTCCTTTGGTAGGACTTCATGTTTAACAACATCTTTCACTTCTCAAAACACCACATCTCGGCTGTACACAACCTTCCTTGTTTCTGGGTTCCAAAGCTTGTAACCCTTTAAACCATCCTTATACCCAATAAAGATGCACCTTTCAGATTTATTATCCAACTTGGTCCTTTTCTCCTTTGGAACGTGTACATATGCATCACATCCAAATACCCTTAGATGTGAAAGAGAGGGTTTCTTACCAGTCCATACCTCATGTGGAGTCTTATCCTCCAACGCCGATGAAGGTGATCTGTTAACTAAGTAACATGCAGTCTCCACTGCCTCTGCCCAGAATTCTTGTCCTAACCCGGTACCACTGAGCATGCTTCTTGCCTTTTCCATCAGTGTTCTATTCATTCTTTCTGCAACTCCATTTTGCCGAGGTGTGTATGGAGTAGTCTTCTGCCGTGCTATACCACACTTCTTACAGAACTCTTCAAATTCCTTCTTGCAGAACTCCCCACCATTATCTTTCCTCAACGCCTTTATCTTCTTCTCTGTCTGGTTTTCCACCAGAGCCTTAAATTCTTTAAATTTGTCAAAGACTTCAGATTTCTTCCTCAAGAAATATATCCATGTATTCCTTGAGAAGTCATCTATGAATGAAACATAGTAAACAGACTTTCCCAGTGATGGAACTGACACAGGTCCAAACACATCACTGTGCACAAGTTCTAATATTTTGTTCACCCTCTTAGCACCAGAAGGAAAACTCACCCGATTCTGCTTCCCATATACACAATGTTCACAGAAATCAAAATCCAGAGAACAATTAGACATACCTTCTACCATACCATCTCTATGCAGTATCCGAAGGCCCTTCTCTCCAATATGTCCAAGCCTTTGATGCCATAGCATGGTCTTTTCTCCAGAGACAGCTAGACTTTCCGTCCCACTTTCAGAAACCATAGAACTGTTACACCCATCAATAATAGTGATACCTTGTAGCTTGTACAGAGTCCCAGTCCGAACTCCCCGCATTAATACCAGTGCTCCCCGAACCATCTTGCAGGCATCTTTCTCGAACACTGTTTTTACACCTGCATCATCCATCTTGCTTACAGAAATCAGATTTCTGGCCAATGTAGGAATATGCAGAACACCAAGAAGTGTTCTAATCCTCCCACCTTGCAGCTTCAGCTTGACCTTTCCACGTCCGATGATTCTGGCCTTCCTATCATCCCCTAGGAAGACATCACCACCATCATATTTCTCATACTCGCAGAACCACTCCCTATGGGGAGTGAAGTGAAAGGATGCACCTGAGTCAATCAACCATGACTCATGATCTACATGTGTATTTGAAGAAGAAGCCAAATACACATCCCCACCTTCATCCGAGGTGGTTTTTGCCTCTGCAGAAGGAGCTTCATCAGATCCCTTTCCTTTCTCAAGAGCTTTAGATCTGCATTCCTTTTTGTAGTGCCCTTCCTTTCCGCATTTCCAGCACACCTTTACAAACTTTCCAGGAGATTTAGATCTCCCTCTAGATTTAGATCTCCCACTCGAAACCTTATTCTTGTTTCTATTCTGGGACCTTCCTCGTACAGATAAGGCATCTCCATTCTGACCCTCCATATTTCTCCGTCTCATTTCCTCCGACAGCAAGGCTGAGACAATGTCATCAAAATTCAAGGTAGTTGTATTGCTACCTATTGCAATAACCAGATTTTCCCATGAATCTGGTAGAGAACACAACAAGCTGATGCACTTATCTTCATCGTAGATTTTAATATCAACAGATGAGAGCTGACTTACCAAAGTATTGAAGGCGTTCAGATGCTCTGTCACCGAGTCTCCATCCTTCATCCTCAGGTTATACAGCTTTTTCCATAGGAACAATTTATTCACTAGAGACTTAGATTGGTACAAAGTCCCTAGCTTTGTTCTCGTAGCTTCCCCAGATACATTCAACAATACTGAATCTAAGACACACAACTGTATTTTGCTCTTAGCCTTCCGATCCAGTTTCTTCCAGTCTTCATCTGACATCGCCGTTGGTTTAGTACCTGGATCTACTGCGATCCACTGATCTTTATCCACCAGCAGATCCTCCATCTTGAGTTTCCACAACTCAAAACTCTGACCATTAAATTTCTCGATCTCTATCTTTCCGCCGCTCGCCATCTTCTTTCACCGCAAGAATCGATCCCGCAGATCTCCCACTGAACAGGGTCTACCACAGGCCCGAGCAAAAAAACCTCAACAACAAAGGCGTCCCCTTGAATCCGAAACAACTCTGATACCAAATGTAGGTTTTAACCCTGAACAGAAATATCTACACACGATTCTTATAACATAAAATAAACAATAGCAAGAGCATAAAACATAAAACAGATAAACACAAAGATTTTCCCCTGCATCCCAAATCGGGACGACCAGCTTGATTTTTCATTATATTCCTTTTAGTGTTACAACACATATATATATGTGCCGAAGCATACATAAAACCTAATCCATTAACCCTGGATTAGAACATAACCGTAGTTCCCTTGACCGGATCTACAAAATACCAGGGGCCGAAAACCATCGAACCCCAAAACCATGTGCAAAACCATGCACAAAACCATGGGCAGATCCGCCTATGAGTGGGTCCACACAAAAAACAAATTTTGGCCGGGGCGCTACCCCGGACCCCAACGGTGGGGATTGCTTCGCCCCTCGTGACCCCCCAGCTACGCCCGACGCAACATACAGCGCGTGGGGCTAATTGTGGAAATAATATAACACATACCCAACACAAAAGATCTCATACAAATCATTTGATGATTTAGATAATAAGCTATGATCCCTAACCTTTATTTCCCTTTGATTTCAGAGCTCAGCTTGTTGCGATATAAACTGTTCTACATGATTATCCCACTAGCTTTAAATTTACCTCTTGTAGATCCTTGATACCATGATCTAGGTCTTTGATAAAGTTTCAGGTCCTGGAAACAGAAACATTTTTTGGCAGCATAATGAGTTTTGGGCAAGACCTAGGTTTAGGCTTAGAGGCTAACAAGGTCCCGCTGTAGTCTAGGACAACACCAACATTTTCACCTTGCTCAAGGGAGAGCAAGGAGTTTGACCTGAGGTGTGTTGTGAACTTACTGGGACAAGATAACTAGAACCATAGTATCGATATCACTTTTACCCTCTATTATCTAATGTAATTACATTTTTATCATGCGTAAACAACTCTTATTACCCATTATTTAATGAAGATACAAATCAGATCAGATACATAAAAAATCATTGTTAGGAAATTTTAAGTAGTCCTCTAAAGCTTCATACATAGAAACACATCCATATTCACACAACAATGACCAAAACCAATCTATATATATATATATATATATATATATATACTAACATCCAACACAAATATTTACATAAGATATCAAAGTCTCCATAGAGATCTATTCCCAGAACCCCAAAAACACAATACCACTACCTCCTTGGTTCTCTCTCTTCCTTCCACACTGCCAATACTTTCTTATTTTCCTCTTAGCTTCTTTGCCACGCTCCAGCGTTCCTCATTTTGTTATTATTTTCATTCTGCTTCTCAGATTATTTCTTCATTTTTACTATTAGTTACTCTTGCCACTATTGCAACTATCCACCTACAACACGCCACCTTCCCAATGGCTATCTGCAACTTGCCACCTTCACAACTTATCCGCAAATTTTCCCCTTCGCATCTGCTGGCCCGCAACTTACAAAACTATTTTATCCTTTTTCAAAAAAAATGTCCCAACACTTACACTGTGTATATGTATACGTATTTGAAGATAAGGTAATGGTGTTTTTTGAGTATGGCAACTAATTTGGTATGGGTACAAATAACAAAGGCAGAAGTAAGGACCGATGAAAGATAAGTATCGATATTTTATTTTAGTCTTATTATGCATGTGATCAATGATTCTAACTTATGATGGTTACATGTGATTTATTATTATCGTTTATGGTCATTTCATGCAATTCATGATGGCTATATCTTGAGCTAACCAAATGTGATATGTTTAGACATGATGATTTGATCAAACGACTCGTTTGACTTGTTGTGATAGGAAGTGAACAAAATTTCAAGCATACCTTATTGAAAACCTACCAAAGACATATTATGTGAATTTATTTCAATTTTTTTTTAGTGTAATGGGAATTATGTTCTTGGTACACGAATACATGAACATGCCCAGTTTGGGATGGTTGAAACCGACTACAAGAATTAGTAGCAACAACAAAAGGAATTGGAACATGCAACAATATGTTGGTGAAGCACTTTAGGAGTAGGGACATTGTGGGACACTAGTACCCAATAGTTTCCATTTATTTCCATGAGCATACTATGACTGGTATTGTGGTTTAGGTAGGTATATTCCTTAGCTTCTGTATCTTTTGATGTGACGAAACCTTGCCAAGGGATGGACTACCTGGGATGGGGGTTCCAGTATAACCTGGAAGGTGAGTGATTGCACGGAAGGGATGACCAAATTTCTCGAGGGACTGTGTAGCAGATAAGGGAAGGTCGAGGTTGATTTTTTTTTTTTCATTAGCATTTCCATATGGAATCAGATGTACATTGAGAGTGTGGCTTGGAATGATGATTTGGTAACTATTCACTGAGAAGACAACATTATGGGATTGTAGCGTTGGACATTCGATGCAACTTTGACTTTGGTAGTGTATTTTGGACTTCTTAGGAAGGAAGTGAATCCTGGTATTACTTTGAGGGTAGAGGTGTGAGCCTATGGATTCCCTTGTTACTGATACGTGCATCATGTCATTTTATTTTTTGGTTGAGAAAATTTGTATGTGTATATTATTGTAAATACTATGTAATATTCCCGAATGGGAAAAGCAGGAATATAGTGAAAAATGCTGGAACAATATTGTAAATCATCATTTAAAAGCAAGAAGCCAATATGAATACCTTTCATATGTTGTAACAGCAGAAAAATACACATAAGAAATAAGCCATAAGATGCATAACAATAAGTTACAAGACTCCAATGGAAAAAATCCCTCAATATGATGTGATGCAACTATATATAAAAGCAAGAAGACCCTTACAACATTTTTTTATTAGCTCTTCTACAAATAATGATTATACATCAGATATAGGGCCGATATGTGCCTCAAAATATAGATCTATATAAAATCTAAGAACTATACAAACTCCTTTGAAGAACCCCTTAAGGGTTTTCAGCCAAACACCAAGTACAAGTTTTAGATATAAGCTCTAAGGCTGCAGATATACTGAAAAATATAGATCTAGAAAGTGTGGTTGATTTGATATGTTCAATACAATAACATCCTCCAATAGATCCTCTAAGTGAAAGGTAGATCCCCTTCACTAGAAAATCAGCTCTCCAAATGGTATGCTAAACCACCATGCAACTCCTCCTATAGAAATGACATAGATCAAGAAGTAAAATGAACTGTAGGGATGAATAACTTGTTGGCCTGATGCCAAGATCTGAAAGTATACTCAATGGCCTTCAATATTTTCCTCCCAATGGAAAGGAACCCTCGTCCACTGAAAATGAGCAATGAAATGGCCTAGATCTAGAGATCTACTCTCCACTTGTTGCAGCCTCCAAAACAACCAAAACCTCAACAAGATTTGCACTATATATGAAATATGAAGCTTGGCCTTAAGCCTGATAGTGGAAAATGTAGTACAAGAATCCTCCAAGAGCTTCTCAATGGAAGAGGTGGGATTCCCGATCAGGAACACCCTGTTCTAAACAACACCCTATTTCAGCTAAACAACAAGAGAAAGAAATATGTCTAAACAGACCATATATTTAGAAATATAATAAACCCATACATAATGAATAATGGCTTCCATCCTCTTCCTTAAATAAGATATGAGCTCACAAACCCTAATCCCACATCCAAAAATATCACTACATCCACACAAAGCATCTCCATCTAAAATTGTGTTGTCTCGCATTGATGACCACTCCCCCATGACATCGTTGTTGATTTTGTTAAGGTTGACCCATTAAAGGTGATCCAGCCCCTTCTCACACCAATGGTGCTTAATTAAGCTGCCAAGATTTGTATATTTCACATTTGGCATTGATTTATTCATTATTAAGGAGAATTATGGACCTCCATTGTCCTCTTATTCATCAAACAAAGCAACAAAACAACATTTAATATTCCAACTAGCTCATGGCTAATTTAGGAATATTACAATCCTCCCCTCCCAAGTGTTGCTTGTCCCCAAGAAACTGTAAGGACATAACTGAAAATGTGGGGAACCTTTATTCCCATATGGAGATCCAATCTCCAAGCTATCATCCATACAAAATGACTCAACCTCCAGAGTGGTAATTCATAGCAAAAATCCTCCCATATACTCATGAGAGGCACCTCCTAAGTGATCAAGTTACCCAAATGGCTTATCACATAAGGACACAAGAGACCCAATATAGCAATCATGGATGGTCCAATGCTTTCCCAAAAATATGTTACATAAGAACCATGGAGAATCTCTCTCCCAAATTACACATCCAATCCTCCCATCCTCCCTTCAATAATTCCTATAAAAAGAATAAGTACATCATCAATGTATGGGATCAAAACCAAGTATATACAAACAGAAATATGTTAAAATGGAGGTGGTTCATAGTCCCACATGTGGAACCACGTATTATATCTCCTGAATGCATTAGATAATGATATGGTAAGTGGTTTCTCGACCACTTACTTGCTTCACAAGTCATCTCACCATGGTTGAAAGTGTGAGATATATTTGGTGCTTTTGGAATGCACCCACAATGATACAATATCTCCCTTTGTCCTCCGAGGGAGTGGTCATGTTTAGAAATGTTTGTAGCCCAAAGTTGGCCATGAATTTTATAAGGAATAATACTCCTTCTTGGAGCTATGGCCTGCATATACATGGTAAAAGAATGCAAGTAATAATCAGATGAATCATTAGAGACACAAGCATATTCTTCACCAAAATTTCTCCTCATACAAATGGAGTGGTGCATAGATCTATATTCTCTCATTCCAAAAGAGGAAAGAGGTGGTTGAATTAACTCCTTCATAGAGTCATGTATCTCTCCCATCTCCACATGGTTCATGCATCTCTGAAAATTCTGATATAATCCCACTTTAAAGCCTTCCCAAGTGTAGTACTCCATTATATTGTTGAGAGCCTTCATAGAATAAGTTTGGTTGAAAAGGAATTCTTCATGTGCCCTTTGTAGCAACTTATCCTTGAGCTTGGAGGATCTAGCTAAGAATATTCTACCATGATAGTAGATGACTTCATATTGGAATGAATAACCCTCCTCATGTAGTTGTTCATCAAGTATCATGCATGTGAAAAGATCCTTTGAATAATCCACCAACAACTGGGATTTCCAATATGAATCAATCTTCCATAGTGACAACACTGATGATCTATCATAAAGAATATTTTTCATATGGTTGTCCTTCTCCTTGACATCTCCCATGCCAAAGGTATATGTTGGAAGGTTTCTATCCTTCCCTTGCTTCTCCTCCGTCAATGTAGAATCTGAAATGTGAGTGGATGATGAAGGTGTTGGGATAATGTCTCCCCCCTCCTTGAGTCTACCCAAGACTCTCAGTGCTGTATCATGCCCCCCCAATGCCCCTTCATGAGTGTTGGGCCAGAATTTTGAATTAAGGATAAATCACGCTTCCCTAGAGAGGTTCTATTCTAGAACAATAGGTGAAAGACTATACAACTATTTTATCCTAACTCGGAATAGATACACAGAATGGATTGAAGGCTTACTTGATCAGTCGCTTCCAAATAGCTCCTTCTGTCACTTCTATTGCAGCTTCAAATTCAAGCATTTTGTGCAAAATACTTCCTATAAGAAAGAACACAAAAACAATAGAATATGAAATAATATAGATATCTATTCAAGCTAGTTAGCTAAATCAGTAAAGCATAAACCATATACATAAACCAAGATCTTGCAATATGGAAAATCAAAGTCAATACAGATGCATATAGGGAAAAATAAGAAATAATCTTTATTGATGATAGAAGGAGAGGTTATAAACAAATGATTGATTTGAAGTGACCCTTCCAGCAATGTTCCCAAGCCTCATCACAGTATAAATCTCTCCAGTAGCAGCTATACAAATCTAGCTCTCAATTGAAAATTCTCCAGCATTTCTCTATTCAAATTCTTTCTTCTCAAGCACTTAGATTTGTGCTCAATTTATAGATGAACTGTAGGTTTTTTTGAAATAAATGACTTTCCAATAATAGGCAAGACATGTTTCTATTCATGTAGATGTCAAATGGACACTTAGATCTGAAGCTTGACACATGTGAACTCTTCTAGAAGGCACTGGCCAAGTGGATATTTCAGAACAATGAGAATTTCGCTCCCAATGTGACCAACGCACCTGTGAATGTCAGGAAGTGTTTTGCAGAGCAGCCTTGCATGGGGCTACCTGCATATTCAACACACTTAGGCCCCTTAGAGCCTGCATTGGTGAGCTCTCATATGCTATATAATAAGCTTCAAACCTTGGAAACCTTTTCTTGATGAAAGTCTTGTTTGATTTTTTCTTATTTCTTCTCTTAGGGCATGTAGCAACTGAAATGATAGGGAATGATAGACCCTTGATCATTGGTCCTAGAGATGATGCCCAGTTAACCAGGTCATTAGGAATGGTGCCCAAATTGACCTATAACAATTTCCCCCTAAAGCATGAGATCCAAATAATAAAAAAATTTGATTGAGATGCTTTACACTATGATGAGCCTGTAGATGAAGCGGAATGATCACCTACATCAATATTACAATACATTACATCATGATATATCCCTTTTTATCATAATTTCTAAGGGTAGGCATTCCCATGTTCAGCACATAAACAATCTAATAACATGTACATAATTCAGAAAGTCATCGACACTGGAATGTTTCCCAATGCAGACATGCCTATAGATATAGGCCCATGATCAGATGAAAATATGTATGTAAGGTCACCATAAAGATGATGTGTAAAAAAATACTAAAATCACAGCCTCAATGGATGAAAATAGATCCGAGGTCTTCTTATCTCGTTCACTCAATCATTCGGGTACAAGTATAGCCATGTGAATATCTGATTTGTAGTCGAACATGGAAATACATCGTTTGATTACCAGCTAATGATGTGAGCTGTTAACAAATTCTAGAGAACCACCATTAATGAAAATGGTCCTCAAGTTACTGTAGTACATTTCGTAAGGCGTGAATGTATGATTTTATGTCGAACACAAAACAAAATATTTCAGTCAAAGGTCGGGAAGCGAGGATCTTTTTGATGCTGTAACAAGCCTCATGGTACTGGAATCTAATTTTTCTAAGTGAACTTCCTGGATATTGATTTGTTGTCGACAGGAAGTCACCTTATTATGAAATGAGAGTTACTAATTTCGGAGAGAAGGGTATGACTTGATATAGAAATTTTCAGGGATGACAGTCATGAGAATGACGGTTTGTGAGTATTTCAGAAGGATGAGTTTTAAATCACTGGATGACTTCTCTTGAACATATCGGCAACACTGTGATGAGTTGGCAGCATTGACCCAAAATTTAAGTGAAGGTATGATGAACCATAGGTATGAATGAACCATCTAGATGATTACCTAACCCAAATAGTCACAGACATGGAGTGAAAGAAGTGTCATGTTCAAGAGCGACTTGCTACCAAAAATAATTCTTGCTCACTTTTCCCAAATTTTCCCTAGTCATTTTTCGACCAATACCTTTTTATTTTTTAACAAGCTTGAGGAGGATAACATTTACTTGATCTATAATTCAACCCTTTAGGTGAATAAAGTATCGCTATTTAATAATTTAACAAGTCTAGCAATGAATGAAACTTGATTCTTTCCATGATCGACAAGCTCATTGCTATTTATGTTTTAACAATCTTAACGACAATGATAGCTTGGTCCTTTTTCATATTTAGAGAGTTTGAAAAAGAGGATGAAAGAAAACTCCATAAGTAATTTTTCATAAATTTGTCTCTCAGACCCGAAAAAGTGTAAAATAATATCTGAGAGAACTTCTTTGGTCATGTTTAACCAGGGTATTCCTTTTTCTTAAATAATCTATCTTAGTCCGGAAAAGGGTTAAACTTATATTGAGTAGATATCAATTCATTTACTTTAACGAGCTCGAAAAGACAAGTGCTCGGAAATATTTTCACATTATCAGAATCTAAAATGAACTAAAATAAGACTCCAGGGGTTCCTTTTTCATTGTTATCGAAGCTCGAAAAAGAGATAAAAGTGCACTTCAAATCCTTTTTCATTTTTAACAAAGATCGAAAAATAAGGAGAAAAAGTATGCTTTGTGGTAAAATCATTCTTAAAATAAATATGCACGACTAATCTGTTCATCACTTGTAAGACCTATTCAAAACAACATCAAATGGATTAAAAATACCTGTTTCATGATAAAAATATAATAAAACCGTAGTCATAGCAGTAAATACTCATTGCAAAAAATAAAATTACTAAATAAAAAGAGTTTTACTATTCATTTTTACCATTCACCGGTTACCATTGGCATTTTGGATCTCTGAACCTATTTTTCCCCTGAACTTCAGTGGTCTATTGCGTGTAATTGGTAAGAATGTTTTGAATGCCCTCTACAAAAGCACATCTCGAATGCCCCTTGCAAGAGAAGATGCCCCCCAAGCTTCATTTCATTAAACTAAGTAGATTATTGGTTACTAATAGTTGGGTGGAATGAAGGTCCATTACAGGGGAGGATTTGTTTCATTTTTTAACGATCTTGACACAGGAAAATAACTATGCCGATGACCTGTTTCATTTTTTAACGAGGTTGACATAGTAAAAGAACTTTCCTCAAAGGAACTTTTTTCATTTTTTAATGAGTTTGACACAAGAAAAAATAACTATCCTCATAGGAACTTGCTTCATTTTTTAACTAGGTTAACACAAGAAAAAAGAACTATCCTCAAAACTCTGTTTCATTTTTTAACGAGGTTGACACAGAAAAAGAACCATCCTCATTGTGCAGTTGGAATAGTGAGTGTATGCTAGAAAATACGTAGTCTAACAGAGTCATCATTTAAGTATTTTGATGAGCACCATAAATGATAAGCTATAACATGCGTTGACGGGTCTTCTCCAAGGTTTTCATTGAATTTTGGAATTTCCAAGGGTAATTTATCTGGTATCACTGGCCACCAAGGAGAATAACTGATGGGATCAACTTTATATTGCACTAAAGATTTTAATAAAGGATCAAGCCATTTAGTACTCATAAATGAGGAACCAAATAGGATTCTAGATGATGACATGGGTGAATTCAATCAACAAAACATCGAAGATGAAGCAACCGTAGGTGCTGTCACAGCTGAAATATATGGTTCAGTCTTGGATGTTATCTAAGCCATGGTCAAATGACCCAGTGTATACCCTATATAATCTACGGGAACTGAAAGTGAAACAGGATCAACAAAAGCAAACGAAGGTGATTGAGGAAAAGACTCGTACAGGTAAAGCTCCTACTGAAAATGAGTTGGAGTTGAAGGTGTCTCGTCTTGTGATGTTTCATCAATCAAACTCAAACCAAGTGGAATAACTTCATCGTCTGGCCCAAATTATATTTTTGGTGGTTGAATTTACAATATGGGAGACTCAATGGCTACAATATATTGTGGAGTGACCAATATAGAAACAACTTTCGGTTGTTCGACTTCGGGATCAAGATTTTCTCCACATAGGGAATATAGAAACTGAAATATAAGGGGATGATGTCCAGTTTTACCAATAACATCTGCCCCCCGAAAGCACAATGGGATCTGAATCAACTTCCAGTTAAACTATGTCAGGTTCGGGAGGTATGGTCTTCATAGATTGGATGGATTGTGACCACAGGTAGCTATGAGGACTCCGTCTCGATAACAATAGACAAAATGATATTTTTAGAAACAACTTGTGCCAACTCTGGTATATGGGAAGATGATGCTTCACCAAGGTACTAATAATACTCGTTTCAGTAGAGTGATGTCGCCTTCACCGACCAAGAGTAATTTCTGGTGGTAAGGGTGGTTTCAATGCTATTCTACGCAAATGATGGGGGAAAGGATTTTTTTCTTCCATGATGACTGATTTATTTTAACCAAAAACAAGTAAAAAAAAATAAAAGGGAAATTCTAGGCAAAAAGGTTTACCAAAAAAATTGTGAACTGCAAAATACCTCCTGGCGAACCAAGAAGTATGGGCAGGCAATCTCCCAAAATGTTGTGTTTGGTGTATCACAATTTACAAGGTGGCCGACTCAGTTCACTATGGATGGATAGCAACCTAAAGTTTTCCTCCCAAATATACTCGAAGGTACATGGAGGCCCAAGTCCATATTAGCGCTATCTGATGCGAAACCGCACAGTGAGAGCACTCCTTTATACTTATTGTAGTATAACACCACCCAATATACCAGAAAGTATGTATACGAGCTATGATATACTTACGTACGTGGAGTGAGGTATCAAACTCAGAACGTATCGCAGACAAGTTAACGATAGCTACTATGTTTTACGACGCTGGAACACGTCTGTAGCCTAGACCTTCTAAATGTTATCGTTATGGTTCCAATGCTTTGTTAGGTAAATTGAAATTAATTTTATGTTGATATTTCTTACAATTTTCCTTTCAAAGGTTCACCGCAATGACGTGTATGAAATTCCTAAAATGCAAGCTAAGAATGATAAACAATCTTTCACTTACAATTTATTCAATGAAAAAACCTAGCTACTAAGGGAAGAGAGCAAATAATTTGTGAGAAAACAAATCAATGAACAAAACAAATCAATGAGCAAAAACTAAATTCAGATTTACTAATGTTCCTTTTGCAAAACACACATTATTCTACATGCAAATGTAAGTTTTTCTTTTCAGTTTATTTAATGTTATGAATGCAGAAAAGAAACTAGGTGCACTAAATCAACAATTCAAATGCTTTTTACTTTCGAGAAACGAAGAATACAAACAACAATTTCTTTTTTGAAGGAAAAATGAGGACTTCAACAACAATTTATCCTATCAAGGAAATGAAGATTTTACGAAAATTTCCTATTTCAAAAGAAAATGATTCTTAATGCAACCATAAAAAGTACTTTGAAATCAACTTGTTAATGATAAAGAAAAATTTTTTAAACAAACATTGAACAAATTTTGAGTCAAAGGAGGAAGAAGTATATAGAGTCACTGGTCAATATGAGAAGAAAAATTTTCAGAACACAGTAGAAAAAGAACTGAAGAAAATTGCAAAGGCAAATTCAATGGAATTTGGGTGTTTTCATGAGTCAACGCAGTCTCCAAAGGGAGATAGTGCTCTGCAATGCAGGCTAGGAAGGGAGACAGTGCTCTGCAAAGCATGGTGTCATGTCTAAGGGTGCATTGGGCGCAGCATAAAAAAAAAATACTACTATTAACTCACTATATTTGCTAATTCGGCTTTAAAAAAATTTAATCTTGATGAGTAACAACTACTGGGTGGATAAAAAAAGAAAATCAGAGGCTTAAACACCTAGAACTAAGAGAAATTCTCCCCAGCGGAGTCACCCGTTTTTTGGGAGAGAATTGTGAATTATAGATAAATCATGCTTCCCTAGACAATTTCTAGTCTAGAACAATAGGTGAAAGACTATACGACTATTTTTTCCTAACTCTAAATAGATACATAGAAAGGATTGAAGGCTTGCTTGATCAGTCGCTTCCAAATGGCTCCTTCTGTCGCTTCTGCTGTAGCTTCAAATTCGAGCGGTTTGTGCGAAATGATTTCTGTAAGAAATAACACTAAAACAATAGAAGATGCAATAATATAGATATCTATTCAAGCTAGTTAGCTAAATCAGTAAAGCATAAACCATATACATCACCCAAGATCTTGCAATATGGAAAATCAAATTCAATACATATGCATATAGGGAAAAATAAGTAGTACTCTTTATTGATGATAAAAGGAGAGGTTACAATGAAATGACTAATTTGAAGTGACCCTTCCAGCAATGTCCCCAAGCCTCATCACAGTATAAATCTCTCCAGCAACAGCTATACAAATCTACCTCTCAATTGAAAATTTTCCAACATTTCTCTACTCAAATTATTCCTTCTCAAGCACTTAGATCCGTGCTCAATTTATAGATGAAATGTAGGTTGTTTTTCAATAAATGAATTTCCAATAATAGGCAAGACATGTTTCCAGTCATGTAGGTGTCAAATGGACACTTGGATCCGAAGCTTGACACATCTGAACTCTTCTAGAAGGCACTGGCTAAGTGGAGATTCCAGAACAATGAGAATTTCGCTCCCAATGTGACCAACGCACCTGTGAATGTCGGGAAGTGCTTTGCAGAGCAGCCTTGCATGGGGCTACCTACATATGAAACTCACTTAGGCCCCTTAGAGCCTGCGTTGGTGAGCTCTCATATGCTATATAATAAGCTTCAAACCTTGGAAACCTTTGCTTGATGAAATCCTTGCTTGATTTGTTCTTGTTTCTTGTCCTAGGGCATGTAGCAACTGAAATGATAGGGATATATAGACCCTTGATCATTGGTCCTGGAGATGATGCCAAGTTAACCAAGTCATTGGGAATGGTGCCCAAATTGACCTATAAAAATGAGCCAAATATATCAATGATGGACCATGTGGGGAGAACCCTTTGTCCATTCCCCAATCAGGGGGTCTCCCTAGTGGAATGCCTCCATGTAATGAAACATCAAGGCTTAGAGTAGGTTGTATATGTGTATGGACTTATTTTTCCCTTCTTTCACTACGAAAATCATCCTCCTACTTCTAGGCATAAACCTCTTGAAAAGGATGGGTGTGTATGTTCCAATCAATTGATGTTGGCCCTCCTTCTCATCTTCTTCTACCTCTTGCAAGATCTCATAGTCTAAAGTGTCTTCTTTAAATTTAGTCAACCCATGTACACCTAAGATATCCTTGGTGTCAAGATTCCTGATCACACAAGAATGATATATCATAGTGTGTGTCCCCAAGATTGCATTCAATGTTGGAACACATTTCCTTCATTGTTTTTTCTCATTGCCTATCAACGTAGACCCATGTTGTTCATGATATTCATATGTAAGATACTTTGGAACTTCTTGCAAAGATGCAAGAGCTCTTCTAGTTGAAGCAATTGCTTCATCATCTCAAAATATAAGTAGATCTCCTCCTACTATCACAATGCTAAAGGATCTTTCCATCTCTTCCTCTTCCTCCTCCTCATCAATGGAGAATACCTCATCGTTAAGAGATCCTTTGTCTTGATGTCATCTTGAATAAGGAATCCTCATGTCTTCCTTTTGAGAAGAAAGTTCTTGTTGAAGTGGGGCCTTTTCCGTTGGAAAATCATGTTGCATACCTTTAACCCTTTCAACGCTATTATGAAATGGAGTTGGTTTCATGGATATTTCAAAATCATGCAAAGGTTCTGATTTCTTGGGTTTGGTTTTATCCCCCAAGGAAGTTTCATATTGTTTCAAATCAAACATTTTCACTAACCTCCTAGTGAAATTTTCATAAGTAGATATATTTACATTTCTTAATGAATAAGATTTAAATAACCACCAGGCATAAGCCTTACCTTCAATATGCAGTGCTACTACTCTAATGGCTTCCTCTTCAGAAACTTGATGGAGCTGGAAATATGTGTCCATCTTCTTTACCCAAGCCTTGGTTGTGCTCTTGGGTGACCCATCAAAAGTAGGTATAAAGAATATACCCAAAGTTTACTACATGCACCCCCTTCTTCTATTGTAGTTGTTGGGTCTTCTATCTTCTTTGATTTGAAAAAACCCTTGGAAGCTTAGATGCTACTTGAATATTTTAGAGTGAGATTCATATTCTTGGATATAGTCACCAAGAGTCTCCTCCTTTGGTGTTTCTCCTTCTGGTTCTTCTCTTGCCAATAATTTAGTCATGTTACAACGTTGTAGATAAGATGGTATAGTTGAATGCTTACACCCATAACATGAAAATCTGAAGCTTTCTTCATGTACAAGCTCCTTTGGATAATTTCTACATCTCTCCATACTCATTTCTATGATGTCTTTTTTAACACCCTGAATAGTTTGGAAAATAAGTCTTGAGAACTCCTTCCCTTTCATTCCTCCCGATAATGGGGTTTTACCCTTATTTGCTTTATCATTTGTATAATCACACTTTTGATGTCTTCTTATTTTATACCTCTTCTCTCTATAGGTAAGAGGCTTTCCTTCTTTAGATGACATGTTGGCTTTTTAGGATGCACAGGCTGTGCTAAGATTATGCTCTGACACCACTGTAATATTCCCAAATGGGAAAAGCAGGAATATAGTGAAAAATGTTGGAACAATATTGCAAATATTCATTTAAAAGAAAGAGGCCAATATGGAGACCTTTCATATGTTATAAAAGTAGCAAAATATACATAATAAATGAGCCATAAGATGCATAACAAGAAAGTACAATCCTCTAATGGACAAAATCCCTCAATATGAGATGCTGCAACTATATATAAAATAATTAAGACCCTTAAAACATTGTTTTATTAGTTATACTATAGAAAATTACTATATGTGGCTCAAAATATAGATCTGTTTCAGATCTTAGCACTATACAAACTCCTTTGAAAAACCCCTTAAGGGTTTTTGTTAGAAAATTATATATTATGGAGAAATGCAACACATAAAATATGCGGAAAAATACAAGCACACAAAACACATAAAACCAGAGAGACATGGATATACGTGGTTCACCCAGTTTGGGCTACGTCCACCCCGAACAACCAGTCCTTCCTTTCTATTATCCAAAAAAAATGAAGAGACAAAACCTACAACAGATCTACTGTAATATCCTTTGTTCTCTCTCACAATCTCCCTCTTTGTTTCTCGCTCCGAGAATACACACATACTACACAGCCGAAATACAATACCCTTATATATACAAGGGGGTTGCCTTCTAGGGTAAAAAAACCTAATATAAACATAACTTCTACCGTCAGATCATTTGCCTAATGAACGGACCAGATTGACTAGAAATTACTATAATTTTACAAGGCAATTTTACATCTATTTTTAGATTCGGGGGTGCTGCCCCTGAAACCCCCACCAGGGGGGGGCTCCGAAAAGTGCTGCTGCCCCCCCCCTGGACCCCCCATGACAACGACTAATTATGGGCAGAATTGCCACCCCTTTGAAGGTATAGGGGCCCAATGCTGTGATACAAAGTAAACAAGATAATCAGGCTCCACACCCAACAATCTCCCACTTAGAGATTGATTGTAGCAACTCCATCGCTGATTCATTTGCTAGACAATGACTCCTCTTTGGACCTGGCTATTCCTCATCTTCATCGTCATCCTTGAAGACCAATTGAAACTCAACACATTCTCAGTTTCTCTCTGGTTACAAATTTTGTTAGCATATCTGCAGGATTTTGGCTAGTGTGTATATTTTCCATCTTCAACTCTCCATATTCCAATACTGACCGTATGAAATGGTACTTGAGATGTATGTGTTTAGTCCTGGAATGAAATGCTGAGTTCTTTGCAAGATGAATAGCACTTTGGATATCACTGTATAGTGTGCCCATATCATGCTTCTTACCCAATTCATCCATAAACCTTTGTAACCAAATCATTTCTTTACTAGCCTCTATAGTAGCAACATACTCGACTTCTGTTGTTGAAAGTGCAACAACACTTTGGATTTTTGAAACCCAAGTAACAGTTTTTCCACCTACAGTAAATACATATCCTGTAGTACTCCTCCTCTTATCTCTGTCACCTGCCATATTTGCATCAACATATCCCTATAGAGCAATGTTTGAACTACCAAAGAATAATGCTTGATTTTTGGTACCTCCCAAATATCGAAGAATCCATTTTACTGCCATCCAATGTTCTTTTCCTATATTGTTCATGTACCTGCTTACAACTCCCACTACATGTGCAATATCAGGCCTTGTGCAGCCCATTGCATACATTAAGCTTCCAACTGCTAATTCATATGGAACTTTAGACATATAATCCATGTCTTCTTGGGTCTTTGGGCACATCTCCTTACTAAGTTTCAAATGGCTAGAAAAAGGTGTACTTACTGGTTTTGCATTCTGCATATTAAATCTTTTCAACACCTTCTCTATGTACTCATTCTGAGATATGTACTCATTTTGAGACAATGTTAATTTGCGATTTTTCCTGTCTCTAGTTATACTCATACCAAGGATTTATTTTGCAGCTCCCAAATCCTTCATTACAAATGAATTTGCCAATTTTATTTTCAGCACATTTATTTCCTACTTGTTAGACCCTGCAACAAGCATGTCATCTACATACAATAACAATATATTATAGTTGCCATCATTTTTCCTTTTTAGATAAAAACAATGATTAGAGTGACATCTAGTATAACCTTGTTCAAACATGAACTTGTCAAATTTTAGATACCATTGCCTTGGAGCCTGGTTTAAACCATACAAGCTCTTCTTTAACCTGCACACCAATTTTTCTTTCCCTTTTACCTCATATCCTTCTGGTTTCTACATGTATATCTCTTCCTCCAAATCTCCATGGAGAAATGTTGTCTTTACAATTAACTGTTCAAGATGTAAATATTCCGCTGCTACAAGACTTAAAATAGTTCTAATTGAATTAATTTTAACAACATGAGAAAATATTTCATCAAAATAAATACCTTTCTTCTATGCAAACCCCTTCACCACAAGTCTAGCTTTGTACCTCTGTTTTCCTCCATCTTCTTACTTCAGCCTGTAAACCCATTTATTCTGCAATGTAGCTTTACTTGTAAGCAACTTGACTAAGTCCCAAGTTTGGTTATGCATTAAGGAGTCCATCTCTTCTTCCATGGCTAGCTCCCACTTCTTCCTGCTTTCAACCTATATTTCTTCTTCATAACATTCATGTTCACCAGAATCAGTCAACAATAAATAGTATAATGAAAGAGAGTATCGTTCAGGCGGTCTACTTATCCTGGTAGATCTTCTAACACCACTTTTCAGGTGTTTTCTTCTCAATGGTAGGTATAGATATTTATGATACAGATAATCTTCCATCTGCATCTTCCACAGTAGGAAGTTTTGGCCGTTAAATTTCTCGACCCTAAACTTACCATCATCTGCCATTACTCCCACTCGAACCAGGAACCCTTCTTTCCTGCGAGTTTATCAGCCAAATATACCTTCGGCTCTGATAACAGTTGTTAGAAAATTATATATTATGGAGCAATGAAACAAATAAAATATGTGGAAAAATACAAGCACACAAAACACATAAAACCAGAGAGACACAGATATGCGTGGTTCACCCAGTTTGGGCTATGTCCACCCCGAATAGCCAGTCCTTCCTTTCTATTATCTAGCAAAAATGAAGAGACAAAACCTACATCAGATCTGTTGTAATATCCTCTGTTCTCTCTCACAGTCTCCCTATTTGTTTCTCGCTCCGAGAATACACACATACTACACTGCCGCAATACAATACGCTTATATATAGGAGGGGGTTTCCTTTGAGGGAAAAAAAACCCTAATCTAAACATAAATTCTACCGTCATATCATTTGCCTAAAGAATGACCCAGATTGACTAGAAATTACTATACTTTTACAATGCAATTTTACATCCGTTTTTAGCTTCGAGGGCGCTGCCCCCGAAACCCCCGCCAAAGGGGGGCTCCGAAAATTGTTGCCGGCCCCCCCATGGACCCCCCACGGAAGTGATTAATTACGAGCTGCGTTGCCGCCCCTTCGAAGGTATAGGGGTCCAATGCTGTCATACAAAGTAAACAAGATAATCAGGCTCTAGACCCAACAATCTCCGACTTGGAGACTGATTGTAGCAACTCCATCGCTGCTTCATTTACTGGACAATGACTCCTCTTTGGACCTAGCTATTCCTCATCTTCATCGTCATCCTTGAAGACCAATTGAAACTGAGCACATTCTCAGTTTCTCCCTGGTTACAACTTTTGTTAGCATATCTGCAGGATTCTGGCTAGCGTGTATCTTTTCCAGCTTCATCTCTCCATCTTCCAATACTAACCATATGAAATGGTACTTGAGATGTATGTGTTTAGTCCTGGAATGAAATGATGAGTTCTTTGCAAGATAAATAGCACTTTGGCTATCACTGTATAGTGTGCCCATATCATGCTTCTTACCCAATTCATCCATAAACCTTTGTAACCAAATCATTTCTTTACTAGCCTCTGTAGCAGCAACATACTCAGCTTCTGTTGTTGAAAGTGCAACAACACTTTGGATTTTTGAAACCCAACTAACAGTTGTTCCACCTATAGTAAATACATATATTGTAGTGCTCCTCATGTTATCTCTGTCACTTGCCATATCTGCATCAACATATCCTTGTAGAGCAATGTTTGAACTACCAAAGCATAATTCTAGATTTGTGGTACCTCTCAAATATCTGAGAATCCATTTTACTGCCATCCAATGTTCTTTTCCTGGATTGTTCATGTACCTGCTTACAACTCCCACTACATGTGCAATATCAGGCCTTGTGCAGGCCATTGCATACATTAAGCTTCCAACTACTGATGCATATGGAACTTTAGACATATAATCCATGTCTTCTTGGGTCTTTGGGCACATCTCCTTACTAAGTTTGAAATGGCTAGAAAAAGGTGTACTAACTGGTTTTGCATTCTGCATATTAAATCTTTTCAACACCTTCTCTATGTACTCATTCTGAGATAATGTTAATTTGTGATTTTTCCTGGCTCTAGTTATCCTCATACCAAGGATTTATTTTGCAGCTCCCAAATCCTTCATTACAAACGAATTTGCCAATTTTCTTTTGAGAAAATTTATTTCCTGCATGTTAGACCCTGCAACAAGCATGTCATCTACATACAATAACAATATAATATAGCTTCCATCATTTTTCCTTTTTATATAAACACAATGATCAGAGTGACATCTAGTATAACCTTGTTCAGACATGAACTTGTCAAATTTTAGATACCATTGCCTTGGAGCCTGTTTTAAACCATACAAGCTCTTCTTTAACCTGCACACCAATTTTTCTTTCCCTTTTACCTCATATCCTTCTGGTTTCTGCATGTATATCTCTTCCTTCAAATCTCCATGGAGAAATGTTGTCTTTACATCTAACTCTTCAAGATCTAAAACTTCCGCTACTACAAGACTTAAAATAGTTCTAATTGAATTCATTTTAACAACAACAGAAAATATTTCATCAAAATCAATACCTTTCTTCTGTGCAAACCCCTTCACCACAAGTCTAGCTTTGTACCTCTTTTTTCCTCCATCCTCTTCCTTCAGACTGTAAACCCATTTATTCTGCAATGTAGTTTTACCTACAGCCAACCTTACTAAGTCCCAAGTCTGGTTATGCATTAAGGAGTCCATCTCTTCTTCCATGGCTAGCTCCCACTTCTTCCTTCTTTCAACCTGCATTGCTTCTTCATAACATTCAAGTTCACCAGAATCAGTCAACAATAAATAGTATAATGAAGGAGAGTATCATTCAAGGGGTCTACTTATCCTGGTAGATCTTATAACACCACTTTCAGGTGTTTGAGGTGCCTGTTGTTGTTGTGGTGGTTGTTGCTGCTGTGGTTGTTGATTATTATTATTTTCAGGCACCTTTACTTTTTAAGTTATCTCATCAAGAACCGTGTATTCCTTGCTCTATTTTTCCTGTTTCTTTTCCTACAGCTGATTCTTATACAAGACCTTTTCATTGAATATTATGTCTCTTCTCCTAATGATTTTGTGATTTTCATAATCATATAAGCGATAACCAAAATCATTAGCACCATATCCAATAAAGGTACATTTCTTTGATTTTACCTCAAGCTTTGTTCTATTTTCTTTATTAATATGGAAAAAGGCCTCACAACCAAAAGGCTTTAAAAAAGAGTAGTTTACCTTTTTACCTGTCCATGCTTCCTCTGGAATACCACCATCCAAGGAACTTGAAGGCCCTCTGTTTATTAGATAAATAGAAATATCTACAACATCTGCCAAAAATTGTAAAGGCAATCCTGCATGCACTCTCATGCACCTTGCATGCTCCATGATTGTTCTGTTCATCCCTTCTGACACACCATTTTCTTGTGGTGTTCTTGGAACTGTCTTCTCTCTGTGAATTCCATGCTTTGAATAGTACCTATCAAACTCTTTGCTGCAATATTCACCTCCATTGTCTGATCTAAGACGCTTCAACTTATTTCCTGTCTCAATCTCAGCCAAAGCTTTCCATTTCTTGAAAGTATCAAATACATCATATTTATTCTGAATACAATAAATCCATGTTTTTCTAGTTGCATCATCAATAAAAGTAACATAATAATGAGAGCCACCGAGATATGATACATGAGCAGGTCCCCATACATCTGTATGCACAAGCTCCATTTTTTCTCTCTTCTTTTGTTTCCCAACTCTGAGAAATCTGACTCTCTTCTGTTATCCATAAATGCAATTCTCACAGAAATCCAAATCAACATTCTTCAATCCTGGCAACAAATTTCTTGAGTGAAGAATCTTGATTCCCTTCTCACTCATGTGTCTAAGCCTATGATGCCATAATGCTGCATCTGCTCCTTTGGAAGTTAAAGCATTAACAGAGTTAGAAATAACATTGAATAAATACAATGTACCAACCTTTTCGCCTTTTGTTATTACTAGGGCTCCTTTGGTGACCTTCCAAGTTTTATCTCTGAAAGTTGTCACACAACCTTCACCGCCTAACTTCCTTGTTGAAATCAAATTTTCCTTCAGATCTGGAACATGCCTTACCTCCTTTAGTAGCCATTGGTTTCCATTCTGTTGTTTTACAAGAAATTTACCCATTCCAACAATTTTACAGGGTTTATCATCACCCAAACGTACTTGTCCAAAATCTCCTTGAACATAGTCATGAAAATATTTCTTATCAGGTGTGGCATGGAATGAAGCCCTTGAATCTACAACCCAAGAATCAGTAACATCTTCGAAAGAAAGAATCAAAGCATCTTGTAACACATCACTTGTCACATTTGCTTCATGATTGTTTTCTTTGTTGGCAATATGATGCAGAGTGTTGTCCTTGATGGCAACCCACTTGATGAAGATGATGGAAACCTACTTAATGAAGTTGTTCTTGATGCTTGATAAGTTAATTAATTATGTAAATCTGATGTTCTACAAGTAGTACAGAAGTTGCAAATGAAAGAAATATCAGTATGTGCAAGAATAATGATGAAAAAGGTGTGTTACAAGGCATACGTGGGTTTGTCAAGGAGAAGGTGCGTATGCACACGGAAAAGTACGTGCCAAGTCGCGTATGATCAATTGCGCTCTAAATGTGTAAAACTAGGGGTTACTACCATGGTATAGACCCATTGTATTGAGCGCTGGATTGTCTATGAGATCCTGTCCAGGAATACCATTAGAAGTGATGTGGTTTTGGCTCATGGTATTGACAAAGGCTAAATCTATATAAAGAGAAGAAATTAATTGTGCAAAGTGTGCATGAGTCTAGGTTTGAATGGATACTTCACTCTGAGGTGTGTCTGAATGGAAAGGGTAACAGTTTGATGATAGATTTGAATCTATGATGCACCTATGAAGAAAATGATGAAGAGGGATCTCTAGATCTGAAATGTATTTGTATCTTCTAGATCTGTTTATGGAATGTTTAGATCTGAGATAAGGCGAACATGTATTTGAAGTCAAGGGTAAAATCTGAACTGTAAATCTGATCTGAAGAAGTATGCTGCCCTATAATCTTTGAAGATCTATACACTAGTTTTCAGCATAGAAAGCGCGTATATACGTGGGTTGAATTCAGCGAAAGCGCGTATGGAATGTGAAACTAGTTCTGAAGTATGAGCAGATGTATACGCAGGTTTATATGCATGAAAGCGCATATATACGCAGGATCAGTGAAAGGAAAGCGCGTATGAAAACTAGGGTTTGCTGAAGTATGTGGTATGAAATGTCTGAACTGTTCTGTTGTTTCACTGCTATCTGTCAATGATGTATTCACACAGATCTGGGTTTTTTGAATGTTGATTATGCTGCTGATCATTTTGATTAAAGATAAAGTTGATGGTTGATTGGTTGATGATTCAATGAATGAATTGATGAAGTTATAAGTTTCAGTTTGATGTATGTTGAGCTTAAATGTGTGGAGTGGGTCCAGTATGAAAATATGATGAAAAGTGGCCTACAAGTTGTGTTGTATGGAAGTTGTTGGATCCAGTATGAAAATTGATGAAACGTGGTCCATGGTGGTGCTGAGGGTTGGGGCTTTGGCTTGGGGGAGTCAGAGCTCCCTTCCGTGTGAGGTCAGTAAAACGAGAGCAGGGGGTTGTGAAGCTTGCTTCCAGAGAGGTCAAACGAGCAGTGGGGTCGTAGCTCCTTCCTGTGAGAGGCTGGTAAACGAGAGAAGGTTTTAGCCTTCTGCAGGTGGGTGCCTGCGTGCTGGTATGAGTCTGCGCCAATACATGGTTGTAAGATGTTTTCTCTATAATAAAATATTGAAGGCTGAGACAACGACAGCTGTGGTTTTCTCCCGACTTGGGTTTCCACCTAAAATCCTGGTGTTCATGTGTGTTGCTTATGTGTGATGGTTTATTCTGTTATTACTGCACATGCTTACTATTAAGTAAACATCTGATGAATGAATGATGCATAGACCTAAGTAAAGAAATAAATGCGTAATAAGATCTCTGTGTATACGCGAGTTTTATGAAGGATATCCACGTGTATATGCTAGTTGGCTTTAGCAAAGTAGCGTATGGGTTTTAATTAATGGAAAAGTAAAAAAATTTGAGTAAGTCCTAAATACTAATTCACCCCCCCCCCTCCTCTCATTATTTTTCCCAACAATTGGTATCAGAGGAGGTCCTTCTACAGAAGCTTGATCGCTTGAAGGAGATCCGTCGAAATGGGAATTCATGAAGGGGTAATGTCTATAAGGCCACCTCTATTCAATGGAAATAATTTGTTATTCTGGAAGATACGAAAAAAAACATATCTGCAAAGTCTTGGTGCAGAAGTATGGGCAATCGTGGAAGGAGGTTATCAGTATCTGACAAGTATTCCTACTGATGCAGCAGAAAGGAAGAAATATGAAATCAATGCCAAAGCTGTCAATGTATTATTAGGAAGCCTGTTTGAACCAAAATTTGCTAAAGTGATGCAGCTAAATTCAGTAAAAGAAATATGGGACAAAATCATTCTGAGCTATGAAGGAGATACAAAGGTAAAAAGTGAAAAACTCCAAACTCTCAGAATTGAATATGAAAATTTAAGGATGCATAGTGATGAGAGTATTGCCAGTTTCCTTTTACGTCTAGATGATATTGTAAATCATGTGAGAAGTTTGGGTGAAACCATAACCGATACTACTTTGGTGGAAAAAGTCTTAAGATCTTTAACTTCAAAATTTGAGTCAAAACTATCAGCTATTGAAGAAAGGCAAGATCTGCAAACTCTTACTATTTTTCAACTACATGGTATTCTCACTGCTTATGAAATGAGACAAGGAGGTCCCTCTCAAATCAAAGAAGTTGCTTTTAAGGCGTGTGCAAAAGGAAAAGAAAAGGAAGTTTTCAAGGAATTAAATTATATATCAGAAGAAGAAGAAGAAAATTTTGTGAGAAGACTCCAACCAGGTACTGGAAGATTCAAAGGTAAGCTTCCCTTCAAATGCTTTGATTGTGGAAGAGTTGGTCATTATGCTGCGAAATGTCCTTATAGAGAAAATCATGATAAAGGGAAACAATTTGAAAAGAGAAAGATTTATTATGCAAATGAAGATAATAATGAAATGTCAAGTGAGGATGAAGAAGATTCTGACCAAGATCTGCTAGTGCTCATGGAAAAGAAGCAAAAGAAAAAGGCTGCTCAAGGAAAGAAGATATCTCAGAAAACATGTGCAGCAGAAAATGAAGAAGAGAAAACAGGTATTGATTGTTGTTCTTGTGATTCACTTTCTTGTGCATGCAATGGTGAAGATAGTGAAAGTAACAGTATAATTCTAGAAGCAAATATCAAGATCAATGATGAAAGCAATGATTGGAATCAATTTAATAAGAGAGAATCTGTCTACAAAGATATGATCTCTAGAATGAATGATCAGAAAGAAATACTGAATGGACACATAGACAAGTATCAAAATTTGTATGTTTATGCAACCAATCAAAGTAAAAGACTTGAAGCAGAAATCATCTCTCTCAAAGAAGATCTGGAAAAATCAAATAAGAATAATGAAGAACCCCTACCATTTGAAATGGAAGGACTTGAAGCAGAAATCATCTCTCTCAAAGAAGATTTGGAAAAATCAAATAAGAAGAATGAAGAACTGCTACAAACATGTTAAGAACAAGAAAATTGGTTGAAGGAAGAAATTTTAAAATTAAATGATCAAGTAGAAGAAGGAAAAAGGGTTGAAGAAAGCATGAAGGAGCAATGCCAAAAATTGGAGGTTGAGGTGAACATTCTCAAAGGTAAATTAGAAGAAAAGGATAAACTCTTGAGGTTTCAAGATAGTACTAAGATTCTGGACAATATTCTTAGTAATCAAAGATCTCCTACTATTAAACTTGGTCTTGGTTTTCATGAAACTGTTAAAGGAGAATCTAGTTCACAAGGAAGTGCTAAAGATTCAAAGGATATCAATGCAAAACCTGAAGAGTTGAAAGAAACAAGAAGTCAACCGACAATCATGAACACTCAAAGGAAATAATTCAATAATGTTGAATGCTTTAAATGTCATAATTATGGGCATGTTGCAGAAAATTTCAGAAGTAGATTGTTTCAGTCACAAACAAACAGATTCTATACAGAAAGGTACTCTGGTTTCTTTAAGGGATATTGTTTTTCATGCAGCATGTTTGTTCATAAAGCAACTGATTGCAATAGAAGAAAGAATAGAAGAACACAGTATGATCCTTATGCTTACTTTTCTGGTCAAATAAGATGCTATACTTGTAACAAGTATGGACATGTAGAAAAATAATGCAGGATGAATAGATCTGAGAAAGTGGACAATTTCCAGCACACAATTAGGAAGTTTAAGAAAAATTGGAAAAAGAAGGAAGACCAGTAAGAAACGTAGGGAATACTGACCCTACTGCAGTCATTCACTTCTAAAGCTTATTTCTAATAATGACTGCATGAATGATGTGAGATACATTATAGATATTATGAATGTATCATCACAGGGGGAGAAATGTATGATGATTCACATGGTTGGTTTGGTTATTCTGGTTATGTGTATTTCTGACAGAGCATCTGATGTGAAGAAGACAGGTACAGGTGGTACAACTTCAGGGGGAGATGAAGGAATGTGAAATTTTCAATGTTTCACTTTCCATACGTGGGTTCAGTGAACTAAATCCACGTATATAGACGAGTTACAGAGGATACAGTCGCGTATGCACTAATGATAAGAAAATTTGTATGAGAGCTGAAGATCAGGAGCATAGGTTCAGGGGGAGCATCAGTCTGACTATTAATGATCGTATTATAGGCACTATATCTACTTATTACTCAGTTCTAAATAATGATGACATGATACATGGCTTCTTATGATGAAGTTATGGATAAGCCCTGATTGCTTTTTGATGAAGGGTACTTTGTGTTATGGATGAGATGGACGTCTTATGATTCAGAGATATGAATAGATCATGTAGAGTTTGTTGCTATGGCTCCAACCTTTTATACATAATTCCATCACATGTTTCATCATGATGTAAATCTCGAAGATTTTGGTGATATGAGATCACTTGGATGATTGTTTGACACGTGTTGCCTATTGAAGAAGTTGTTCTAAAATGATAATTCCTCTTGGGAAGAATATGAAGAGCCTGAAGGCTTGGTTACCAATGTGCTTATGCTACAGCTGCTGGATGACACTTTTGAACATAGCTACTTTGTCCTATTTTTCTTTTCTCATATATTCCAGGGAAGCATTCAAAATATCCCAGATAGAAGCTGGAAGTTATCTATGCCTTTTCAGGAGATCAGATCTGTTCAAAATCAGAAGATTAAAATGGATACACGGATTTCATAAATGACAGTCACGTATATACGTGAGTACATAAAACTAAAACCACGTATGGGTGTTTTCTGACAAATTTCTCTGATTCAGCATTCTTCATCAGAGCTGCAGTATTAGTTGGTATCTCTGATGTGGTTTGGAGTCTCTGGTGATATTTCAGCTCTTATATTTATGTTTCTTTCTCTATTGGGTGAAGATGCCTTGATGATTTGATGTTGAAAGTGTTCAGGATGCACAAGCACAGGGGGAGCTTTGGTCATATGGAAAGGATTCATTGGAAGCACAACTTCAAGGGGAGCATTAGCCTTGCTGAGCATAATGCATTGTTGGCATTATGATGATTCTGAAATATGATCTTTCTTGAGGTCTTTTTGGTAGTGGTCATAAAAAGTCATATTTTTAATTTGATGAAAAGGTCATGTTGAGACCTATGATGTAAAAATTGTAATATTCAGTCATGTAAGGAATTTTTCAAATTTGTAAACCCACTTTGTTGGGTAGTTGAGTTAAAATGTGTAAACCCTCTTGGTTGGGTATTTGAGTCTCATATGTAAATCTACTTGGTTGGATCTTTGATGTAAGTATGAGTCCTTGGTGATAGGAAGGTCATAGATTCATGTACTTCATTGAAAAATCTATTTGAACATTCAGCATGAACTTAGGGGGAGCATGGTAAATTCAATGCACATCATATCTACAACACTCTTCTTTCTACATGAGGAGAAAAACCTTGTGTTGGTTTAGATCCGCCCTTTGCCCTTGATGTCAAAGGGGGAGAGTAACATGGTGTTTGAATAAGGGGAGAGTAACATGGTTACTACATACTGGTTATAATCAATGTATCTATCTGTTGTAGTGATCAAACACCATCGTGGTTTCCATCAAGTCCAAAGGGGGAGATTGTTGGCAATATGATGTAGAGTGTTGTCCTTGATGGCAACCCACTTGATGAAGATGATGGCAACCTACTTAATGAAGTTGTTCTTGATGCTTGATAATTTTATTAATTATGTAAATCTGATGTTCTACAAGTAGTACAGAAGTTGCAGAAGAAAGAAATATCAGTATGTGCAAGAATAATGATGAAAAAGGTGTGTTAAAAGGCATACGCGGGTTTGTCAAGGAGAAGGCGCGTATGCACACAGAAAAGTACGTGCCAAGTCACGTATGATCAATTGCACTCTAAATGTGTAAAACTAGGGGTTACTACCATGGTATTGACCCATTGTATTGAGCGATGGATTGTCTATGAAATCCCGTCCAGGAATACCATCGGAAGTGATGTGGTTTTGGCTCATGGTATTGACAAAGGCTAAATCTATATAAGGAGAAGAAATTAATTGTGCAAAGTGTGCATGAGTCTAGGTTTGAATGGATACTTCACTCTGAAGTATGTCTGAATGGAAAGGGTAACAGTTTTATGATAGATCTGAATCTATGATGCACCTATGAAGAAAATGATGAAGAGGGATCTCTAGATCTGAAATGTATTTGTATATTCTAGATCTGTTTATGGAATGTTTAGATCTGAGATAAGGTGAGCATGTATCTGAAGTCAAGGGTAAAATCTGAACTGAGCATGTATCTGAAGAAGTATGCTGCCCTATAATCTTTGAAGATCTATACGCTAGCTTTCAGCATAAAAATCACGTATATACGCGGGTTGAATTCAGCGAAAGCGCGTATGGAATGTGAAACTAGTTCTGAAGTATGAGCAGATGTATACGCGGGTTTATATGCATCAAAGCGCGTATATACGCAGGATCAGTGAAAGGAAAGTGCGTATGAAAACTAGGGTTTGCTGAAGTATGTGGTGTGAAATGTCTGAACTGTTCTGTTGTTTCACTGTTATCTGTCAATGATGTATTCACACAGATCTGGGTTGTTTGAATGTTTATTAAGCTACTGATCATGTTGATTAAAGATAAAGTTGATGGTTGATTGGTTGATGATTCAATGAATGAATTGATGAAGTTATAAGTTTCAGTTTGATGTATGTTGAGCTTAAATGTGTGGAGTGGGTCCAGTCTGAAAATATGATGAAAAGTGTCCTACAAGTTGTGTTGTATGGAATTTGTGGGATCCAGTATGAAAATTTATGAAACGTGGTCCATGGTGGTGCTGAGGGTTGTAGCCTTCAGTCAAGGGGTTGTAGCTCCCTTCCAGGTGAAGTTGGTAAACGAGAGCAGGGGGTTGTATCTCCCTTCCAGGAGAGGCTGGTAAACGAGAGCAGGGGGTTGTAGCTCCCTTCCAGGAGAAGATGGTAAATGAGAGAAGGTTGTAGCCTTCTACAGGTGGGTGCCTGCGTGTTGGTATGGGTCTGCGCCAGTACATGGTTGTAAGATGTTTTCTCTATAATAAAATATTGAAGGCTGAGACAACGGCAGCGGTGGTTTTCTCCCAACTTGGGTTTCCACCTAAAATCCTGGTGTTCATGTGTGTTTCTTATGTGTGATGGTTTATTCTGTTATTACTGCACATGCTTACTGATAACTAAACATCTGATGAATGAATGATTCATAGACCTAAGTAAAGAAATAAATGCATAATAATATCTCTTTGTATAAGCGAGTTTTATGAAGGATATATGCTTGTATACGCTAGTTGGCTTTAGCAAAGTAGCGTATGGGTTTTAATGAATGGAAAAGTAAAAAGTTTTGAGTAAGTCCTAAATACTGATTCACCCCCCCCCCCTCTCAATATTTTTCCCAACATTCTTGCTGTGTGTCTCCTCTTTTCCCTTCTGAGATCTACAGTCTTCCTTTAGGTGTACTTTCTTTCCGCAATTCCCACACACTATCCCCGATCTGGACTTGGATCTGCCTTTCTTTGATTTACTTCGATATCTCGAGCTCTTTCCTCTTTCCATTCTTCTTCCCCTAGACTCTACACTCAAAGAATTACCTGATGTCTCACCGGAGCTTTTCTGTCGCATTTCCTCGCTAAGGATAGCACCAACAACATCATCAAACTTTAAAGTACTAGATCCAGAGACAGAGTTACTAATGGCCATAACTAAACCATTCCAGATTTCTGGTAATGAGCACAAGAATAACAGAGCTCTAAATTCATCATCAAATTTTACCCCTACAAAACTTAACTGACTAGTAACTGTATTAAATTCATTTAAATGGTCTGCAACAGATCCACCTTTCGACATATTCATATTAAATAGTCATTTCATAAGAAATACCTTGTTTGAGGCTGAGGGTTTTTCATATAGTTTCGCCAACGTCTGTATCAAACCCTCTGTTGTAATTTAATTCAAAATATTGAAGGCGACTAATGCTGCAAGGCACAACCATACTGTTCCGAGTGCCTTTCTATCAAGAATGTTCCATTCCGCGTCTGTCATGGCTGCCAGCTTCTTTGTTTTTTCGCTTAATGGTAGGTATAGATATTTCTGATAAAGATAATCTTCCATCTGCATCTTCCACAGCGGGAAGTTTTGGCCGTTAAATTTCTCGACCCTAAACTTACCATCGCCCGACATTGCTCCCACTCGAACCAGGAACTATTCTTTCCTGCAAGTTTATCAGCCAAATATACCTTCGGCTCTGATACCAGTTGTTAGAAAATTATATATTATGGAGCAATGAAACACATAAATACGCGGAAAAATACAAGCACACAAAACACATAAAACCAGAGAGACACAAATATATGTGGTTCACCCATTTTGGGCTATGTCCACCCCGAAGATCCAGTCCTTCCTTTCTATTATCCAGCAAAAATGAAGAGACAAAACCTACAGCAGATATGTTGTAATATCTTCTGTTCTCTCTCACAATCTCCCTCTTTGTTTCTCGCTTCGAGAATACACACATACTACACCACCGCAATACAATACCCTTATATATACAAGGGGTTTTCCTTCTAGGAAAAAAAAAACTAATCTAGACATAACTTCTACCGTCAGATCATTTTCCTAATGAACGGCCCAGATTAACTGGAAATTAATATACTTGTACAAGGAAATTTTACATCTGTTTTTAGCTTCGGGGGCGCTGCCCCCGAAACCCCTGCCATGGGGGGGCTCCGAAGAGTGCTGTCGCGGCCCCCTGGACCCCCCACGGCAGTGATTAATTATGGGTGGCGTTGCCGGCCCTTCGAAGGTATAGGGGTCCAATGCTATGATACAAAGTAAACAAGATAATCAGGCTCCAGACCCAACAATCTCCCACCTGGAGACTGATTGTAGCAACTCCATCGATGCTTCATTTGTTGGAAAATGACTCATATTTGGAACTGTCTATCCCTCATCTTCATCTTCATCCTTGAAGACCAATTGAAATTCAGCAAATTCTCAGTTTCTCCCTGGTTACAACTTTTGTTAGCATATCTGCAGGATTTTGGCTAGTGTGTATCCTTTCCAGCTTCAACTCTCCATTTTCCAATACTGACCGTATGAAATGGTACTTGAGATGTATGTGTTTAGTCCTGGAATAAAATGATGAGTTCTTTGCAAGATGAATAGCACTTTGGCTATCACTGTATAGTGTGCCCATATCATGCTTCTTACCCAATTCATCCATAAACCATTGTAACCAAATCATTTCTTTACTAGCCTCTGTAGCAGCAACATACTCGGCTTCTGTTGTAGAAAGTGCAACAACACTTTGGATTTTTGAAACCCAACCAACAGTTGTTCCACCTATAGTAAATACATATCCTGTAGTGCTCCGCCTGTTATCTCTGTCACCTGTCATATCTGCATCAACATATCCCTGTAGAGAAATGTTTGAACTACCAAAGCATAATGCTTGATTTGTGGTACCTCTCAAATATCTGAGAATCCATTTTACTGCCATCCAATGTTCTTTTCCTGGATTGTTCTTGTACCTGCTTACAACTCCCACTGCATGTGCAATATCAGGCCTTGTGCAGGCCATTGCATACATTAAGCTTCCAACTGCTGATGCATATGGAACTTTAGACATATAATCCATGTCTTCTTGGGTCTTTGGGCACATCTGCTTACTAAGTGTTAAATGGCTAGCAAAAGGTGTACTAACTAGTTTTGCATTCTGCATATTAAATCTTTTCAACACCTTCTCTATGTACTTATTCTGAGACAATTTTAATTTGCAATTTTTCCTGTCTCTAGTTATCCTCATACCAAGGATTTGTTATGTAGCTCCCAAATCCTTCATTGCAAATGAATTTTCCAATTTTCTTTTGAGCACATTTATTTTGTGCATGTTAGACCCTGCAACAAGCATGTCATCTACATACAATAACAATATAATATAGCTGCCATCATTTTTCCTTTTTAGATAAAAAAAATAATCAGAGTGACATCTAGTATAACCTTGTTCAGACATGAACTTGTCAAATTTTACATACCACTACCTTGGAGCCTGTTTTAAACCATACAAGCTCTTCTTTAACCTGTACACGAATTTTTCTTTCCCTTTTACCTCATATCCTTCTGTTTGTTGCATGTATATCTCTTCCTTCAAATATCCATGGAAAAATGTTGTCTTTACATATAACTCTTCAAGATGTAAATCTTCCGCTACTACAAGTCTTAAAATAGTTCTGATTGAATTCATTTTAACAACAGGAGAAAATATTTCATCAAAATCAATACCTTTATTCTGTGCAAACCCCTTCACCACAAGTCTAGCTTTGTACATTTGTTTTCCTCCATCTTCTTCCTTCAGCCTGTAAACCCATTTATTCTGCAATGTAGTTTTACCTGCAGGAAACCTGACTAAGTCCCAAGTCTGGTTATGCATTAAGGATTCCATCTCTTCTTCCATGGCGAGCTCCCACTTCTTCCCGCTTTCAACCTGCATTGCTTCTTCATAATATTCAGGTTCACCAGAATCAATCAACAATAAATAGTATAATTAAGGAGAGTATCATTCAGGGGGTCTAATTATCCTGGTAGATCTTCTAACACCACTCTCAGGTGTTTGAGGTGCCTGTTGCTGTTGTGGTGGTTGCTGTTGATGTGGTTGTTGATTATTATTATTTTCAGGCACCTTTACTTTTTTAGTTATCTCATCAAGTACCGTGTATTCCTTGCTTTCTTTTTCCTGTTTCTTTTCCTACAACGGATTCTTATACAAGACCTTTTCATTGAATATTACATCTCTGCTCCTAATGATTTTGTGATTTTCATAATCATATAAGCGATAACCAAAATCATTAGCACCATATCCAATAAAGGTACATTTCTTTGATTTTTCCTCAAGCTTTGTTCTATTTTCTTTATTAATATAGACAAAGGCCTCACAACCAAAAGGATTTAAAAAAGAGTAGTTTACCTTTTTACCTGTCCATGCTTCCTCTGGAATACCACCATCCAAGGAACTTGAAGGCCCTTTGTTTATTAGATAAACAGTAGTATCTACATCATCTGCCAAAAATTGTAAAGGCAATCCTGCATGCAATCTCATGCACCTTACACGCTCCATGATTGTTCTGTTCATCCTTTTTGACACACCATTTTCTTGTGGTGTTCTTGGAACTATCTTCTCTCTGCGAATTCCGTGCTTTGAACAGTACCTATCGAACTGTTTGCTGCAATATTCACCTCCATTTTCTGATCTGAGACGCTTCAACTTCTTTCCTGTCTCAATCTCAACCAAAGCTTACCATTTCTTGAAAGTATCAAATACATCAGATTTATTCTGAATACAATAAATCCATGTTTTTCTAGTTGCATCATCAATAAAAGTAACATAATAACGAGAGCCACCAAGAGATGATACTTGAGCAGGTCCCCATACATCTGTATGCACAAGCTCCAATTTTTCGCTCTTCTTTTCTTTCCCAACTCTGAGAAATCTGACTCTCTTCTGTTTTCCATAAATGCAATTCTCACAGAAATCCAAATCAACATTCTTCAAACCTGGCAACAAATTTCTTGAGTGAAGAATCTTCATTCCCTTCTCACTCATGTGTCCGAGCCTATGATGCCATAATGTTGCATCTGCTCCTTTGGAAGTTAAAGCATTAACAGAGTTAGAAATACCATTGCATAAATACAATGTACCAACCTTTTCTCCTTTTGCTATTACCAGGGCTCCTTTGGTGACCTTCCAAGTTTTATCTGTGAAAGTTGTCACACAACCTTCACCGCCTAACTGCCCTGTTGAAATCAAATTTTTCTTCAGATCTGGAACATGCCTTACCTCCTTTAGTAGCCATTGGTTTCCATTCTGTTTTTTTACAAGAACTTTACCCATTCCAAAAATTTTACAGGGTTTATCATCACCCAAACGAACTTGTCCAAAATCTCCTTGAACATAGTCATGAAAATATTTCTTATCAGGTGTGGCATGGAATGAAGCCCTTGAATCTACAACCCAAGAATTAGTAACATTTTCGAAAGAAAGAATCAAAGCATCTTGTAACACATCACCTGTCACATTTGCTTCATGATTGTTTTCTTGTTGTGTGTCTCCTTCTTTTCCCTTCCGAGATCTACAGTCTTTCTTTAGGTGTCCTTTCTTTCCACAATTCCAACACACTATCCCCGATCTGGACTTGGATCTGCCTTTCCTTGATTTACTGCGATATCCCGAGCTCTTTCCTCTTTCCATTCTTCTTCCCCTAGACTCTGCACTCAAAGCATTACCTGATGTCTCACCGGAGCTTTTCCGTCGCATTTCCTCGCTAAGGATAGCACCAACAAAATCATCAAACTTTAAAGTACTAGATCCAGAGACAGAGTTACTAATGGCCATTACTAAACCATTCCAACTCTCTGGCAATGAGCACAAGAATAATAGAGCTCTAACTTCATCATCAAAGTTTACCCCTACAGAACTTAACTGACTGGTAACTGTATTAAATTCATTTAAATGGTCTGCAACAGATCCACCTTCCGACATCTTCATATTAAATAGTTGTTTCATAAGAAATACCTTGTTTGAGGCCGAGGGTTTTTCATATAGTTTCGCCAATGTCTGCATCAAACCCTCTGTTGTTGTTTCCTTCGAAATATTGAAGGCGACTGACGCCGCAAGACACAACCGTACTGTTCCGAGTGCCTTTCTATCAAGAATGTTCCATTCCACGTCTGTCATGGCCGCCGGCTTCTTTGTTTTTCCGCTCAATGGTAGGTATAGATATTTCTGATACAGATAATCTTCCATCTGCATCTTCCACAGCGGGAAGTTTTGGCCGTTAAATTTCTCGACCCTAAACTTACCATCGTCCACCATTGCTCCCACTCGAACTAGGAACCCTTCTTTCCTACGAGTTTATCAGCCAAATATACCTTCGGCTCTGATACCAGTTTTTAGAAAATTATATATTATGGAGCAATGAAACACATAAAATATACGGAAAATACAAGCACACAAAACACATAAAACTAGAGAGACACAGATATACGTGGTTCACCCAGTTTGGGTTACATCCTCCCCGAACAACCAGTCCTTCCTTTCTATTATCCAGCAAAAAATGAAGAGAAAAAACCTACAGCAGATCCGTTGTAATATCCTTTGTTCTCTCTCATAGTCTCCCTCTCTATTTCTCACTCCAAGAATACACGCATAATACATAGCCGCAATACAATACCCTCATATATACAAGGGGGTTGCCTTCTACGGAAAAAAAACCCTAATCTAAAAATAACTTCTACTGTCAAATCATTTTCCTAATGAATGGCCCAGATTGACTAGAAATTACTATACTTTTACAAGGCAATTTTACATATAGCGTATGCTGGGCGCCGTCGAAACTACCAGGGGGGGGGTTCGAAAAGTGCTTCCGCGCCTCAGACTCTGCAGAATGATAATTAGAAAGGCAAGGCGCCTTTTAAGGTACTGGGGTCCAATGCTGTGATACAAAGTAAACAAGATAATCAGGCTCCACACCCAACAATCTCCCACTTGGAGATTGATTGTAGCAACTCCACCGCTGCTTCATTTGCTGGAAAATGACTCCTCTTTGGACCTGGCTATTCCTCATCTTCATCGTCATCCTTGAAGACCAATTGAAACTAAGCACATTCTCAGTTTCTCCCTGGTTACAACTTTTGTTAGCATATCTGCAGGATTCTGGCTAGTGTGTATCTTTTCCAGCTTCAACTCTCCATCTTCCAATACTGACCGTATGAAATGGTACTTGAGATGTATATGTTTAGTCCTGGAATGAAATGCTGAGTTCTTTGCAAGATGAATAGCACTTTGGCTATCACTGTATAGTGTGCCCATATCATGCTTCTTACCCAATTCATCCATAAACCTTTGTAACCAAATCATTTCTTTACTAGCCTCTGTAGCAGTAACATACTCAGCTTCTGTTGTTGAAAGTGCAACAACACTTTGGATTTTTGAAACCCAACTAATAGTTGTTCCACCTACAGTAAATACATATCCTGTAGTGCTCCTCCTGTTATCTCTGTCACCTTCCATATCTGCATCAACATATCCATGTAGAGCAATGTTTGAACTACCAAAGCATAATGCTTGATTTGTGGTACCTCTCAAATATCTGAGAATCCATTTTACTGCCATCCAATGTTCTTTTCCTGGATTTTTCATGTACCTGCTTACAACTCCCACTTGATGTGCAATATCAGGCCTTGTGCAGACCATTTCATACATTAAGCTTCCAACTACTGATGCATATGGAACTTTAGACATATAATCCATGTCTTCTTGGGACTTTTGGTACATCTGCTTACTAATTTTGAAATGGCTAGCAAAAGGTGTACTAACTGGTTTTGCATTCTGCATATTAAATCTTTTCAACACCTTCTCTATGTACTCATTCAGAGACAATGTTAATTTGCGATTTTTCCTGTCTCTAGTTATCCTCATACCAAGGATTTGTTTTGCAGCTCCCAAATCCTTCATTGCAAATGACTTTGCCAATTTTCTTTTGATCACATTTATTTCCTGCATGTTAGACACTGCAACAAGCATGTCATCTACATACAATAACAATATAATATAGCTTCCATCATTTTTCCTTTTTAGATAAACAAAATGATCAGAGTGACATCTAGTATAACCTTGTTCAGACATGAACTTGTCAAATTTTAGATACCACTACCTTGGAGCCTGTTTTAAACCATACAAGATCTTCTTTAACCTGCACACCAATTTTTCTTTCCCTTTTACCTCATCTCCTTCTGGTTGCTACATGTATATCTCTTCCTCTAAATCTCCATGGAGAAATGTTGTCTTTACATCTAACTATTCAAGATGTAAATCTTCCATTGCTACAAGACTTAAAATAGTTCTGATTGAATTCATTTTAACAACAGGAGAAAATATTTCATCAAAATCAATACCTTTCTTCTGTACAAACCCCTTCACCACAAGTCTAGCTTTGTATCTCTGTTTTCCTCCATCTTCTTCCTTCAGCCTGTAAACCCATTTATTCTACAATTTAGTTTTACCTGTAGGCAACCTGACTAATTCCCAATTCTGGTTATGCATTAAGGATTCCATCTCTTCTTCCACGGCTAGCTCCCACTTCTTCCTGCTTTCAACCTGCATTGCTTCTTCATAACATTCAGGTTCACCAGCATCAGTCAACAATAAATAGTATAATGAAGGAGAGTATCGTTCTGGGGGTCTACTTATCCTGGTAGATCTTCTAACACCACTTTCACGTGTTTGAGGTGCCTGTTGCTGTTGTGGTGGTTGCTGCTGTTGTGGTTATTGATTATTATTATTTTCATGCACCTTTACTTTTTCAGTTATCTCATCAAGAACCGTGCATTCCATGCTTTCTTTTTCCTGTTTCTTTTCCTACAGCTGATTCTTATACAAGAAATTTTCAGTGAATATTACGTCTCTGCTCCTAATGAGTTTGTGATTTTCATAATCATATAAGCGATAACCAAAATCATTAGCACCATATCCAATAAAGGTACATTTCTTTGATTTTTCCTCAAGCTTTGTTCTATTTTCTTTATTAATATGGACAAAGGCCTCAAAACCAAAAGGATTTAAAAAAGAGTAGTTTACCTTTTTACCTGTCCATGCTTCCTCTAGAATACCACTATCCAAGGAACTTGAACGCCCTCTGTTTATTATATAAACAACAATATCTACAGCATCTGCCCAAAATTGTATAGGCAATCCTGCATGCAATCTCATGCACCTTGCACGCTCTATGATTGTTTTGTTCATCATTTCTGACACACCATTTTCTTGTGGTGTTCTTGGAACTGTCTTCTCTGTGTGAATTCCATGCTATGAACAATACCTATTAAACTCTTTGTTGCAATATTCACCTCCATTGTCTGATCTGAGATGCTTCAACTTCTTTCCTGTCTCAATCTCAACCAAAGCTTTCCATTTCTTGAAAGTATCAAATACATCAGATTTATTCTGAATACAATAAATCCATGTTTTTCTAGTTGCATCATTAATAAAAGTAACACAATAACGAGAGGTACCCAGAGATGATACCTGAGCAGGTCCCCATACATTTGTATGCACAAGCTCCAATTTTTCGCTCTTATTTTCTTTCCCAACTCTGAGAAATCTGACTCTCCTCTGTTTTCCATAAATGAAATTCTCACAGAAATCCAAATCAACATTCTTCAATCCTGGCAACAAATTTCTTGAGTGAATAATCTTCATTCTCTTCTCACTCATGTTTCCGAGCCTATGATGCCATAATGTTGCATCTTCTCCTTTGGAAGTTAAAGCATTAACAGAGTTAGAAATACCATTGCATAAATACAATATACCAACCTTTTCGCCTTTTTCTATTACCAGGGCTCCTTTGGTGACCTTCCAAGTTTTATCTGTGAAAGTTGTCACACAACCTTCACCGCCTAACTTCCCTATTGAAATCAATTTTTTCTTCAGATTTGGAACATGCCTTACCTCCTTTAGTAGCCATTGGTTTCCATTCTATTGGTTTACAAGAACTTTACCCATTCCAACAATTTTACAGGGTTTATCATCACCCAAACAAACTTTTACAAAATCTCCTTGAACATAGTCATGAAAATATTTCTTATCAGGTGTGGCATGGAATGAAGCCCCTGAAGCTACAACCCAAGAATTAGTAACATTTTCGAAAGAAAGAATCAAACCATCTTGTAACACATCACCTGTCACATTGCTTCATGATTGTTTTCTTGCTATGTGTCTTCTACTTTTCCCTTCCGAGATCTACAGTCTTTCCTTAGGTGTCCTTTCTTTCAACAATTCCAGCACACTATCCCCGATCTAGACTTGGATCTACCTTTCTTTGATTTACTGCGATATCCTGAGCTCTTTCCTCTTTCCATTCTTCTTTCCCTAGACTCTTCACTCAAAGCACTACCTGATGTCTCACCAGAGCTTTTCCGTCGCATTTCCTCGCTAAGGATAGCACCAACAACATCATCAAACTTTAAAGTACTAGATCCAGAGACGGAGTTACTAATGGCCATAACTAAACCATTCCATATTTCTGGTAATGAGCACAATAATAAGAGAGCTATAACTTCATCATCAAAGTTTACCCCTACAGAACTTAACTGACTGGTAACTGTATTAAATTAATTTAAATGGTCTGCAATAGATCCACCTTCCGACATCTTCATATTAAATGGTCGTTTCATAAGAAATACCTTGTTTGAGGCTGAGGGTTTTTCATATAGTTTCGCCAACGTCTACATCAAACCCTCTGTTCTAGTTTCCTTCGAAATATTGAAGGAAACTGATGCTGCAAGGCACAACCGTATTGTTCCGAGTGCCTTTCTATCAAGAATTTTCCATTCCGCATCTGTCATGGCCGCCGACTTCTTTGTTTTTCCGCTCAATGGTAGGTATAGATATTTCTGATACAGATAATCATCCATCTGCATCTTCCACAGCGGGAAGTTTTGGCCATTAAATTTCTCGACCCTAAACTTACCATCGTCCGCCATTGCTCCCACTCGAACCAGGAACCCTTCTTTCCTGCGAGTTTATCAGCCAAATATACCTTCAGCTCTGATACCAGTTGTTAGAAAATCATATATTATGGAGCAATTCAACACATAAAATATGCGGAAAAATACAAGCACACAAAACACATAAAACAAGAGAGACAGAGATATATGTGGTTCACCTAGTTTGGGCTACGTCCACCCCGAACAACCAGTCCTTCGTTTCTATTATCCAGCAAAAATCAAGAGACAAAACCTACAACAGATCTGTTGTAATATCCTCTATTCTCTCTCACAATCTCCCTCTTTGTTTCTTGCTCCGAGAATACAAACATACTACACAACCTCAATACAATACCCTTATATATACAAGGGGGTTTCCTTCTAGGGTAAAAAACCCTAATCTAAACATAACTTCTACCGTCAGATCATTTGCCTAATGAACGGCCCAGATTGACTGGAAATTACTATACTTTTACAAGGCAATTTTACATATGTTTTTAGCTTCGGGGGCGCTACCCCCGAAACCCCCGCCAGGGGGGGCTCCAAAAAGTGCTGTCGCCCCCCCTGGAGCCCCCACGGAAGCCATTAATTACGAGCGAAGTTGCCGCCCCTTTGAAGGTATAGGGGTCGAATGGTGTGATACAAATTAAACAAGATAATCAGGCTCCACACTCAACAATCTCCCAGTTGGAGACTGATTGTAGAAACTCCATCGTTGCTTCATTTGCTGGAAAATGACTCCTCTTTGGACCTAGCTATTCCTCATCTTCATCGTCATCCTTGAAGACCAATTGAAGCTGGGCACATTCTCAGTTTCTCCCTGGTTACAACTTTTGTTAGCATATCTGCAGGATTCTGGCTAGTGTGTATCATTTCCTGCATTAACTCTCCATCTTCCAATACTAACCGTATGAAATGGTACTTTGTTGTGTAACCAGCTCTAAAGAGAGAAGAAAAGAGATATTCACGCCTTAGAAATGAGCCACTTCGAGGGGGCAACCTCCAATACATTACATGAATGAACAATTCTTGGATGATACAATTTACAAAAAAACCTCCTTTCTATATATAGGAGTCCATGGGGCCACAATGTAATCCTAGCCGACCTAACAATAATAATTTAAGGGCACAATAATAACAAAATGGGGTTACAAGGGTACAATAATAACAATAAGGGGGTTACACTAATAACAATAAGGGACTATACTAGTAATATAGGGACCTAACATGCCCCTCTCCTTCAAAAGAGTGTTGTCCTCAACACTTGAGTAGCTCTGGGTGCTTCTGTATAAACTTTTCATCCTCCCATGTAGAATCTTCAGTGGGTAAGTTCTTCCACTTGATGAGATACTCTGAAATTGATCGATTTCGTAGCTGTCGAGTTCTTGTTTCCGTGACTGCTTCAGGTTCCAATATGATTTTTCCTTCCTCATCAAGTTCGGGCAATATTGTTTGAACTGGAAGATTTTCACCTATAACCTTCTTTAAGCATGAAACATGGAAAATTGGATGCACTCGTGAAGAAGCAGGGAGCTCCAATTTGTATGCCATAGTACCAATATTTTGCAACACCTTGTAAGGACCATAGTACTTTGGCGATAATTTATTATTCTTCTTAGCTTGCTTGAGAGACATTTGTTTGTATGGTTGTAGCCGTAAAATACCCAATCTCCTACATCAAAACTTCTCTCGCTGCGATGTTGATCTGCCTGTTGTTTCATTCGATTTTGTGCCAAATTCAGGTTATCCTTTAAGAGTTGGAGAACTTCTTGCCGATGCTCGATGTGATCTTCCACTGCTTGAACCTTCGAATTTTCCCTTAAAGATGATGTGATCGATGGTGGATGATATCCGTAAAGTGCCATAAATGGGGTCATTTTTGCTGCAGTATGGAAGGAAGTGTTATACCACCTTCAGCGAGAGGTAACCACTTGACCCATTGTTTTTGTTTATCAGATACAAAACAACGAAGATATCCTTCCAAACATTTATTTACTATCTCAGTTTGACCATCAGATTGAGGATGATAAGATGAGCTATGAGCTAATTGAGTACCCAAACAAGAAAATAACTCGGTCCAAAAATTTCCAGTAAAAATGGGATCTCTGTCGCTCACAATAACCCTTGGGCTTCCATGTAGCTTTTGAATTCTGTCCATAAATGTAGTAGCAACCGTACTTGCTTTAAATGGATGAGATAATGCACAAAAGTGTGCATACTTGGTAATTCTATCAACTACCACCATGATGACACTCTTTCCTTCAGACTTAGGTAAACCCGTGATAAAATCCATTGAAATCTCCTCCCAACGTTGACTTGGAATGGATAAAGGTTGTAGAAGTCCCGGGGTCTTAATTGTTTCCACTTTATTCTGCTGGCAAACCAAACATTCCGCCACAAACTTTTGAATATCAGATTTAAGGCCATCCCCAAAAAATTCTTTCTTCACCCTGTGGTAAGTTTTTAAAAATCCCGAGTGTCCTCCTAAAGGAGAAGTGTGCAATTCCAGAAGAATCTTTTGTTTTAGTTGGGAATTCTTACAAAGATATAAGCGATCTTTGTACCATAAGGAATCATTTTTCCAACTAAATGTATCAGATGTACCAGGATCTTGCTGCAACTTTTGAATGAGTGTCCATACATCTTTGTCCTTCTTCCATTCATCTCTTGCTTCGGTTATCCAATCTGGTTGTATAATAGAAATGGCACAAAGCAATGCTTCCACCTCTTCATTCTTTCTTGAGAGTGCATCTGCAACAACATTAAGCTTTCCTTTTTGTAGATTATTTCAAAGTCATAACCCAACATCTTTGTGACCCATTTTTTCTGCTCTTCTGATGATAGTCTTTGTTCCAAAAAGTGTTTAAGACTATCATGATCAGTTTTTACCTTGAAGTGTCTTCCCATTAGGTAAGTTCGCCATTTCTTTAGTGCATGCAGTATTGCTAACATTTCCTTCTCATAAATAGGTTTTTGTAAATACTTTCCTTTGATTGGACGACTTTCAAAAGCAATGGGTCTTCCTTCCCGCATTAAAACTGCACCAATTCCATTTCCTGAGGCATCACATTCCACAATAAAGGTTTTTGTGAAGTCTGGCGTAGCTAAGACCGGTGCTAGGCACATTGCCCCTTTAAGATGTTCAAAGGCCTTAGTTGCTTCAGGAGTCCATGAAAATGCATCTTTCTTCAATAATGTTGTTAGAGGTGCTGCTATTCTCCCATAATTCTTAACAAACTTGCGATAATACCCTGTTAACTCGAGAAATCCTCGTAACTTCTTTATGGTTGTGGGGACTTTCCATTCCTTAATGGCTTTAATTTTGTTAGGGTCTACTTTAACACCCTCGTGAGATACAATATGACCCAGATATTCCACTTCTTGTACTCCAAAGAAACATTTGGATTTTTTTGCATATAATTGTTTCTCCTGCAATAGTTTGAGCACCCTGTCAACATGTTCAACATGATCCTTCCAAGACCTGCTGTAGATTAGTATATCATCAAAAAATACTAGCACAATTTTCTAAGGAAGGGTTTGAAAATGGAATTCATCAACCCTTGAAATGTAGAAGGTGCATTGGTAAGGCCAAAAGGCATGACCAAAAATTCATAATGACCCTCATGAGTTCGAAATGCCGTTTTTGGAATATCTTCAATCTTCATTCTAATTTAATGATATCCTGAACAAAGATCCAACTTGGTAAAATAAATTGCTCCATGTAATTCATCCAATAATTCATCAATCACAGGAATGGGAAATTTATCTTTAATGGTGAGCTTATTGAGCTCCCTATAATCCGGACACATTCGCCATGATCCATCCTTCGTGTGTACCAATACTACAGGAGCAGAGAAAGAACTTTGACTGGGTTGAATTATACCCGCCTCTAACATTTCTGCAATCATACGTTCAATTTCGCTCTTTTGGAAGTAAGGATATCTATAAGGCCGATGTTTGGAGGAACACTTCCTGGAATCAAATGAATAGCATGATCATGATCACGAATAGGTGGGAGTCCTTTGGGAGTTTCAAACACCTTGGAATGATTGTCCAAGACTTGTTGGAGATCTGCAGAAATAGATGATTTTGATGTTGGAACTTCTAGTGGGCATAATTGTGCAATTACGCCTCGTTGTTCTTTCTTTAGAAGCTTTGTCATGACATTAGAGCTTATTATCTTTCCCGGCTTCCCTGCAATACCCCGTAATTCGAATTCCTTTCCTTCTGAAAAAAAATTCAAGAAAAGTTCTTGAAAATTAAAAGCTAACGTCCCCAAAGATTGTAACCATTGTACTCCTAGTACAACATCAGCACCTCCCATAGGAATGGAAAGCATTGGACTAGTCAACACATATTCCCCCATGGTTAGCTTGATGTTATTGCATTTTCCAGAGCAATTTATAGTTCCTCCATTTGCAACCATCACTTGACATTCTGGTGCTGGTTATAGGAAACAATTTAATTCCTTGGCTACCTTACAATGAATAAAATTATGGGTGCTACCCGAATCAATCAACACTATTACCTTTTTCTTCTTGATATGTCCGTCTATCTTGAGATTTTGAGGAGTGGTAATTCCTGCCAGTGAATTACACGATATGGTCGGATTCATTTCTTCCTCTTCTAGGGCTGGTTCCTGGTGTATATCCTCTTCTTGTTCATTTTCTTCTTCTCTTCACAATCTATGTAAAATAATTTCTTCTCAGCACACTTATGACCTTTAGTGTATTTGCTATCACAACTGTAGCAAAGCCCTTTTGCTCTTTTTTCTTCCAATTGTTGTGGTGTCAACCTTGTAGGTTGTGGAAATCTAGATGTAGCCATACTTCCTTCTTTATAGAATTGAGTAGTCGACTTCCTTGTTGCCATAATTTTACATTCAATTTTTCTTGCCAACCTGAATGCCTTCTCTAATGAATCAGGTTCCAGAACACGAACTTCATGTTGAATGTTATCCTTTAAACTGCCTAAGAAGAGATCAATCCTGTGGTCCTCTGAAATATCAGTTAACCTTATACTCAATTTTTGGAAGTCCTCAATGTGCTGCCCCACTAAACCCTTTTGTTTGAGATTTATCAATTGGGTAAAGAAGGTGTTGCTCTTTGTATCCTCATAATGTGCTATCATTTCCTCCGTAAAAATTGACCAAGTTACAATTTTTTTACGGGAGCAAAGCCATCGATACCATACAAATGTATTTTGTTCTAAATGTAAAGTTGCAATGCGTACCTTTTGTGTGTTTTGCACATTATGGAGATCAAAATATTGCTCCATCCGTAGTATCCATGTTACAGGATCCTTTCCATCAAACTTCCTCATATCCATTTTTGGAATATGGTGGTTCTTCCCACCAACATTCGAGTTTATGAAATCACGATTAACATTTATTTTGTTCTCATCATGAGGTTCTTCTCCTATATTTCCACCATTAGGAATCGTTTCTGGTTTTAAGCTTGTCATCAAGCCTTCCATGCATGCTTTTAGATCATTCTTCATGTTTTCTATGTTGTCTTTCATGTCATCCATCTTAGCTTCCATGCCCACTTCCATGCCATCCATCTTATCTTCCACGCCTTTCTTCAAACCTTCCATCTTCACTTCCACGCCATCCATCTTAGCTTCCATGGCTTTCTTCAAACCATCCATCTTCACTTCCACACCTTTCTTCAAAACTTCCATTTCATTTTTTGCTGCTCTTTGCAAGAGTGAAATTTGTTGCACTTGTTCTTGTAATTTTGATAGATCATGTTGCAATTCTTCATCTTCATGAGTCATGGTAGAGCCTTCTGAAGGCTTGATGGGTGTTGAATTCTTTTTAGGGCCCATTTTAGAATCCAATATTGATATCTATTCTACAAGATGCCCTTGGAATCAATTCAACTTGATTCTTCAAACAAGACTTATGCAATTCGGAAAACAATACACACCTTTTACTAGCTTTGAGGAGCTCGATATTGAAATTGTATTATCTCTGTTATTTCAGATTTTCAATATCTGAAATTCAGCACTGAAGTAGCCCTCTGAATTATCTTTTGAATGCCATAGGTCTGACCTGATTTGGATTCTCCAAGACAAATTTGTGTCCAATCTCCCACAATGACCTAATTCTGGACTGGTTCAGTAGAGCGAACTTGTACGACTTGCCACGTGTCACTGTTTTGTCCTTTGTCTCTGAAATTGATAGCCCAGAAACTTCAATCTATGTAATTGAGACCACTTTTTATGGCACTTCAATCTGAGGCCCAGAGAGAGAGTTATTGAAGTTTTCCCACGATCACCTCTTTGAGATGCAATTCAGGAGCCTGAAAAAGCACTACCTTCCACAGATCATATCTCCAAAAATATTGCGAACCAAGTTTTGAAATTTTTTGACGAATTTCCTCAGGATTTCAGCTTCGCACAATATGAATTTCAGACTCTGACCCTTCGTACAAAAAACTTTATAGCGCAAATGCCACGATGACCTGTTGCCACGATGACCTCGTTTTATGAGCCTTAAAAATACCTAACTTCCACAGATGATATCTCCTCAAATATTGCGAACCAAGATCTGAAATTTTTAGAAAACCTTCCTCAAGATTTCAGCTTCGCACCCTAAAAATTTCAGCTTCTGAAGCTTCGTAGAAAAATTTATAGCGAAAATGCCACTACATGACCTGTTTGGAGCAGCAAAACCCTAGAATCTCAAAGCTCTGATACCAAATGTTGTAAAACCAGCTCCAAAAAGAGAAGAAAAGAGATCTCAACGCCTCAGAAATAAGCCACTTTGAGGGGGGAAACTCCAATACATTACATGAATGAAAAATTATTGGATGATTCAAGTTACAAAACCTCCTTTCTATATATAGGAGTCCATGGGGCCACAATGTAATCCTAGCCGACCTAACAATAATAATTTAAGGGCACAATAATAACAAAATGGGGGTTACAAGGGCATAAGAATAGCCTGACAAGGGGGTTACACTAAACAAAATAAGGACTATACTAGTAATATAGGGACCTAACATACTTGAGCCGTATGTGTTTAGTCCTAGAATGAAAATGGCCGAGTTCTTTGCAAGATGAATGGCACTTTGGCTATCACTATATAACGTGCCCATATCATGCTTCTTACCCAATTCATCCATAAACCTTTGTAACCAAATAATTTCTTTACTAGCCTCTGTAGCAGCAACATACTCTGCTTCTATTGTTGAAAGTGCAACAACACTTTGGATTTTTGAAACCCAACTGACAACTGTTCCACCTACAGTAAATACATATCCTGTAGTGCTCCTCTTGTTATCTCTGTCACCTGCCATATCTACATCAACATATCCCCGTAGAGCAATGTTTGAACCACCAAAGCATAATGCTTGATTCGTGGTACCTCTCAAATATCTGAGAATCCATTTTACTGCCACCCAATGTTCTTTTCCTGGATTTTTCATGTACCCGTTTACAACTCCCTAATCGCATGCGTGCAATATCGTGCCTTCAGGTGTACTATCGCATACATTAAGCTTCCAACCGATGATGCATATATGGAACTTTAGGACATATAATCTGTTGCCTCTTGGGTCTTTGGGCACATCTCCTTACTAAGTTTGAAATGGATAGAAAAAGGTGTACTAACTGGTTTTGCATTCTGCATATTAAATATTTTCAACACATTTTGTATGTACTCATTCTGGGACAATGTTAATTTGTGATTTTTCCTGTCACTAGCTATTCTCATACCATGGATTTGTTTTGCAGCTCCCAAATCCTTCATTACAAAATAATTTTCCAATTTTATTTTTAGCACATTTATTTCTTTCATGTTAGACCCTACAACAAGCACATCATCTACATACAATAAAAATATAATATAGCTACCATAATTTTTCTTTTTCAGATAAACACAATGATCAGAGTGACATCTAGTATAGCCTTGTTCAGACATAAACCTGTGAAATTTTAGATACCACTGCCTTGGAGCATGTTTCAAGCCATACAAGATCCTATTTAACTTGAACACTAAATTTTATTTCCCTTTGACCTCATATCTTTATGGTTGCTGCATATAGATCTCCTCCTCCAAATCTCCATGGAGAAATGTTTTCTTTACATCTAACTGTTCAAGATGCCAATATTCTATTGCTACAAGACTTAAAATAGTTTTGATTGAAGTCATATTAACAACAGGAGAAACTATTTCATTAAAATAAATACCTTTCTTTTGTGCAAACCCCTTCACCACAAGTCTAGCATTGTACCTCTGTTTCCTCCATCTTCTTCCTTCAGCCTGTAAACCCATTTATTCTACAATTTTTTTTTACTTGCAGGTAACCTGACTAAGTCCCAAGTCTAGTTATGTATTAAGGAGTCCATCTCTTCTTTCATGGCTAGCTCCCAATTCTTCTTGGTTTCAACCTGCATTGCTTCTTCATAACATCCAGGTTCACCAGAATCAGTCAACAATAAATAATATAAGGAAGGAGAGTATCGTTCAGGGGGTCTACTATCTTGTAGATCTTCTAACACCACTTTCGTGTGTTTGAGGTGCCCGTTTTTGTTGTGGTGGTTGTCATTGCGCTGTTGATTATTATTTTTTTCAGCACCTTCACTTTTTCTTGGGCTTATCTCATCAAGAACCATGTATTCCTTGCTTTCTTTTCCTATTTCTTTTCCAAGAGCTTCCACTCTTATACAAGACCTTTTCATTGAATATTACGTCTCTCGCTTCCTAATGATTTTGTGATTTTCATAATCATATAAGCGATAACCAAAATCATTAGCACCATATCCAATAAAGGTACATTTCTTTAATTTTCCCTCGCTTTGCTCCCATTTTTTTTATTAATATGGAAAAAGGCCTCACAACCAAAAGGCTTTAAAAAAGAGTAGTTTACCTTTTTACCTATCCATGCTTCCTCTGGAATACCACCATCCAAGGAACTTGAAGGCCCTCTGTTTATTAGATAAAAAACAGTATCTACAGCATCTGCCAAAAATTGTAAAGCCAATCCTGCATGCAATCTCATGCACCTTGCACGCTCCATGATTGTTCTATTCAGCCTTTCTGACACACCATTTTCTTGTGGTGTTCTTGGAATTGTCTTCTCTCTACGAATTCCATGCTTTGAACAGTACCTATAAAACTCTTTGCTGCAATATTCACCTCCATTGTCTAATCTGAGACACTTCAACTTCTTTCATGTCTCAATCTCAACCAAAGCTTTCCATTTCTTGAAAGTATCAAATACATCAGATTTATTCCGAATAAAATAAATCCATGTTTTCTAGTTGCATCATCAATAAAAGTAACATAATAATGAGAGCCATCAAGAGATGATACCTGAGCAGGTCCCCATACATCTGTATGCACAAGCTCCAATTTTTCTCTCTTCTTTTCTTTCCCAACTCTGAGAAATCTGACTCTCTTTTGTTTTCCATAATTGCAATTCTCATAGAAATCCAAATTAACATTCTTCAATCTTGGCAACAAATTTCTTGAGTGAAGAATCTTCATTCCCTTCTCACTCATGTGTCCGAGCCTATGATGCCATAATGCTGCATCTTCTCCTTTCGAATTTAAAGCATTAACAGAGTTAGAAATACCATTTCATAAATACAATGTACCAACCTTTTCACCTTTTGCTATTACCAGCGCTCCTTTGGTGACCTTCCAAGTTTTATTTGTGAAAGTTGTCACACAACCTTCACTGCCTAACTACCCTGTTGAAATCAAATTTTTCTTCAGATCTGGAACATGCCTTACCTTCTTTAGTAGCCATTGGTTTCCATTCTGTTGTTTTACAATAACTTTACCCATTCCAACAATTTTACAGGGTTTATCATCACCCAAAGGAACTTGTCCAAAATCTCCTTGAACATAGTCAAGAAAATATTTCTTATCAGGTGTGGCATGGAATGAAGCCCCTGAATCTACAACCCAAGAATCAGTAACATTTTCGAAAGAAAGAATCAAAGCATCTTGTAGCACATCACCTGTCACATTTGCTTCATGATTGTTTTCTTGCTGTGTGTCTCCTTCTTTTCCCTTCCGAGATCTACAATCTTTCTTTAGGTGTCATTTCTTTCTGCAATTCCAGCACACTTTCCTCGATCTAGTCTTGGATCTGCCTTTCCTTGATTTACTGCGATATCCCGAGCTCTTTCCTCTTTCCATTCTTCTTTCCCTAGACTCTACACTCAAAGCATTACCTGATGTCTCACTAGAGATTTTCCGTCGCATTTTCTCGCTAAGTATAGTACCAACAACATCATCAAACTTTAAAGTACTAGATCCAGAGACACAGTTACTAATGGCCATAACTAAACCATTCCAGCTTTCTGGTAATGAGCACAAGAATAACATAGCTCTAACTTCATCATCAAAGTTTACCCCTACAGAACTTAACTGACTGGTAACTATATTAAATTCATTTAAATGGTATGCAACGAAGCCACCTTCCGACATCTTCATATTAAATAGTCATTTCATAATAAATACCTTGTTTGAGGCTGAGGGTTTTTCATATAGTTTCGCCAACGTCTGCATCAAACCCTCTGTTGTAGTTTCCTTCGAAATATTGAAGGCGAATGATGCTGCAAGGCACAACCGTACTGTTCCAAGTGCCTTTCTATCAAGAATGTTCCATTCCGCGTCTGTCCTGGCTGCTGGCTTCTTTGTTTTTCCGCTCAATGGTAGGTATAGATCTTTCTGATACAGATAATCTTCCATCTGCATCTTCCACAGCGGGAAGTTTTGGTCGTTAAATTTCTCGACCCTAAACTTACCATAGTTTGCCATTTCTCCCAATCGAACCAGGAACCCTTATTTCCTGCGAGTTTATCAGCCAAATATAACTTCGGCTCTGATACCAGTTGTTAGAAAATTATATATTATGGATCAATGCAACACATAAAATATGCAGAAAAATACAAGCACACAAAACAAATAAAACCAAAGAGACACATATATACGTGGTTCACCCAGTTTGGGCTACGTCCACCTCGAACAGCCAGTCCTTCCTTTCTATTATCCAGCAAAAATGAAGAGACAAAACCTACAGCATATCTGCTGTAATATCCTTTGTTCTCTCTCACAATCTCCCTCTTTGTTTCTCACTCCGAGAATACACACATACTACACAGCCGCAACACAATACCCTTATATATACAAGGGGGTTGCCTTCTAGGGTAAAAAACCCTAATCTAAACATAACTTCTATCGTCAGATCATTTTCCTAATGAATGGCCCAGATTGACTAGAAATTACTATACTTTTACAAGGAAATTTTACATCTGTTTTTAGCTTCGAGGGCGCTGCCCAGAAAACCCCCACCAGGGGGGGGCTCTGAAAAGTCCTGCCACTCCCCCCCTGGACCCCCCACGGAAATGATTAATTATGGGCAGCATTTTTACCCCTTTGAAGGTATAGGGGTCCAATGTTGTGATACAAAGTAAACAAGATAATCAGGCTCCACACCCAACAATCTCCCACTTGCAGACTGATTGTAGCAACTCCATCGCTGCTTCATTGGCTGGACAATGAATCCTCTTTGGACCTAGCTATTCCTCATCTTCATCGTCATCCTTGAAGACCAATTGAAACTGAGCACATTCTCATTTTCTCCCTGGTTACAATTTTTGTTAGCATATCTGCAGGATTCTGGCTAGTGTGTATCTTTTCTAGCTTCAACTCTCCATCTTCCAATACTAACCGTATGAAATGGTACTTGAGATGTATGTGTTTAGTTCTGGAATGAAATGTTGAGTTATTTGCAAGATGAATAGAACTTTGGCTATCACTGTATAGTGTGCCCATATCATGCTTCTTACCCAATTCCTCCATAAACCTTTGTAACTAAATCATTTCTTTACTAGCCTCTGTAGCAGCAACATACTCGGCTTCTGTTGTTGAAAGTACAACAAACTTTGGATTTTTGAAACCCAACTAACATCTATTCCACCTACAGTAAATACATATCCTGTAGTTCTCCTCCTTTTATCTCTGTCTCCTGCCATATCTACATCAACATATCCCTGTAGAGCAATGTTTGAAATACCAAAGCATAATAATTGATTTGTGGTACCTCTCAAATATCTAAGAATCCATTTTACTGCCATCCAATGTTCTTTTCCTGGATTTTTCATGTACCTACTCACAACTCCCACTGCATGTGCAATATCAGGCCTTGTGCAGACTGTTGCATACATTAAGCTTCCAATTGCTGATGCATATGGAACTTTAGACATATAATCCATGTCTTCTTGGGTCTTTGGGCACATCTCCTTACTGAGTTTGAAATGGCTCGCAAAAGGTGTACTAACTATTTTTTCATTCTGCATATTAAATCTTTTCAACACCTTCTCTATGTACTCATTCTGAGACAATGTTAAATTGCGATTTTTCCTATCTCTAGTTATCCTCATGCCAAGGATTTGTTTTGCAGCTCCCAAATCCTTAATTGCAAATGAATTTGCCAATTTTCTTTTGAGCACATTTATTTCGTGCATGTTAGACCCTGCAACAAGTATTTCATCTACATACAATAACAATATAATATAGCTTCCATCATTTTTCCTTTTTAGATAAACAAAATGATCAGAGTGACATCTAGTATAACCTTGTTAGGACATGAACTTGTCAAATTTTAGATACCTTTTACCTTGAACTGTTTTTAAACCATACAGGCTCTTCTTTAACACCACTTTTCCAATTTTTCTTTCCCTTTTACCTCATATCCTTCTGGTTGTTGCATGTATATCTCTTCCTCCAAATCTCCATGGAGAAATGATGTCTTTACATCTAACTGTTCAAGATGTAAATCTTCCACTGCTACAAGACTTAAAATAGTTCTGATTGAATTCATTTTAACAACAGGAAAAAACATTTCATCAAAATCGATGCATTTCTTCTGTGCAAACCCCTTCACCACAAGTCTAGCTTTTTACCTCTGTTTTCGTCCATCTTCTTCCTTCAGCCTGTAAGCCCATTTATTATGCAATGTAGTTTTACCTGTAGGAAACTTGACTAAGTCCCAAGTCTGGTTATGCATTAAGGAGTCCATATCTTCTTCCATGGCTAGCTCCCACCTCTTCCTACTTTAAACCTGCATTGCTTCTTCATAACATTCAGGTTCACCAGAATCAGTCAAAAATAAATAGTATAATGAAGGAGAGTATCGTTCATGGGGTCTACTTATCCTGGTAGATTTTCTAACATCAATTTTAGGTGTTTGAGGTGCTTGTTACTGTTGTGGTGGTTGTTGCTGCTGTGGTTGTTGATTATTATTATTTTTAGGCACCTTTACTTTTTCAGTTATCTCATCAGGAACCATGTATTCCTTGCTTTCTTTTTCCTGTTTCTTTTCCTGCCGCTGATTCTTATACTAGACCTTTTCATTGAATATTACGTCTCTGCTCCTAATGATTTTGTGATTTTCATAATCATATAAGCGATAACCAAAATCATTAGCACCATATCCAATAAAGGTAAATTTCTTTGATTTTTCCTCAAGCTTTGTTTTATTTTTTTTATTAATATGGACAAAGGCCTCACAACCAAAATGCTTTAAAAAAGAGTAGTTTACCTTTTTACCTGTCCATGCTTCCTCTGGAATACCACCATCGAAGGAACTTGAAGGCCCTCTGTTTATTATATAAATAGCAGTATCTACAGCATCTGCCCAAACTTGTAAAGGCAATCCTGCATGCAATGTCAAATACATTAGATTTATTTTGAATACAATAAATCCATGTTTTTCTAGTTTCATCGTCAATAAAAGTAACATAATAACGAGAGCCACCGAGATATGATACCTAAGCAGGTCCCCATACATCTGTATGCACAAGCTCCAATTTTTCTCTCTTCTTTTCTTTCCCAACTTTGAGAAATCTGACTCTCTTCTGTTTTCCATAAATGCAATTCTCACAGAAATCCAAATCAAAATTCTTCAATCTTGGCAACAAATTTCTTGAGTGAATAATCTTCATTCCCTTCTCACTCTTTATTCCGAGCCTATGATGCCACAATGCTGCATCTGCTCCTTTGGAAGTTAAAGCATTAATAGAGTTAGAAATACCATTGCATAAATAAAATGTACCAACCTTTTCACCTTTTGCTATTACCAGGGCTCCTTTGGTGACCTTCCAAGTTTTATCTGTGAAAGACTGTCATTATTCACTGCTATAAACCCTTGCTCTTTGAATAGGTACACTAATCTAGATCTGAATATGCCTTACCTCCTTTGTGTATTTAGACCATTCTGACAACACAGAACTACCATTCCAACTCATTTGGTTTATCATCACCAAATGAACTTGTAAATCTCTTGGGCATAGTCATAAATATTTTCTATGGCAGTGTGACACCAAATGAAACCCTGAATCATTCAGTCAGTCTAAATACGAAAAGAGAAAGATAAGCATGCATTTATCACTGTACCTTGCTTCACCAATTCAGTTGCTTGATCAGTCTCAGAAATTTCCACCAAATTGATCTGCTGGTGTCCTTTCTTTCCGCAATTCCAGCACACTATCCTCGATCTAGACTTGGATCTGCCTTTCCTTGAATTATTGCGATATCTCGAGCTCTTTCCTCTTTCTATTCTTCTTCCCCTAGACTCTGCACTCAAACCATTACCTGATGTCTCACCGGAGATTTTCTGTCGCATTTCCTCGCTAAGGATAGCATCGACAACATCATCAAACTTTAAAGTACTAGATCCAGAGACAGAGTTACTAATGGCCATAACTAAACCATTCCAGCTTTCTGGTAATGAGCATAAGAATAACAGATCTCTAACTTCATCATCAAAGTTTACCCCTACAAAAATTAACTGACCGGTAACTGTATTAAATTCATTTAAATGGTCTGCAATAGATCCACTTTCCGACATCTTCATATTAAATAGTCGTTTCATAAGAAATACCTTGTTTGAGGCTGAGGGTTTTTCATATAGTTTCGCCAACGTCTGCATCAAACCCTCTGTTGTAGTTTCCTTCGAAATATTGAAGGCGATTGATGCTACAAGGCACAACCATACTGTTTCGAGTGCCTTTCTATCAAGAATGTTCCATTCCGCATCTGTCATGGCCACCAGATTCTTTGTTTTTCCGCTCATTGGTAGGTATAGATCTTTCTGATATAGATAATCTTCCATCTGCATCATCCATAGCGGGAAGTTTTGGTCGTTAAATTTCTTGACCCTAAACTTACCATCGTTTGCCATTGCTCCCACTCGAACCAAGAACTATTTTTTCCTGCGAGTTTATCAGCCAAATATACCTTCAGCTCTGATACCAGTTGTTAGAAAATTATATATTATGGAGCAATGCAACACATAAAATATGCGGAAAAATACAAGCACACAAAACACATAAAACCAGAGAGATGCAGATATACGTGGTTCACCTAGTTTGGGCTACGTGCACCCCGAACAGCCAGTCCTTCCTTTCTATTATCCAGTGAAAATGAAGAGACAAAACCTACAGCAAATCTGCTGTAATATCCTCTGTTCTCTCTCACAATCTCCCTCTTTGTTTCTCGCTCCGATAATACACACATACTACACAGCCACAATATAATACCCTTATATATACAAGGGGTTTGCCTTCTAGGGTAGAAAACCCTAATCTAAACATAACTTGTACCGTCAGATCATTTGCCTAATGAACGGCCCAGATTGACTAGAAATTACTATACTTTTACAAGGCAATTTTACTCTATTTTTAGCTTTGAGGGTGCTACCCCCGAAACCCCTGCCAGGGGGGGGCTCCAAAAATTTTTGCCGCCCCCCCCTGGACCCCCCATGGTAGTGATTAATTAAGGGTAGCGTTGCCGCCCCTTTGAAGGTATAGGGGTCTAATGCTGTGATAGAAACTAAACAAGATAATCAGGCTCCACACCCAACAATCTCCCACTTGGAGACTGATTGTAGCAACTCCATCGCTGCTTCATTTGTTGGGAAATGACTCCTCTTTGGACGTGGCTATTCCTCATCTTCATCGTCATCCTTGAAGACCAATTGAAACTGAGCACATTTTTGAAACCCAACTAACAGTTGTTCCACCTACATTAAATACATATCCTGTAGTGCTCTTCCTATTATCTTTGTCACCTGCCATATTTGCATCAACATATCCGTGTAGAGCAATTTTTGAACTACCAAAGCATAATTTTTGATTTGTGGTACCTCTCAAATATCTGAGAATCCATTTTACTGCCATCCAATGTTATTTTCCTGGATTTTTCATGTACCTGCTTACAACTCCCACTACATGTGCAATATCAGTCCTTGTGCAGACCATTGCATACATTATGCTTGCAACTGTTGATGCATATGGAACTTTAGACATATAATCCATGTCTTCTTGGGTCTTTGGGCACATCTCCTTACTAAGTTTGAAATGGCTAGCAAAAGGTGTAGTAACTGGTTTTGCATTCTGCATATTAAAACTTTTCAACACCTTCTCTATATGCTCATTCTGAGACAATGTTAATTTGCAATTTTTCCTATCTCTAGTTATCCTCATACCAAGGATTTTTTTTGCAGCTCCCAAATCCTTCGTTGAAAATGAATTTGCCAATTTTATTTTGAGCACATTTATTTCCTACATGTTAGACCCTGCAACAAGCATGTCATCTACATACAATAACAATATAATATAGCTGCCATCATTTTTCCTTTTTAGATAAACAAAATGATCAAAGTGACATCTAGTATAACCTTGTTCAGACATGAACTTGTCAAATTTTAGATACCACTGCCTTGGAGCCTGTTTTAAACCGTACAAGCTCTTCTTTAACCTGCACACCAATTTTTCTTTCCCTTTTACCTCATATCCTTCTGGTTTCTACATGTATATCTCTTCCTCCAAATCTCCATGGAGAAATGATGTCTTTACATCTAACTGTTCAAGATGTAAATCTTTCGCTGCTACAAGACTTAAAATAGTTCTAATTGAATTCATTTTAACAACAGGAGAAAATATTTCATCAAAATCAATACCTGTCTTCTGTGCAAACCCGTTCACCACAAGTCTATCTTTGTACCTCTGTTTTCCTCAATCTTCTTCCTTCATCCTGTAAACCCATTTATTCTGCAATGTAGTTTTACCTGCAGGCAACCTGACTAAGTCCCAAGTCTGGTTATGCATTAAGGAGTCCATCTCTTCTTCAATGGCTAGCTCCCACTTCTTCCTGCTTTCAACCTGCATTGCTTCTTCATAACATTCAGGTTCACCAGAATCAGTCAACAATAAATACTATAATGAAGAAGAGTATCGTTCAGGGTGTCTACTTATCCTGGTAGTTCTTCTAACACCACTTTCAGGTGTTTGAGGTGCCTGTTGCTGTTGTGGTGGTTGCTGCTACTGTGGTTGTTGATTATTATTATTTTCAGGCACCTTTAATTTTTCAGTTATCTCATTAAGAACCATGTATTCCTTGCTTTCTTTTTCCTATTTCTTTTCCTGTAGCTGATTCTTATACAAGACCTTTTCATTGAATATTACGTCTCTGCTCCTAATGATTTTGTGATTTTCATAATCATATAAGCGATAACCAAAATCATTAGCATCATATCCAATAAAGGTAAATTTCTTTGATTTTGCCTCAAGCTTTGTTCTATTTTCTTTATTAATATGGACAAAGGCCTCACGACCAAAAGGATTTAAAGAAGAGTAGTTTACCTTTTTACCTGTCCATGCTTCCTCTGGAATACCACCATCCAAGGAACTTGAAGACCCTCTGTTTATTAGATAAACAATAGTATCTATAGCATCTGCCCAAAATTTTAAAGGCAATCTTGCATGCAATCTCATGCACCTTGCATGCTCCATGATTGTTCTGTTCATCCTTTCTGACACACCATTTTCTTGTGGTTCTCTTGGAACTGTATTCTCTCTGCGAATTCCATGCTCTGAACAGTACCTATCAAACTCTTTGCTGTAATATTCACCTCCATTGTCTGATCTGAGACGCTTCAACTTCTTTCCTGGCTCGATCTCAACTAAATATTTCCATTTCTTGAAAGTATCAAATACATCAGATTTATTATGAATACAATAAATCCATGTTTTTCTAGTTGCATCATCAATAAAAGTAACATAATAATGAGAGACACCGAGAGATGATACCTGAGCAGGTCCCCATACATCTGTATGCACAAGCTCCAATTTTTTTCTCTTCTTTTCTTTCCCAACTCAGAGAAATCTGACTCTCTTCTGTTTTCCATAAATGCAATTCTCACATAAATCCAAATCAACATTCTTCAATCCTGGCAACAAATTTCTTGAGTGAAGAATCTTCATTCCCTTCTCACTCATGTGTCCGAGCCTATGATGCCATAATGCTGCATCTGATCCTTTGGAAGTTAAAGCAACAACAGAGTTAGAAATACCATTGCATAAATACAATGTGCCAACCTTTTTGCCTTTTGCTATTACCAGGGCTCCTTTGGTGACCTTCCAAGTTTTATCTGTGAAAGTTGTCACACAACCTTCACCACCTAACTGCCCTATTGAAATCAAATTTTTCTTCAGATCTGGAACATGCCTTACCTCCTTTAGTATCCATTACTTTCCATTCTATTGTTTTACAAGAACTTTACCCATTCAAACAATTTTACAGGGTTTATCATCACCCAAACGAACTTGTCCAAAATCTCCTTGACCATAGTCATGAAAATATTTCTTATCACGTGTGGCATGGAATGAAGCCCCTGAATCTACAACCCAAGAATCAGTAACATTTTCGAAAGAAAGAATCAAAGCATCTTGTAACACATCACCTGTCACATTTGCTTCATGATTGTTTTCTTGCTGTGTGTCTCGTTCTTTTCCCTTCCGAGATCTACAGTCTTTCTTTAGGTGTCCTTTCTTTCCACAATTTCAGCACACTATCCCTGATCTGGACTTGGATCTGCCTTTCCTTGATTTACTGCGATATCCCGAGCTCTTTCCTCTTTGCATTCTTCCTCCCCTAGACTTTGCACTCAAAGCATTACCTGATGTCTCACCTGAGCTTTTCCGTCACATTTCCTTGCTAGGGATAGCACCAACAACATCATCAAACTTTAACGTACTACATCCAGAGAAAAAGTTACTAATGGCCATAACTAATCCATTCCAGTTTTCTGGTAATGAGCAAAAGAATAACAGAGCTCTAACTTCATCATCAATGTTTACCCCTACAGAAATTAACTGACTGGTAACTTTATTAAATTCATTTAAATGGTCTGCAACAGATCCACCTTCCGACATCTTCATATTAAATAGTCGTTTCATAAGAAACACCTTGTTTGAGGCTGAGGGTTTTTCATATAATTTTGCCAACGTCTGCATCAAACCCTCTGTTGTAGTTTCCTTCGAAATTTTGAAGGCGACTGATGCTGCAAGGAACAACCATACTGTTCCGAGTGCCTTTCTATCAAGAATGTTCCATTTCGCGTCTGTCATGGCCGCCGAATTCTTTGTTTTTCTGCTCAATGGTAGGTATAGATCTTTCTGATACAGAAAATCTTCCATCTGCATCTTCCACAGCGGGAAGTTTTGGTCGTTAAATTTCTCGACCCTAAACTTACCATCATCCACCATTGTTCCCACTTGAACCAGGAACCTTTCTTTCCTGCGAGTTTATCAGCCAAATATACCTTTGGCTCTGATACCAGTTGTTCGAAAATTATATATTATGGAGCAATGCAACACATAAAATATGCGGAAAAATACAAGCACACAAAACACATAAAACCAGAGAGACACAGATATACGTGGTTCACCCAGTTTGGGCTACGTCCACCCCGAACAGCCAGTCCTTCCTTTCTATTATCCAGCAAAAATGAAGAGACAAAACCTACAATAGATCTGCTGTAATATCCTCTGTTCTCTCTCATAATCTCCCTCTTTTTTTCTCGCTCCGATAATACACACATACTACACAGCCGCAATACAATACCCTTATATATACAAGGGGGTTTCCTTCTAGGGAAAACAACCCTAATCTAAACATAACTTCTACCATCAGATCATTTGTCTAATGAAAGGCCTAGATTGACTAGAAATTACTATAATTTTACAAGGAAATTTTACATATGTTTTTAGCTTCGGGGGCGCTACCCCTGAAAGCCCCGCCAGGGGGGGGGTCCAAAAAGTGTTGCTGCCCCCCCCTAGACCCCCCATGGCCGCGATTAATTACGGTTGGCATTGCCGCCCCTTTGAAGGTATATGGGTCGAATGCTATGATATAAAGTAAACAGGATAATCAGGCTCCACACCCAACAGTTTTCAGCAATACAACAAGTACAGGTTGTAGATATAAGCTCTAAGGTTGGAAATCTACTGCAAAATATAGATTTGGAAAGCGTGGCTACTCTGATATGATCAATACAATAGCCTCCTCCTATAGATACTCTAAGTGAAAGGCAGATCCCCTTCACTAGAAAATAAGCTCTCCAAATGGTGTGCTAAACTACCGTGCAACTCCTCCTACATAAATAACACAGATTTCGAAGTAAACTGCATTGTAGGGATCAATAATCAATTGTCCTGATGCCAAGATCTGAAACTATGCTCAATATCCTTCAATATTTTCCTCCCAATGGAAAGGAACCCTCTTCCACTGAAAATGAGCAATGAAATGGCCTAGATCTAGAGATCTACTCTCAACTTGCCACAACCTGCAAAACAACCAAACCCTCAACAGGATCTGCATTGTAAATGAAAGATGAAGCTTGGCCTTAAGCCTGATAGTGGACAATGTAGTACAAGACTCCTCAAAGAGCTTCTCAATGGAATAGGTCAGATTCCTGATCAAGAACACCCTGTGCTAAACAACACTCTATCTCAGCTAAACAACAAGAGAAATACATATGTCTAAAGAGACCATATATTAAAAAATACAATAAACCCATAGATCATGAATAATGGCTTCCATCCTCTTCCTTAAATAAGATATGAGCTTGAAAAACCGAAGCCGCCATCCAAAAATATCACTACATCCACACAAATCATCTCCATCTAAAACTGCATTGTCTCTCATTGATGACCACTCCTTCATGCCAACGTTGTTGATTTGGTCAAGGTTGACCTAGTCAAGGTGATCCAGCCCCTTTTCACACCAAGGGTGCTTAATTAAGCTGCCAAGCTTTGTCTCTTTCACATTTGGCATTTATTTATTCATTATTAAGGAGAATTATGGACCTCCATTGTCCTCTTATTCATCAAACAAAGAAAAAAAACAAAATTTAATATTCCAACTAGCTCATGGATAAAGTTTCATAGACGGTATGATTATTTTTGGGTTGAAGCAAATGTGTCTTATTGTAAATACCGCAATGAGTTGTGTTATAAAGCTTCGGTAAACAATATGATTGTCACGTTTTAGCATATGGTCATTATAAATACTGTAATGAGTTGTGTTATAAATCTCCATAGGTAATATGTTTTTTTTTAGTACTTTTCTAGTTTGTAGGCATCATTGAAAATTGAGGACGGTGTTCCCCCAAGGGTAGTGCTATGTAACAACCCTAGAGAAAAATTCCATGTAAAATTAATAACCACGGTTGATGTGACACGTATTCCAAGTTGAATGTTGGGAAAAAAATCCTAGCGGGTGTACGTTTAAGTTATTATGGCCAAAGGAAATTGGAAAAGGAAATGGAAAAGGCATTGGAAAGGAATGAGGAATTTATTGACATTTATTTATGAAAATAACAGAACATAGGAGAAAAGGAAGGTGAAGGCCACAGGTTTCATGGGAGGAAGAAATTGAAGGAAAAATAATGGAAAATGAAGAAAATAGAGGCCTCATCTATAAAAAGGCTTCTAAGTATTAGTTGGTAACCTTTTGTCAATTTAGTTTTGGAGTTCTCATTATTCCCTCACTCTCTCTCTCTTACTCTTGAGCACTTAGAGTATTATTTGAGCACTCTTGGAGATTTTGTTATATTTGGAGATTTGGATCAAGAAAGAAAAGGAAGAGCATGAAATCACAAGATGACATTGGGATCAACATTTACAATAGGTTTTTATTGCAGGTATCGAGTTGCATGTATGTTTTCATCACTAGTTTTGGCATGCATGGTGTATGCATGTGAATTTTCATAGCCTTTCCATTTCTTAGATAGTAATGGTATTGTGATTTTATTTCATTTATTGTTTCTGGTTGGTTCTCATGATTCCTTTAGATGTTGGGTTGAGTTATTAGTTCTCAGAGCCTTGGTTTGAAAAACATTCTGGAGCCTAGCGAACAAGTATTGGGTTGAGTTACTAGTCCTGGAGCCTTGGTTGGACAAACACTCTGGAGCCATGGGTGGGTTGAGTTATTAGTTCCTGGAGCCTTGGTTGGAAAAATGCTCTGGAGCCCGGTGGACAGCTATTGGGTTGAGTTACTAGTCCTGGAGCCTTGGTTGGACAAACACTCTGGAGCCATGGGTGGGTTGAGCTAATATTCGTATAGCCTTAGTTGGACAAATTCTCTAGAGCTCGAAAATAGTTGGGGTTGAGTTACTAGTCCTGGAGCCTTGGTTAGAACAAATGTTCCGGAGCCTTGGAGCATATTAGATAGAGATGAATCCGTGATGGTTGTGATATCTGAGCGAGATATGGAATCATTGGTTGAGGGTTGAGGTGTTTTGGTCTCTCGAAGCCATGGATTGATTGTGATTGTTGATTTTGATTAGATCCCACATTCATTATTGGAATATGGCATGAGGGTGATTGGCTGAAGTGAGACTTGTATCAACCAATCTATGGTTGGGTGGAACATGGAATTTCTATCTCTTGTTGGTTTTTACGTTCAACAATGAAGAGCTCATTCCTCTAGTATTTGGTATACAAATGTTCTAGTTTATGTATGGATTTTATTTTTGTTATATCCATTGTATTTCTATTATTATTGTGCTAGTTATAAACGTGTATTCAATTAGTGATGATGTATGGATCTATCCATGTTTTTACTTGTAAATGAATACGCAATGTATTTATGGTCAAATAGATTGTATTGTATCTTATGATGTAGGGGAGAAAGGATTATTAGAGATTCTTAGATAAGTAAGAGACCCCTATGTATAAATATGTTGTTTCAACTTGTAGATGAAATGTTTGTGACATTTTTGATGAATTTCCTATCATGGCTAGGAGGGGCCTAGATGAGTTATTGATGATGTTATTGCTTTCATACATTTTTCTTAATGTTATTTATCATCCCCTAAAGTTTCATGAAGTTATAGGCAGTGACCTGGGCTCTGGGGCTGAAAAGGTGGCACAAATCTCGAAGTTTCAGGCATATAATTGTGCATTTGGGGCATGGCTACATGCTTACTTTGCTTTTCCTACACCTATAGGCTCCCATATACTACCTTTCCTTGACATGTTTTCGGCTAAGGCTCAAAATGGTCAAAACTTCAGTCTCCCTTAGGGGTTAGGGGTATGGAAGGTTAGTTTACCTCCTGGGGATGTTGTTGATGTTGTGTAAGGTTTTTTTGTCATGTTTCCATTGATTCCACTTCCTCAAGGTCATCTAGGAGGTTGAATCTTGTATTAGTAGCCTCTTGTCACATGTTTACCCCGGTTGTTCGGTTACTTGGGTAGATGTGGGAAGAGGGTGTTACATATCCTAGATGATGGCACCTAGTGCATATTAATGATGTACCATAGGTTAGGTGTGCTAACCTAGATAATGGTATTGAGTGAATTTTATGATTGTTATATTTCAATGGTGTTGACTTGGGTAAATTTGAAACCTTATTCTTAGAGAAAATATATCAACAAAGAACATTTGGATATTCATTAGGAATACCTCCCTAGCTAAGAGGGAGCATTGAATTTTGTAGCTATGTTTGGTCTTCATAATGTGAAATTTGTATTTGTAAAAATAAAAATAAAAATTTGTGATGAAATAAAAATTGTTTAACATGTTCTTCATTCTTGTGATAAAATAAATTTTATTTATTTTATTATCTTATAAGGCATTTTCTTCATGGCCTTTTCAAAAGCAAGATTTTGAATATTTAAATTTAGTTAAGACACCAAAAATATGCCAAGGTTGCCTAACTATTTATTAGGTCATCTTTGCCCCATTTGATACCTATTCAAACCCCCTTCCTATGCATATATAAGAAGGCTTGTCCTCCATCCAAAGACACCATTAAAATCACACAAGAGACACACATATCTCTAATCTTAAGTGAAGAAAGATATGAAAAGTGGAGTGAAGTTTTTGTGGCTTATAACTATTGAAGAAGAGAAAAATTTTGTGTCTTGTCTCCATTAAAAATAAGTGAAAGACTATGGGATATTTCTGTGCTAGCAGAGAAATTTCCTGTGACTATATTTCTATGCTAGAGGAGAAAATATATGTGATATATATTTTGTCCAAGCCATCGAATCTCTATGATATATATTCTATGAAAGTCGACGAATATTTGTGGTATATATCTTTGGAATCTAGCAAAGGTATGTGGTATACTGTATGTGGAGGAGGGATGAATATACTCTACAGAGAGGATTGAAATATATGGTATATAACTCTATGGAGAAACCCAAGTTCTTATGGAGAATAAGCCTACCATAAGGTCAGAATTTCCTATGAGTTGAAGTAGTGTACAAGCCTGAGTTTTTTGAGTTGCGATTACAAAATAAGAAGGCAAAAACTAGGCCTCCATGATAGACTCTTATCAAGCTACTCAAGAATTATTTTATGGAAAAATAATGGAGGTCTAAATTGGCATATTGTGATACTATCTTGATGGTGAGTATAGGTCATAACATAATCAATTTACCTACTTGTATCCATAATCATAAATCAAATGTAACCATCATAAGTTAGAATCATTGATCACATGCATAATAAGACTAAAATAAAATACTCATACGTATCCTTCATTGGTCCTTACTTCTACCTTTTTTCTTTGTACCCATACCGGATCGGTTGCCACACTAAGAAAAAACTAGTGCCTTCTCTTCAACTATGTATGCATATACATAGTTTACGACATGATACATACATCCACACACATCTTACAACATCATACAATACATGCACCCACACTAGCTATAACACAATACATACACCTATATCCAGTGTACAACGCAATGCATATACCTACACCCGATGTACAACACAACACAATAAATACACAGACATCTAGTGTGCAATGCAAAACAATACATACACATACATCAGCATACTAAAATACACCTACACCTGGCGTACAATAAAACACATTATATATGCCTACAGTAGCGTACAACACATACACGTATACCGAGTACAACAAAACGAATACATTGTCACGATACCATGACTACACCATGCACATACATAGTATCGCATTCCCATAAAAAATCATGTGCGACATGCACACAATACCACATGTATACTAGTATGATATGAAAAACATGAACATAGTACCACCCTTACACAACAGTACCTGAAAAACATGTACACAAGATCACATGTTCATGGCACCACCTGCACAACGTGTACACAATGCCAAATGTACACTGCACCACCTCTACAATGTGTAAACAGTATCACATGTACATAACACCATATGAATTTCATGTACATGACACCACATGTACACAATGCCACATGCGCAACATGTACATGGAACCACCTGCACACAACACCACTTGTACAACATGTAAACAACACCACATGCACACAACACCATATGTACAATCGCGCACATAACACCAAATGTACATAACACCATATGTGCATCAAACACACAACACCATATATCCATAGCACTACATATTCAACATGTACATAGCACCCTACATACACAACACCACATATCCAACATGCACATAACAACATATGCACAGAAAATTTCATATCCAACATGCTCACAGCGCGATATATACACACACCGCATATCCAACATGTACATAACACCATCTATACCTAGCACTACATGTAAAATATACACACAAAACCATATATACAATAGGCATACAACATCATATGTACACAATAATACATAGGAAACATTACACATCACCATAGGTACAATCAATAAATCTACAACATGAACTACATATACACAACAATAGCATTGCACTTCCAAAACCATACCCTGACCCCACTAGAAACATTTCTTCTACTGTCTTTCCATGATCCATGCTTATCTTAACGTGCCGCAGATCACACTACTTTCACTTCGTTGATGTACCCATCAATGTTATCCATCCATAACATAAACATAGGCATAGTACAAGCATATAATATAAATTCATGTCCACATGATATTGACCTCATATATCTGTTAGATATACTCTTCCCACTCGATTCCTCATAAGACCAAGAACCTCTTTGTTCCTTTCACATGCATAATAAATCATTCCTCCATGAGAATGATCCTTGAAATCCCTGTCATACAGTGACATAGAGACATATATACATAGATACATACATATATATAATCATTAGCATAAAAAAATGATGATCCCATAAAAAATGACATACATACACATGTATATACATATAAACATTAGCATTAAACAATCATGATCCATAATGACCCTATCATACATGACATACATATATATGTACATGTATACATATATAAACATCAACAGAAAACCATCATGATCCATGACAACCTTGCCAATCAACGATATACATACATGCATACCTACATATATCCATATATAGACATTGACATAATCATTATCACAAAAGAATCACTAGATATCATAAGGTCTAGGTTTAGAGAACTTCCTTTATTCGTGCACAACATGCACAATGTTGAGAACAATAGTTCCGAACATAGCCAAGGAATCTGATATCTCAGATCCATTTACCTTACCCTTCTCATGATTGTCCTACCACTGTCCATTTACCATAATGGACTCAACCAATCCATCTGGATATCATATTCTTACTTTTCATTGCAGTTACTCATGCACTGAGCTCCATTCTGGCCTTACATTACATATTGGATTTCATTAAGCTCTTCCTGAGCTCCAGTAAATTCCTCTTTCCCTAACCAATTCCTGAGACTCTCCAAACATAAAATACAATCACAAGAAACAAAGGAGGCCATGGAAAACCATTATCAATAATACACCAAACAAGTGGTATGGCCATACACTAGTCGCAATCAAAACCACAAATCAATCGCAACCAAATCACAAAATACTAAAAGCACAAGACTTTACAAAAAACACCATGACTCAATCCCCATGGTTCCCAATGCCTCCAAGTGAAAGATTAACCCAAGCCTTCTTTACGATGCCATGGAAATATCTTTGCCATGCAATCCCCTGCATCATAATATCATAAACACATAATTTTCATCGCATAAATAAATATAACAATATGCTAATTATCTTACCTTGCTACTATTGATTCTTACCATATGATATCACATCACCCTATTGTTAGTTATAAAAACAATTCAACTATTACCTTGTCATGCTAATACTAAGCATGTTTCCCTAAAAATGTTCACACATGTCAATCACATGTTCCAAATATCAAGACATCATATATATTAACTAAAATCAACCTGTACCAAGACTAACACTCATGTCATAATCAATTAGTAGTCAAAATAATAACACTACCACTATCACCTACTTATACTCAAGTACACATCAGTTATCTCAACACATATTACATTAGTACAACCATCTTAATATGAAATCCTTTCTTCATGCAATCTTATAGACACATACTCATATCATGTGATTAAGTGAAAAATAAAAATAGACGACATAATAGACACCAACACTCAAACACCAAATAGACGACATAATCAAACATTAAATTACAAAGTAAATGACATAAACAAGCTCATACCTTAATGTATTTCGGGGGAGGTTATCTTGACTGCACACTAAATCTAGTTAGAATGATATCATATCAACTCAAAAATAAATAAGGTCGTAATATCCATAACAGTAACTCACCATCATGCTCACATCATAAGCTCATAAACATTTTTCATTCATGCATAATAACCACAATTTCATAGTCAACCTAGATGAGTATAAAATAATATTACAACATATTAAATCATACCAGAATCTCATAACCCTAACCATTTGAATAGGACAATCCAAATTAGCATGATACATATAACATCAATATCTTATCACAATAACCCTAATCATCAATCTAACTAACACTTAACGGCAACGAGTTAATAATGTAACATAATCATCAACAACATATAGCATAGTCATCAATTTAATTAATAGAAAACATCAAAAAGTTAATCATATAACATAATGATCATGTTAACTAACATAACACAACAACAAAAATGCATACGACCACATGCTACTATCATTCATGACTATCTGACACGTGCATATCGCTACACTAATAAACTAGCATTTATCGCACATGTAACCAAATAAAATTAGAATAAGAAACATATAAGTAACCATAATGTTTACAAAAATGATGAATCACATACTTGTATGCTTGTATGACGATCTTATCTTACCCCAAAGTCTATTGTTGCAACTTCACTTTACTGATTTGCATCTCCTTCTCTATCTCAACCAACACTTTAACATCATAACATACCAATATCATCATGATTACCTAATTGCATACAATGACCTCATGATGCATAACAACATCATCCATGCCAAATTACATGGAAAATACATAAGAGTGAACAGCATGTGACTAAACATGAACAAGCAATGCATGTATGACATGTACCCAAGAATGCACGAACAACACCCAAGTATGAACATCATGTAACCAAGAATAAAAAATAAATACATGTACAACATGTAACATCGTGTAATAAAGAATACACAATCATTAAATAAACATGAACAACACATAACCAGTCATACACACATGATGACACATGTCACAATGACACGAAAAAATTTCCATGGCAACATCACTGTAACCATGACCAACACCATGCGAATGCAACAATCACACATATACCACAAGCATGCAACCAACACAAATGCATGATCCACACACCACCCATCAGTCCAAGAGTTGAACCAAGCTCTGATACAACTCTGTAACACCCTCTTCCCACGTCTATCGAAGTAACCGTCCAACCGTGGTAAACATGTGATGAGAGGCTACTAATACTATATTCAACCTCCTAGATGGCCTTGAGGAAGTGGAACCGACGGAAACATGAAAAAAAAACATTACGCAACATCAAAAATATCTCGAGGAGATAACCCAACCTTATGTTAGCACCCCATTAGTTCTCTGAAGGCTGAGAAGGAAACTAGCAAAGGTAACCGCAGACCACTTTGACCTAGTAGCTAGCCCTACAAGGCTGAGAAGGCTCTCTCAATGATATCACAACTAATTTTGTTGGATCATGAAAGATATTAGGCTAGGTATGTATATTAGGGTTTGATTTTATTTTGAAGGTTTGTGCTTGATGGTGAATTAGGTCTAGGAACGACTAGGTTAGGGCTCTGAAAATCAGATCTGCAGAGATGTAATAGGGAAAGGTAGGAACACACCTTAGAAATTTAGAGGTATCTTAGTGATTATGGTAGATTAATAGGGTTTCAAAATGAGCATTAAAATCATGAATTCATTTATATCAGAAGTGTTAGAGTCGGTCCTTACAGCCCTTCGTCAAAGATAAGTTCGCTTTTTGCATATCATTCTTAGGTGTTTCGCTCGTTCCACTTCATTGCATTTCGATATGAGCATGCCATTGACTGACGAGGGGGTCTGGTTGTCTTGTGTTTCCTCATGCTTGTACTTGCAGGGCTAATTAAAATTCCTCAAAAATCACTGAAGTTCATAGTCATTGCATTCATTGTCATAAATGATTAGTTTCGTTAAAAAGAGTCTTTAGTCCTAGAGTCTAGGGTTTTCAATCCTTTGCATACATGTAATAAAAGCCCGCAAGCCATGAGGTTGGTTTCAAAAGATTTCTATTTCACGTTTTTATTATCAAAAACATTTGAAGACATTTCTAGTCCAAAACTATGTTTTGGAACTAGAAATTATCAAATTTCATTTTTTGTAATAATTGTATTTGTTTCACCATAAGAAGTTTCAGAGCAAGCCTCTGATCTTTTCCAAAGTCAAATGCCAAATCCCTACAAAAACAACCAAGTATTATCAGTCCAAAACTCAAAAAAGCAAGGAAAAGCTAAAGAAAAGCATTGTATTAAATGATCGAATGTCAAAGTGCCAAACATTATAAAAGTGGGTCATGGAGTAAATTTGAAATCAAATCTGATTTTATGAGATATTTTTCTTCACATATAAACCATGGTAAACAATTCATTTGCATGAATTCTCAAGGCAGAAAATGAAGTGGTGAAGTTGAGGTCCGAAATCGTGTTTTTCATAGCCGTGGACTGGATTGAAGGTGCGCGCTACTCACACAGGAGGCGCGCTACCCATATAAGGGGCGCTACGCATATAGCTTCCCCAGCCTTTGCAAAAGAACACGAGCACTACACATATTGTGCGTGCTACGCGTTGGGTAGGTGCGCTACGCACACAGTCACAGAGCCAAATTTTTTTGCTCATGCGTCCGGTTTGATGTCACAACAGCTCCATCAACTTGCAAGTAGGTTTTTAATCATTTCTCAGTGATTTTTGAACAAGGTTCTGGTATTTTTAAAGTGGGGAAATTAGTGTATTTGATGTGGAGTGGTGAAACCCTATGTTCATAGAAGATTTATTCCTTAGGGTTTTGAATACATGTTGATGGCCTTGTGAAGATTTTCCCAGCTTGTATGGTTGATATATATACCTACGCATCTATTGTCAAAGTGTCACTACTCTCACGCTCTCAGTTTATCATTTTACCACTGTTGTCATCATCATTATATTACCACTGTCATGGCTATTTGTTTCACTGTGGTCATTGTCACATTGTTTCTCATTTCCCATTGACAAACACAGTCTCATACTCATTTTCCCCTTTGACAAATTTTAGCCAGTATTACAAAGGCTGCACATTACATTACACTTTTTGCTCATTTGTCAAATTCCCTTGTGATCAAAACAGAGACTGTTTTTATGCCAATCCACTAAAACAAAGCTATTAACACTATGGCTTGTTTTCCTATGATGCTTTGATACATATGTAACATGTTTGGGTTTTGAGCATACATTGAAACTTTTTACTTCACTACACCTATATCAGCATACATATTGCAGACATCTTGTTTTCAGAGCCATGTCAGAGAAGGATTTAGTTTATGAGAAGGAGTATGACAGTGATTCCACAGCAGAGGGTAATGTCCCACGGAGGTCTCACAAAGGTGGCAAAGGTGGTAAGCATCTCAGGGAGGAGCCTACTTCTTTGGCTCAATTGCAGGCTTGCCCGCTTGCAATGGATTGTTTTCAGCGTCAGTCATGTTTCCAATATTGTGAGATGATTTCACAAACCCAGCATCATCGTGAACTAGCTCGTCTATTTTTTCTACATTTACATGATGGCCGTGTAAACCTTGCCGGAGTAGATTTCGTTCTGTCACCAGTGACTATTGCTCAGGCCACCGGGATACCAAATATAGGAGAGGAATGGAAAAAACGTCAGCAGTTAGAGAAATTCCACTATGAGCCATACATCAAACCTGGGTATATGAGGCACCTGAGCAGGGTTTTTCCTTTCAGATTCCTGAAGGATGAGTTTGCACCACTGATGAAACTCATCATTTGGTATTTCAGTTGCGAGGGCAGATTCTCGCATCTCTATGCGTACCATGTCCGTTTGTTGATGCATTTCACGAGGGTACGTATGATGAACATTCCGTACTTCATGTATCGCAACGTAGAGAGGATGATGATTTTTGTACAGAAGAAGACCCCAGCACAACAGCATAGAAGTATATATCATTACGCGCTGATCAAGATCGTAGTGGTACACCAGTTGACACATCAGGGCATCACTAGGGAGGATTTCATCTCCCGTGACTTATTTACAGCACCAAAGCCGCTTCCCGAGGTATTTCATGATGCGGGAGAGCCTTCAAACCAGCCTGACATTCCTGAGATCGAGCATATCAGCGCTCCATTGTATGTGACATACCAGCGAGGCCACAGGGCCTTATTTTCATCTACACAACGAGTATTATCTCCACCCGGGGTGGAAGGGGTCTCGTTGACTCCATCAGTAGAGCGAGTATTATCTCCACATGATGTGGAAGGGGTATCGCCTTCTTCTTCAGCACAAGTATAGATTCAGGACGGGGGCAAGAGGCCCATGCATGATGAGGGCCCATCAGGAGGCTGGGACACGAATTTCACGATCATTGATGTTGAAGCGAGCTCTCCTAGCTCGAAGCTGAAAGAGATCATCCAGGAGCAAAAGGCCGAGAATGACACGCTGAAAGAGAAATTTCAGAGGTCTCAGTGGGTGATAAACTACCTAGAGCAGCGTAACAAACAGCTAGAAGATGAGCACACACTTTATGAGCTGCGGCGAATCCGCGAGGATCGACAATTGGCCCGGAAGAGACCTGGTGATATGACACCGGCTGATCGAGATTCTTGCCTCACGCATGTTAGCATTCATCTGGAGAAATTTTTGGCAAAGGCCAATAGAGACAAAGACATGCTTCATCACATGAAAGGTCATTATTGGGCTCGCATGCATGTCTGCAAAGCAAAAATGAAGATTCTGAAGAGGAGGTTGAGCAGTGCACTAAAACGGCGGAAAAGGCCTGATCCACTCTGGATTTTGGCTGAGGATTCATTGGCTGGACATGATACATGATGGAGGGTCTTCGCTCCAAATTTTAGCAAATTTGGAGAAATTTTTGTCATTTTGAAATATTTTGGTCCAAAAACAGATTTTTCAGCTATACGAGTAGCGCGTCGATGTGCTCGCTTTTGTTTGGGACACTTGCTGAAGGAAAAATTTATATTTTTTGGTTTCTCATGGTAATTTATGCATGCTCAAGTATTTTCAAAGCATTTCATCAAGTTCTGGATGATCAAAAGGCCCAAAAACACCATGAAAACCACCTTGCTGCCACCTTTTGCACCAGCAGGAAGTACTTCTAGGAGAACGAAGTTTTGGAGGGGAAAATTAGCTCCAAATTGAGAAATTCCACTTGGGTTGGATAGCCAACATCCAGGGCTTTCTACCTAGCTATCATGAGCTCAATTTGGATGTCGGGAAGTGCTGCAAAATCAGGCTTAAAGGCACGCTACACATATGGCTCAGGGGCGCTACGCATATGGATTTTTGGTCAATTTTTCACCTTCCAGCTCAGAATTTCGGCCAGTTGAACCAGTTTTTCTTGTGGATGAAATTTTTGAGTTATCATGATGTAAATTAATGGTTGGCATGTAAATTTGACTCACTATTATAGATGATTCACTCCTAAAAAAGTAAAAATCAGATGTAAGAATCAGTTTCCTCCCTTTTAGAGGCAAGTTGTTTAGATGCCTGTATTCTAGTTCTTTGTTTAGAATTAGTTAGAACTGCTCCTAGAAGGAGGAATTCGACCCCTATAGGTGTGGGAAGGGGTTAGGAGGTCTATATGATGTAATTTTTGAGACATTCTACAGGTTGGACTCTTGGGAAGATTTTGGCACTCTATTGTACATATTTTTCATATTTTGGCTAAGGAAAGATCAGAGGTTTTGCAGCACCTGTTGGGATTCTTGTGGTTTTCAGTTCTTGATGGTGTTTTCTCTCAGTTTATTGTAAGTTATTTCATGTTTAATGTATTACATTACCTTCTTATGCTTCTGAAACTAAATGAATGAGTAAACGAGGTTGAATCCATTAATTTCAGTGCTCTGCCTTTGAATTTGTTTAGTTTTACATGTTTTCGCCTGTTTGGAGAGGATCCATGTTCTCCCTTGCCCTCTTCAGCTCCTTTTCATTGTGATATATCCATACACTTAATTAAAAAGCATCAAGAATATTGCCTACCTCGCCCCAACTCGAATTCTGCAAAGATCTGGCCTTATCCCCGGACCCAAAAATTGTTTTTCCCATTTCTCCAACAAAAACCCAAAAAATCAAAATCAAACTTTCCTATCTCTTTACTAGCGTAAAATAAGTATTCTTTATAAGTCATCTCAGCCCCTTTGAATATCCTTTTCCGAGATAGACCCAGAGAGAGCCCTCTCCTATCCTCATAGAGCTAGCTACGAGGCTGAGCATGGTTTGATGTAGCCTTGAGTTTTACCTTATTTCAGCCTAAGGTAGATTTGAGCACTAACATAGTGGCAACCATACTGGGGAAAACTCTCAATGGTTTTCTTGTTGATGTGTTTGTTTCATGAGTCTTAGACGGAGTCTGAAGTCACGCCAGGTAGCTTTCGAAACGCTTTTGCCATGCATAAGCGGAAGTAGATAAACGATGCTTCAGTCGATCTCCGGTTAGCTTGTGAATGCAGCACTTGATTTGAAAAATCACCCCAGTATACTTATTTGTTATAGACCTTTGGATTATTGAGTCTAGAAGTCGATAGGCTGAAGATAATTGATTGTGTTCCTTGAACTTTTTCCCGAATAGATCAATACACTGGCTCCAAGAAGGCATACCAGATCAAATCCTGATCCAAATCCGCCTCCAGTATATGAAAACCCCAACCTAATCCCAAGAATTTTCCGTCGAGAATCTCCTATTGTTCCTTTGATCAAATCTCACTCATACCCCACTGTTTTTGAATACATTGATGATATTGAGTTTGACGATCAGTTTGAGTTATCATTGTTTGAAACCAAATCCGAAAGTGCCACTGGTTCTACTGTTATCAATCCTGAGTTCATCTAGTATTTAGAAGTTGAGCAAGCAAATAGATCTATCGAAAATTATATTCTGAATCTACAAAATTCCATCGTGGCTACCAACATTCCCGAATTCATTGAATCTGCTTCACAAACTCTTGGACCGTCTGAAGTTGCATCTAGTTCACGGATTCCCACTGAACCTTCCTTTATCCCTACCATTCCCGTTCAGCCTGAGATTTCTGATCAGCAATCAGCAGTAGTTTCTCCTCCATCTCCACCGCATACACCTCGTTCACCTACTGCTCCTATTCCCCCTATTTCTCCAAGACAGCAGATTATAAATCCGCCAAGAGACATGGCTGCCAGATTTGCACCTCTTGCTTTGCCAGCCAATTTAGATCCTATGCCTGCTGATTACCAGAGAAATATTCCTATATTCGATGGCACACCATAGAGTATATCAGCTTAGCAGCATATTGTCTGAATGACAGACTTTTTGGACCTGCATGAAGTTGATGCAGAAAATGTTTCAATGAGATTGTTTGCCTAGACTTTTGGAGGAGAGGTTCGTAAATGGTTCAGAGCTTTACAGGCCAGGAGTATCAACACATTACAGGAACTTCAGAATCAGTTTTTAGACCGGTGGGAGATGAAGAAAGATCCGTTGTAAGTCACTTCCGAGTATACCAGCATCAAGCGTAATCCTGGTGAGTCCGTTCAGGATTATATTATCAGATTCAATACAGTGTATAATGCAATTCCAGATGACTTAAGACCGTCTAAAAAGTCAGCTCTTCTTAAATTATCGGATGGTTTCAATCCGGAGATGGCTTATTCGCTACGTGACATAGATCCACCTACTTTAGAAGATATGCAAAAGATTGATGTTAGTGTTGAGGCGAATCTGAATGATAAGAGAGCACGGTTGAAAGCAGAGAAAAGAGTGACTATAAAAGAAGAGGCTTCCACATCTGCATCAGAACCGCCCTGGCTTCATGAGATGGAAACAATGTTCAAAATAATGAACCTTGATAAACCAGAAACACAGATTCGTAATCCAAACTACCGTGGCCAGCAGCAGCCACAGTTTAGAATTAAGCAGTGTGAACAGAGAGCACAAGAGCCGGCAGCCCAGCAGCAGATTAAAAAACCTCTTTTGCAGAATTTTGTGAGTCAAGATTCAGACAATGATGATGATGCAGTAGGTGAGAAAAATCATTTCTTTACTCCCGACGATCTGCCTATTTACATTACTGAGGATGAAGAATATGGAGAAAGTTCGACTGCTCAGAAAGATGAAGATTTCATTTTAGCAAATGATACAGATTTAGAGGAAGAATCAGATGATTACCAAAGAGGATATTTGAATGCTTTGTCCGCTCAACAGAAGCAATACTCATTGAGAAACCGAGATGTGCCCATAAATCCAATTCAGAAAATAAAATAAGTTTCAGCACCGAAGACGGATTCACCTATACCACAGAAGAAAGGAAAAGAAACAATTGATCCCGCAGCTAGTAAAGTATCATCAACAGAAAAGGTAAATCAGTCAAGTATAATGAAGGATAAGGCTGAAAAGAAGGAAGTTCCGGTCAAAGAAGTCGAAAGAGTTTCAGCATTTAGTTTGGAAAATGAAATTTCCAAATTAAAAATATCTATTCCTTTGACAGAAATCATGAAGAACAGCAGCTACCGCGGTCAAGTCTCCAAAATTCTGAATTTTGATCCAATGTTTGACACGGTAAATGTTGAAGATGAACAGCCAGAATTGATTTTTAGGCCTGCATTAGATGGTGAGTCCCCTGACAGTGATGTTCCTCCCTTTTATATCAGTTTGAGGTTGCATGAATATGTATTGCACAATGCCATGTTCGATTCGGGTGCTTCGCACAATTTGATGCCAAAGGCGATCATGGAAAAATTGAGACTAGACATTACAAGAAAATATCATGATTTGTATTCATTTGATTCCAGTCGTGTGAGGTGTATAGGACTCATCAGAGATTTGGTTGTAACCTTAGATCAAATTCCAGCGAAGAATGTCTTGATGGATGTGGTTGTGGCGGACATTCCTCCGCGATTTGGGATGCTCCTTTCAAGATCTTGGGGAGCAAAGTTGAAAGGTACACTACAGTTAGATTTCTCTTATGCAACAATTCCAGTCTTCGGTCAAATGAGAAAGTTATATCGAGAGCAGAAGATGAAATACATGATAACCAGCAAAGAGAAGCCAATCAATCATCCTATAAATTATGTACATACCGACTTAGAGTCGTTTGTGTTGCTTGCTGATAGTTTTAATGATATAGATAGTCAATTAGTTCAGGCGGAAGATATACCAGAAATCACTAAGAATTTTAGAGAAGTTCTGCAAAAAGAAAGAAGAGAAAAACAAGCTACTGTGGAGCAATCAGCTAAAGACAATGGGCAGCAAACAGGAAAAACAAAGCTGGCGCAATTTCAACATTTAGAGGACGATGAAGATGTTCTTTGGACCATGGATTTTGATGGCACAGTGGGTAGTGACGGTGATGGAATTAGTGTTTGGATTCGTAGTCCATTTTCCGCTCCGGATAAGGTTCCAAGCAATGTGAGAGTGTGTTCCTACAAGCTAGCATTTGACTGTTCTAATAATGAAGTGGAATATGAGGCTCTAATTGCTAGCCTTAAGATTCTTAGAAAGATGAAAGCGAAAAGGATTTCAGTCTATGGTGATTCAGAGTTGTTGATAAAGCAGGTTAGGGGTGAGTTTCAGGCCAAGAATCCTCGCATGAGGGCTTATCGTAATGCAGTTTTAGATATTCTGAAGTTATTTTCTGATCATACCTTGACATGTGTGCCTCGCATACAAAATGGTGTTGCTGATGGACTTGCTAAGGCAGCAAGCAATCTTAAAATTCCAATGAATTCCAGCAACAAGTTCGAGATTCATGTGAAACACCGCCCCACCGTTCCAGACAATCAGCGATGTTGGCAAGTCTTTCAGGATGACGAGGAGATTAGTGATTTTCTGCAGAATAAGGGTAATTTTAAAGACACCTCCATAGATACAGAACATGATGATGGTAATGATGATATACAAATAAATCAAATGGAAGTATTGCAACTTAAAGATAACATCATTCCTAAGGGATTGATTCCTTTGGAGGAACTCTTTGACCAAGATGATGTAGCCCGCAAACCGACATTGAGGCCGACTGAAAAAGGTGTTGAAGAAGTAAATATTGGGACAGCTGAGAATCCCAAGATGGTAAAGTTATCGAAGTCATTGTCACCAAAGGTAAAGGCAGAGTATGTGAAATTGTTGTCTTCATTTTCTGATGCTTTTGCGTGGGATTACTCATATTTAAAAACATATGACACTAATATCATTCAGCATACTATCCCCATTAAACCGAATCAGAAGCCTTTTCATCAAAAGTTGAGGAGAATCAATCCAAAGCTGCTACCATCAATTGAAAAAGAAGTAAACATGTTGTATTAGTCAGGAATCATTGTGCCTATCCGATTTTCAGATTGGATATCAAATTTGGTGCCCGTGAGAAAGAAAACAAGTGAGATCCGTTTATGTATCGACTTTAGAAATTTGAATAAGGTATCATTAAAAGACAATTATCCACTGCCAAAAATGGACCATATATTGTAGTGAGTAGTTGGAGCATCAAGGATGTCACTACTCGACGGCTATTCAGGATACAATCAAATTTTAGTGCATGAAGATGATCGTGACAGGACTGCGTTCACCACTCCATGGGGAATGTTTCATTATGAAAAAATGCCGTTTGGTTTGAAGAATGCAGGTGCCACCTTTCAGCGTGCAATTGACATGGCTTTCGCCAATGAGAAAGATGTATTTTTGCTTGTTTACCTTGATGATTTAACTTTGTTTTCAAATTCTGATGAGGAACATTTATATCATTTGAAAGTTGTTTTCCAGAAGTGCAGAAAATATGGCATTTCGCTGAATCCGAAAAAGAGTCTTTTTGCCATGGATGAAGGCAAGATCCTTGGCCAAATCATATCGAAAGATGGCATCCGTGTTGACCTTGCATGTGTTGAAGCCATCCAGCAGATTGAACAGCCCCGGAACAAGAAAGAAATAAAGTCCTTTAATGGTAAAATGAATTTTTTGCGTCGTTTCATTCCAAATCTTGCTGAGCATCTTAGAGAAATTACGAATATGCTAAAAAAGGACAGTCAGGTAAAGTGGAAAGAAGAGGAGGTGAAATCATTCAATTTGGTAAAGATAGATCTTTCTTCAGCCCCTATTTTAATAAGCACGGACTACACGCAGGACATCATTTTGTTTTCGTTTGCTTCTGAGCACACTTTGGCAGCTGTTTTAATGCAGAAAAGGGATGGAGTTGAGAAGCCCATTGATTTTTTCAGTCGGATTATAAGGGACGGAGCATTAAAATACAATATTATTGAGAAATAAGCACTTGCGCTTGTAAAGGCCTTGAAATATTTCCGTGTGTATATACTGCATTCCCACATTTTAGCATATGTTCCTAACGCAGCAGTTAAAGATGTTTTGGTACAGGAAGATTCAGAAGGAAGACGTGGTAAGTGGATCGCTGCGTTGTTAGAATACGATGTGGAGATTAAACCAACCAAGCTGATCAAAGGACAAGGACTCTCCAAGCTCATGGCTGAAACAAATCTGCATGCCCTAGATATAAATTTGATCGCTGCCATGTCCGATGAAGATGAGGAGAGTACGTCAGTTCAGGTATCTGATATTTTTGTTTCTTCCACTTGGTATGCTGACATTTTATATGTGCTTCAGAATTTGTCTCCACCTCCCGGGATGCCTAGAAATAAGAGTAGAACATTGAAGTTGAGAGCTGCAAAGTTTTGCATACTGAATTCTGCATTGTATTGGAAAGACCCTGGTGGAATGTTGTTGAATTGTTTGGTAGAGGAGGAAGCCAAAAGAGTTTTGGAGGACTTTCATAGAGGATATTGCGGCGGTCATTTGTTTTGGAAAACCACAGCGAATAAGATTCTAAGGGCAGGTTACTATTGGCCTTCTTTGTTTTCATATGTATACAAGGCTGTTAAGAATTGTCACGAATGCCAAATTTTCGAAGGGAAGCAGAAACTACAGCCTTTGCCTCTCAAACCAATTGAAGTTAGTGCACCATTCCAGCAGTGGAGTTTGGATTTCATCGGGGAAATTCATTGAGCATCTTCTGGATAGCATAGATGGATATTGACAGCTACGGACTACTTCATGAAATGGATCGAGGCGATTCCCACTCGACAGGCCATGGATGCGGTAATTATCTCTTTTCTTGAAAACAATATTCTGTCACGTTTTGGGTGTCCTAGTAAGATAATCACAGATAATACAGCGACCTTCAAGTCTAAGAGGATGGTTGAATTTTTCTATAAGTACAATATCAGCTTGGGACATTCGACTGCCTACCATCCACAAGGAAATGGCTTGGCGGAATCTTCAAATAAGTTTTTGGTGAATATCATTAAGAAATTGCTGGAAATCAATAAAAAGGGCTGGAACAAGAAATTAGTGAATGCACTATGGGCTGATAGGGTAAGTCAGAAAAAGTCTATTGGCATGTCTCCTTTCGAGTTGGTGTATGGGATAGACACGTTTTTTCCTACTTCGCTTGCTGTCACGGTAGTCAAATTGCTTCAGGAAGCTGGTAGTGAGGAAGATCCCATGCAGCGGAGGATTAATCAGATGATTCATTTACAGCGGACATGGGAGGAGGTATTTCAAAATACTTTCAAATTGCAGGAACGCATTAAGAAGATCTACGACAGAAAATAAAAAGCAGATAAGTTTCAGCTGGATGAGGTGGTTTTGAAGTGGGATACTCGGAATGAAGATAAGGGAAAGCACGGAAATTTTGAAAACCTATGGAAGGGTCCTTTTAATATTGCAGCGTATCATGGTCAAAACGCCTTTCTTCTCAAGGAAATGAATGGAGATGATTGTCCTAGAGGGTCAATCAATGGTCGGCTGCTAAAGCGATACCACTTCTGAGTATTTTCTGCTAATTTCATCATCATTGTATATATCATTTTACTTCTGTTTTATTGCAAGTGTGTACTGATCTCTCATCTTCATTCTGGGGCCCGGAGCGAAGGCTATAATTCTGGAGATGGAGGTTGGTTGGTTTGACGTTTCTCAAGTCAGTTTTATCAGTCTTTTTAGTTTGAGAGTCGAGTTAGTTTTGGTCAAGTTTCAGTCGCTTTTCAGTCAAGTTTGCAGTCAATAAATGTATCAAAAGTTGTGTGTTATATGTTGAAATAATGACTCCATCACCCAATGGATGAAGGCACTTTCTGACTCCCCCAGAGATCTGCTGTCCTTGGCATCTCCTCGGAGCCACCATCCCCCATTGGAGCCAATGTTAGAGTCAGTCCTTACAGCCCTCCGTTAGAGATCAGTTTGTTTTTTGCATATCATTCTTAGGTGTTTCGCTCGTTCCACTTCATTGCATTTCGCTAGGAGCATGCCATTGACGGACGAGGGGGTCTGGTTGTCTTGTGTTTCCTCATGCTTGTACCTGCAGGGCTAATTAAAATTCCTCAAAAATCACTGAAGTTCATAGTCATTGCATTCATTGTCATAAATGATTAGTTTCGTTAAAAAGATTCTTTAGTCCTAGAGTCTAGGGTTTTCAATCCTTTGCATACATGTAATAAAAGCCCGCAGGCCATGAGGTTGGTTTCAAAAGATTTCTATTTCACGTTTTTATTATCAAAAACATTTGAAGACATTTCTAGTCCAAAACTCTGTTTTGGAACTAGAAATTGTCAAATTTCATTTTTTGTAATAATTGTATTTGTTTCTCCATAAGAATTTTCAGAGCAAGCCTCTGATCTTTTTCAAAGTCAAATGCCGGATCCTTGCAAAAACAACCAAGTATTATCAGTCCAAAACTTAGAAAACCAAGGAAAAGCTAAAGAAAAGCATTGTATTAAATGATCGAATGTCAAAGTGCCAAACATTATAAAAGTGGGTCATGGAGTAAATTTAAAATCAAATCTGATTTTATGAGATATTTTTCTTCACATATAAACCATGGTAAACAATTCATTTGCATGAATTCTCAAGGCAGAAAATGAAGTGGTCAAGTTGAGGGCCGAAATCATGTTTTTCATCGCCGTGGACTGGATTGAAGGTGCGCGCTACTCACACAGGAGGCGCGCTACCCATATAAGGGGCGCTATGCATATAGCTTCCCCAGCCTTTGCAAAAGAACACGGGCGCTACGCATATGGTGTGCGCTATGCGTTGGGTAGGCGCGCTACGCACACAGTCACAGAGCCAAATTTTTTTGCGCATGCGTCTGGTTTGATGTCACAACGGCTCCATCAACTTGCAAGTAGGTTTTTAATCATTGCTCAGTGATTTTTGAACAAGGTTCTGGTATTTTTAAAGTGGGGAAATTAGTGTATTTGATGTGGAGTGGTGAAACCCTATGTTCATAGCAGATTTATTCCTTAGGGTTTTGAATACATGTTGATGGCCTTGTGAAGATTTTCCCAGCTTGTATGGTTGATATATATACCTACGCATCTATTGTCAAAGTGTCACTACCCTCATGCTCTCATTTTATCATTTTACCACTGCTGTCATCATCATTATATTACCACTATCATGGCTATTTGTTTCACTGTGGTAATTGTCACATTGTTTCTCATTTCCCATTGACAAACACAGTCTCATACTCATTTTCCCCTTTGAAAAATTTTAGCCAGTATTACAAAGGTTGCACATTACATTACACTTTTTGCTCATTTGTCAAATTCCCTTGTGATCAAAATAGAGACTGTTTTTATGCCAATCCACTAAAACAAAGCTATTACCACTATGGCTTGTTTTCCTATGATGCTTTGATACATATGTAACATGTTTGGGTTTTGAGCATACATTAAAACTTTTGACTTCACTACACCTATATCAGCATACATATTGCAGACATCTTGTTTTCAGAGCCATGTCAGAGAAGGATTCAGTTTATGAGCAGGAGTATGACAGTTATTCCACAGCAGAGGGTAATGTGCCACAGAGGTCTCACAAAGGTGGAAAAGGTGGTAATCATCTTAGGGAGGAGCCTACTTCTTTGGCTCAATTGCAGGTTTGCCCGCTTGCAATGGATTTTTTTCAGCGTCAGTCATGTTTCCAATACTGTGAGATGATTTCACAAACCCAGCATCATCGTGAACTAGCTCGTCTATTTGTTCTACATTTACATGATGGCCGTGTAAACCTCGCCGGAGTAGATTTCATTCTATCACCAGTGACTATTGCTCAGGCCACCGGGATACCAAATATAGGAGAGGAATGGAACAAACGTCAGCAGTTAGAGAAATTCCACTATGAGCCATACATCAAACCTGGGTATATGAGGCACCTGAGCAGGGTTTTTCCTTTCAGATTCCTGATGGATGAGTTTGCACCACTGATGAAACTCATCATTCGGTATTTCAGTTGTGAGGGCAGATTCTTGCGTCTCTATGCGTACCATGTCCGTTTGTTGATGCATTTCACGAGGGTACGTATGATGAGCATTCCATACATCATGTATCGCAACATAGAGAGGATGATGATTTTTGTACAGAAGAAGACCCCAGCACAACAACATAGAAGTATATATCATTACGCGCTGATCAAGATCGTAGTGGTAAATCAGTTGACACAGCAGGGCATCACTTGGGAGGATTTCATCTCTCATGACTTATTTACAGCACCACAGCCGCTTCCTGAGGTAGTTCATGATGTGGGAGAGCCTTCACACCAGCCTGACATTCCTGAGATCGAGCATATCAGCGCTCCATTGTATGTGACATACCAGTGAGGCCACAGGGCCTTATTTGCAGCTACACGACGAGTATTATCTCCACCCAGGGTGGAAGGGGTTTCGTTGACTCCATCAGCAGAGCGAGTATTATCTCCACATGATGTGGAAGGGGTCTCACCTTCTTCTTCAGCACAGGTACAGATTCAGGACAGGGGCAAGAGGCCCATGCATGATGAGGGCCCATCAGGAGGCCGGGACATGAATTTCACGATCATTGATGTTGATGCGAGCTCTCCTAGCTCGAAGCTGAAAGAGATCATCCAGGAGAAAAAGGATGAGAATGACACGCTGAAAGAGAATTTGTAGAGGGCTTAGTGCGTGATAAACTACCTGGAGCAGCATAATAAACAGCTAGAAGATGAGCACACACTTTATGAGCTGCGGTGAATCCGTGAGGATCGACAATTGGCCCGGAAGAGACCTGGTGATATGACACCGGCTGATCGAGATTCTTGCCTCACGCATGTTAACATTCATCTCGAGAAATTTTGGCAAAGGCCAATAGAGACAAAGACATGCTTCGTCACATGAAAGGTCATTATTGGGCTCGCATGCATGTCTGCAAAGCAAAAATGAAGATTCTGAAGAGGAGGTTGAGCAGAGCACTAAAACGGCAGAAAAGGCCTGATCCACTCTAGATTTTGGCTGAGGCTTCGTTGGCTGGACATGATACATGATGGAGGGTCTTCACTCCAAATTTTAGAAAATTCGTAGAAATTTTTGTCATTTTGAAATATTTTGGTCCAAGAACATATTTTTCAGCTATACGAGTAGCGCGTCGACGTGCTCGCTTTTGTTTGGGACACTTGCTGAAGGAAAAATTTATATTTTTGGGTTTTTAATGGTAATTTATGCATGCTCAAGTATTTTCAAATCATTTCATCAAGTTCTGGATGATCAAAAGGCCCAAAAACACCATGAAAACCACCTTGATGCCACCTTTTGCACCAGCAGGAAGTACTTCTGGGAGAATGAAGTTTTGGAGGGGCAAATGAGCTCCAAATTGGGCAATTCCACTTGGGTTGGATAGAAAAAATACAGGGCTTTCCAACAAGCTATCATGAGCTCAATTTGGATTCATGGAAGTTCCCAAAAATCAGGCTGAAAGGCGCGCTACATGTATGGCTCAAGGGCGCTACGCATATGGATTTTTGGTCAATTTTTCACCTTCCAGCTCAGAATTTCGGCCAGTTGAACCAGTTTTGCTTGTGGATGAAATTTTTGAGTTATCATGATGTAAATTAATGGTTGGCATGTAACTTTGACTCACTTTTACCTATTCTATATGATTCACTCCTAAAAAAGTAAAAATCAGATGTAAGAATCAGTTTCCTCCCTTTTAGAGGCAAGTTGTTTAGATGCCTATATTCTAGTTCTTTGTTTAGAATTAGTTGGAACTGCTCCTAGAAGGAGTAATTGGACCCCTAGAGGTGTGGGAATGGGTTAGGAGGTCTATATGATGTAATTTTTGAGACATTCTACAGGTTGGAATCTTGGGAAGATTTTGGCACTCTATTGTACATATTTTTCATATTTTGGCTAAGGAAAGATCAGAGGTTTTGCAGCACCTGTTGGGATTCTTGTGGTTTTAAATTCTTGATGGTGTTTTCTCTCAGTTTATTGTAAGTTATTTCATGTTTAATGTATGCCATTCCCTTCTTATGCTTCTGAAACTAAATGAATCAGTAAACGAGGTTGAATCCATTGATTTCAGTGCTCTGCCTTTGAATTTGTTTAGTTTTACATGTTTTCACCTGTTTGGAGAGGATCCATGTTCTCCCTTGCCCTCTTCAGCTCCTTTTCGTTCTGATCTATCCATACACTTAATAAAAAAGCATCAAGACTATTTCCTACCTCGCCCCAACTCGAACTCTGCAAAGATCTTGCCTTATCCCCGGACCCAAATTTTTTTTTTCCCATTTCTCCAACAAAAACCCAAAAAATCAAAATCAAACTTTCCTATATCTTTACTAGCCTAAAATTAGTATTCTTTATAAGTCATCTCAGCCCCTTTGAAGATCCTTTGCCGAGATAGACCAGGAGAGAGCCCTCTCCTGTCCTCGTAGGGCTAGCTACGAGGCTGAGCGTGGTTTGATGTAGCCTTTAGTTTTACCTTATTTCAGCCTAAGGTAGATTTGAGTGCTAACAAGAAGAAAATGAACATAAATGTGAAAGCTTCTCCAAAATAGAGCATCAAAATCAATGAATTTTGTTTATCAAACTTTGAAATCAATCACATAATACATGGAAATGAAGATGGAATGTACAATACATTTAAGCATATGATCATAACATAAGAAAAACTACTAAAACACATACCACATGAATCCCACCACAATATCCATAAATTATGTCTATTAGTTCCTCCCAAATTCACAAAATACATGTAATATTCCAGAATGGAAATAGCAGCAATACAAGACATAATAATGTCAAACACAGAAAATCTGAACATGAATTGAGAGGGATCAATATGCAACCATAATTTTACTAATATATCAGCAACAATATACAAAAATATCTTGAGGGTCAAGCCACTCAAGCAATAATAACAAGCCTCCAATGATCAGAACAATCAACACATGAGTTGCTGCAACTGTATAGAATGCCAAAGAGCAGTGAAAATACTATCTATATCAGTATAGTTGCTTTTGTAAACATACATGAATGAAAAATGGCTGATAGAAACAAAAAAATTGTCCAGAAAAGAAGATGTGGGCTCTAATACATGATTTCTAGCGAACCTGGAAAAGATTGCTAGAAATACCAAGAAATATACAATGTGACAAATAACCTTGGGGTTAATATGTCACTGCAAACTAGATCTGAAATGGAATGAGGCTATGAAATATATGAAATGGTGATGTACTCCTCCAATGGTATTTCTAAATAGAATGTTGATCCCACTACTCAAAAATAGACCCTCCTGATGAGCTCAATGAACCCTCCTAGCAACTGCCTCCAAAAATAACGCAGTTTTGGTTTGTGACTGTAGTGTGGGGGATGGTAGATGTTTGGCCTGATGCAAAATATGTAAAAATATTCCCAAGATCCCTCCTTTCTGATCCTCCAAAGGATAGGCTACATCTCCATTAAAAAACAAGCCCAGAAATGGCTCTATGTGATCCTCCTTCGCTGCACCCTGCAACACAACCCATCTCTAAAGAGAAAATGCACTCTAGCTGAAGGAGGTAGCTTGTCCAAAATGCCAAAATTAGGAAATGAAGCCCAAATAACCTCTCCTTCCCCAAGTATGAGGTATGGATTCCCGATCAGGAACACCCTTGTGCAAAACAGCACAACAACCCTGGTAAATAGCAAAGGAATGCATAGTCTAAACAGACCAATATCAAATGATAATCTAAAACATGTCCAACAATGGCTTCCATCACATCCATATATAGTATGTGAGCCTTCTCACATTGGGTCCCATCCATACTTTCCACTAAGCTCATGCAAGTTTTCCTCCACTAAAACTGCGTTGTCTCATCATGAATGCCACTCCTCCATGACAGCGATGTTCACTTGGTCAAAGTTGACCTTTTCAACATGTATCTCCTCTAATTCACACCCAAGGGTTCTTAATATAGTTTCTTATTCTTCCTCCTTTCACATTAGGAGTGTTATTATTCCTTCAAAATGGTTTTAGGGGCCTCCCTACCCACTTATTCACCTACCTAGTGATAAAAAAAACTATAATATTCCATTTAGATGTAGGCTAAATTTTTGGAATATTACAGTCCTCCCCTGCAAAATTTTTCTTGTCCTCAAGAAACTGTAAAGGTGAAGAAAAATCCATCCTCTCCTCCTCTTCTAGCCTCCTCATCAATAGTTCCCACCACTGCTCAAAATAATCTACAATAAATCTTCCCTCCAATGTTTCCTCCCAAGTATGCAAAACCAAATGGCTGACATCATGAAAAGGTGGAAGGTGTAAGTGGAAACCTTCTTGCTATCCAATGGCCTCCTCAAGGTAGGAGTGATGAAAAGCATAGGATATCTCATTCCCAATGAGAAACTCCCAAACCCATGCTATCATCCAAATCAAATGAGCCATTCTAGGTAGCTCATCAAAAGGATCCTCAAACCCCGGTTCATGCAATGTCTTGGGGTTGTATGGAGAGATTAAATTCTTCCACCCAAGTTTTTTTATCTCCCCATTTATGGTATGTATGGGTTTTCTATTGATTTTGGGTTGAAATTTAATGGCCTCCAAGAATGGCCCAAGTTACCCCACCAAACAAAATATCCATTAAGTTCCTCCTCCAAGAGCTCAAGTTCTCCAAATGGCTCCTCCCATATGAAGAAAAGAGATGTAGTGTGGAAATCATGGTTTTCCCATTGTTTCTCCTGAAACATGAAACATATGAAATGGGGAGAATAATACTCCCAATGGGCACCTTCAAGTCTTGTGCCACTCTCCCAACAAAGCTTCCCATAAACATAAGAACACCATCCATATATGGAAGAAAAAACAAATGAAAAAAAGTTGTGACATGACAACCAGGAAGTGGATCATAGTTCCACATATGGAACCAGCGTATTTCATCCCCTACCTACCTCAATAAAAAGAATAAAAATTTTCTTTTCAGCCACTTTTTTTCCACCACAATCATCCTACAAAATATGATCATAAATGTAACATATGGTGCCAGTGGTGCACACCAAGAATCATGCGGCCTCCCCCATAAACCACCAATAGCATGGCCAACATCAATGCTAAAAATGGCCTCAAATACATCACAATACCATATAAAATAAGGAATAATCCTCCTTGGTATAACATGCTGCTCACAAAAAGTAAAGAAGTGCAATTCATCATGCATAAATGTACATCCTCCACTATGTACCTTGGTCATTGAGCTGAAAGGGCTCAACTATAAGTTCTCCCTCACTTTCCATGAGTAGGGAAGATGTTGTGAAAACCTATCCATCATCATCTGGGCTATGAATCTATCCATATGCTGCTATGCATCCTGTTGGATGCCCTCCCAAGTGAACTCCCCCACCAAGGAATGATATGCATCAAAGTGCATGGAAAGAAAGTCCACATGTGTTGCATGTAGCAGTTTCTCCTTGAGCTCAAAAGCTCTAGTCAAGAAGACTCTACCATAAGAATAGATGACCTCATCATCCACCATGTATCTATCATCTCCCTCCGGGTGATCAAGAATCATGCAGGCACCAAGATCCTTGGAGTACTCTACCAAAAGCTGAGACCTCCAATATGGATCAACCCTCCTAAGAGACAACGTTGAAGATCTGAAATGTGAAGCTCCCCACATGTTGTTGTCTTCTCCTTTGACATACCCCATACCAAATTCGTCCTCTAAAGTGCTTCCATGCCCACCATGCAGCTTCTCATGCTCAAGTAGAAGTGTTGGCCTTTGGAAGTTGGCCTCCCATGAGAAGCTACCATCCAAAAAGAACCTCCTAATATTGGCCAATGTAAGCATGAGTGGCCTCCATCTACTCCAATGTATGGAGGATCCCTTCATTGAAGGAAGCACCCTATGTTTCACCAAATCAATGGAGCAACTCCCTTGAACCCTGGTGGTGCCCTCATCCATCACTGCAGTAACTTCTGTTAGAACCAAATATGTAGTGAGAGTGGGTATTTCTGAAAATGGGAGAATGTCCCCCTCCTCCTTGAGTCTATCCCAAAATATCTATGTTGTACTAGACTCCTCCAAGTTCTTCACCCCTATAGAATATAAGAGTGGTGAACCAAATGGAAAGATGTCTCTCACCAACTCTACATATGGTGGCCTCCCAGGTGGAATGCCCCCATGTAGTGAGACATCAAAATCTGAAGTGGACTATATATATGAGTGGACTAATTTGTCCCTCTCTTCATTATGCAATACAGTCTCCTTATTTTGTGCAGAAACCTCTCGAAATAGATAAGGGTGAATTATCATCATTCCTTGATGCTAATCCTTCTTTTCTTCTCCTTCCATCTGCAAATATTCACAAACCACAATAAATGATGCATGCTGCTCCAGAATTGTGTTTTGGTTCCCACATGTTGGATCATTTGAAACTCCTTGCAAAGACACGAGCACTCCTCTGATGGAAGAAATGGTTCCCTTACAATATCCATCTGGTGATGGATATCCTCCTGATGGTACAACACTGTTAACTCTTCTTTTCTCATCATCTTCATCAATATTTGAGAATGCCTCATCCTCAATGAGAGACCCTTGATCTTGGTCTTCCCTTGAAGGAGGAACCTCTATGCCTTCATCTATAGAAGAGGGCTCTTAAAGGAGTGGGGATCTTGCCCTTGGCAAGGTATCATGCATTTTTTTATACCCTTCAATATAAATATGAAGTGGAGTTGGAAAAATAGATCTCTCCAACTCATGCAAAGGTTTTGAGTTTTTGGGTTCAACAAAAGATGTTTCACAATGTTTAAGATCAAATATTTTCACTAATTTCTTAGTGAACCCTGCACAAGTGTTTACATTTGCATGATAAAATGAAGCAGAAATATAAAACCACCAATCATGGGCCATAAATTTGAGGTGCAGTGCTGCTACTCTAATGGCCTCCTTTTCTAAGACTTGGTGTAGCTGAAAAATAGGAATCTAGCTCCTTCACCCAAGCTTTGGCAGTGCACTTTGTTGATCCATCAAATTTAGATATAAAGATTCTACCTCTCTTGCTTCTATTATGGTTTTTGAATATTATATCTTCCTTTAGTTGGAAAAACCTTTGGAAGTACAATCGATCTTTAAATCTCCAATATTGAGACTCATACTCCTGAAGATAGTCACTCAAGGTCTCCTCCCTTGGTGCATCTTCTTCCTCCATTCTTCTTGTAGTGAATGTGGGAAATAAACTGTGCAATGGATCTGCATGTGTGGCTGAATTTACACACCCATCATGTGAATATCTAGAGCTTTATTCACTTTCAAACCCTCTTGGAGTTTTTCTACACCTCTCCCCTTTCATCTCCTTGAGATCTCCCTTGATATTTTTCACAGTTTGGAAAAGAAGCTGGGAGATCCTCTCTTCCTTCATTTCTGCAAATAATGGAGTCATGTCTTTGTTTCTTATGTATATCTTCTCCTTTATATGAGAATATTCTCCTCCTAATGGCATAATGTCTTGAATTCAGAGGTTGGGCCAAGATTATGCTCTGATACCACTGTAATATTCCAAAATGGAAATAGCAGCAATACAAGACATAATAATGTCAAACACAGCAAATATGAACATGACATGAGAGGGATAAATATGCAGCCATAATTTTATTAAGATATCAGCAACAATATACAAAAATATATTGAGGTTCAAGCCATTCAAGCAATAAGAACAAGCCTCAAATGATCAGAAAAATCAACACATGAGTTGCTGCAACTGTATAGAATGCCACAGAGTAGTGACAGTGCTATCTATATCAGTGTAGCTACTACTGTAAATATAAATGAATGAAATATGGTTGGTAGAAACAAAAGGATTTCCCAGAAAAGAATATGTGGGCTCTAATACATGATTTCTAGCTAACTCGAAAAATATTGCTAGAAATACCGAGAAATATACGATGTGACAAATAACCCTAGGGTTAATATGTCACTGCAAAATGGATAGAAAATGGAATGAGGCTATGAAATATCTGAAATGGTGATGTCCTCCTCCAATGGTATTTCTAAATAGAAGGCTGATTCCTCTACTTAGAAATAGACCCTCTTGACGAGCTCAATGAACCCTCCCAGCAACTGCCTCCAAATATAACGTAGTTTTGGTTTGTGACTATGCTGTGAGGAATCGTATATGGTTGGATTGATGCCAAATATGTAAAAATATGCCCAGGATCCCTCCTTTCTGATCCTCTAATGGATAGACTACCTCTCCACTGAAAAACAAGCCTAGAAATAGCTCTATGTGATCCTCCTTTGTTGCACCCTACAACACAACCAAGCTCTAAATATAAACTACGCTATCGTTGAAGGAGGTAGCTTGGCCAGAATGTTAGAATGTCAAAATTAAGCCCAAATAACCTCTCCTTCCGTGAGGACGAGGTAGGGATTCCCGATCAAGAACACCCTTGTGCTAAACAACACAACAACCCTGCTAAACAACAAAGGAATGCATAGTCTAAAGAGACCAATATCAAATGATACTCTAAAACATGTCCGAAAATGGCTTCCATCCCCTTAATATATAGTGTGTGAGCCTTCTCACATTGGGTCCTCCATGACAATGTTGTTGACATGGTCAAAGTTGACCTTTTCAACATGTATCTCCTCCAATTCACACCCAAGGGTGCTTAATCCAGCTGCTTATTCTTCCTCCTTTCACATTAGGAGTGTTATTATTCCTAAAAAAGGTTTTTAGGGGAATCCCTACCCACTTATTCACCTATTGAGTGATAAAACAAACTATAATATTCCGTTTAGATGTAGGCTAAATTTTTGGAATATTACAATACACTAGTGTTCCAAGCTAAATTCCACAACATCCAACCTTTGAAAATGATTAAAATGGGCCTCATATAGCCACTAAGGTCCAAAAATTCTCTTGGAGGTAGAATTTTCCTGCAAGAAAGTCAAATATATGCATCTATCCAAATTCCGCTACATACTAGGGAGGTTACTTAACAAATTCCTCCTTTATCTAACCATCAAGAGACATATCCTCAAAGAAATAAATGGAGGATAAGGCACCTATTCAACTCTATTTTTACCATTTACATTTACATTTACATTTTTAATTTTACATTCATCTACTTTCAACTTTTGAATTTTACAAAATTCAAACTAGAAATTGGATAAAATTACACAATGAATATTTAATTAAAATCTCAGAAAATTAAGGAAGCGCAGTGCCATCTTGGAGGTCATTTTTAGGCACCTTCCTAAAGTCAAAATTAAAATATAAAAAGACAGTAAGATATCCCTATCTCACTAGTTTCCATAACATCTTTAATTTTTTTAAATTACCCATGGAAAGGCCTTCAAAAACGCATTCTCCCAAGGTGTCTCCAGAAGCGCAACACCAACCAAAAAGAGGGGCAGAATGTTAATTTTTGACCCCTTTTTCTCATTTTTCTTAAAATAGCAGCCCTAAATAAAAAATATGAGAAAATGGGTTTTGAGAGGAGGCCATAATATTTCTAGAAATGTCAACCGTTTCTCATTTGGAGCTCTAAGGAAAAAGTGCAGCGCCAAGGCGTTGTGCTTCTAGCTCTAGTGAAATTTCTAAATTTTCCAAATTTGCACCAAATTGCACCAAAAAAAAAAAAATGATCCAAATATTCCCAAAATTGGTACAAAAGTGCCAAATGATGTATGATATGCTATCATGGAGGCATAACAAGAATATCTAACTTATCCTTATCCTTTTGGATGATTAGGGTTTCCTTGAGCTTGTCTTGCAATTTCTTGATCCTAACATTACAAATTTTGTTTCTTATCTGGTAATGGTCAGCCATGTGCCTCAACATCTAATTTTCTCTATTTTCCTTTTCAAGGAGCTTCTCCAGATTAGTGTTCACTCTATCAAGCCAAAAATCCCTATTCTCATTGATTTATTTGGCCATTCTTTCTTCAAAAATCAACTCTTCATGTGGTGGATTTTGCTATTTTTCCTTCTGCAATGTTATTTAGAGACCCATGGTCTTTGGCCTCTTCCTCCTTAATTGTTTTTCATGATCATCATTTTCATCATTCTTAGCCACTAGTTTTCCTTTCTTGTCACATTTTATTCCCTCAAACTGCCTTTTCTCCAAAGCCAAATGTTTTTCCTTCAGCTGCTGGTTTTCTTGCTCTAGAAATGAAATGAAAAAGTTTTCCCTTTCCAAGTTTTCTTGGAGATATTTTATCTTATAATCCTTTTATTTGATTACCCCCTCTAGGTTCTCATGCTCATCAGTAGCTTCCAAGTCTACTAGGTCAAAATCTTGTTCTTCCTCATGCATGGATGTGCCATGCTACACTAATGGTGATCCCTGTTATGTTGAAGTAGGCTTGGACCGTTCCTCAATTTTAGGAGAAAACACATGCCTCCTACCTCTCTGATAGGTGTGAATAACCTCAAACGTAGGCCTCTTTGAAACTTTAGAAATTTTTATTGATGATCGCACCTCTATAATTTGTGCTGACATGGTATGTGATATGTTTTGTTTCTGAGTTGGTGTAGTGGTTGTGTGAATTTTCAAGGCTTCCTTATTGAAGGTATCCCATGTCATGTTCTTCTCTGCCAACTGATGGAGAAATATGACCTTCACCAAGCTATGGTGAAAGAGGCTAGGGTAATGTTCTATGTTTTTTACTTGCACCTTTTCAGACATCTTGATCACACTTCTATACAAGAAATTGCATAAATTGAGAGACTTCACTGTTGTGAAGTTCATGAGCAGTCTAATGTGATATTGCTACAATCTGGAAAACCTGCCCTCACATGTGAAAATTTTCGTTACAACCTTCATCAATGGTGCATACCTCTCCAAAAAGTATCTGAATGGAAAAATGTGTATGAGCCTCTTTGTACTGTGATTTTATGTAGGGTTATATTGTTGAAGGTCTAGGTTCATGCCTTTGAACCAATATTTACCATGATTTGGTATTCCTGTAAAAAGAGAGATAGCATATTTTGAAAATGTGAAATCAATCCCTACAATGGTGGTCTTTTCTCCCTTCAAATTGGTGGAAAACTAATCTGTAAGTTGCTCATGGAAACCTACCTCCTCCACTCTTTGAAAAAACCCTAGGCAGTTGACATCTTCAAAGCATTTTCTAATGAACAGTGAGGAAGTGATTTCACTACAATTTGAGGGCTCATACCTCAATATCTTCCCCCCTTTGTGGTGTTTTATTTTCTCTAATGGTGAAGAATATTCTTCCATAATGAAACTCTAGATGATAGATAAGAAAAATTAATGAAGTTTTCTGCTATGAAGGAATGAGGTTGTATCATGGACTTGGAAGTTGCCTAAATTTTTAAGGAAATTTAGGGGGATAGGGGATGAGTTTAGTGAATTGGGGAACAATGAAATTTGGGAAATGATTGAGGGGAGGGGGTTGAAAAAACCTAAACATTGTCCTACCGTAAAAATACATAGGGTAGATTAGGGTTTGAAGGCAAATTATAGAAAATGAAGGGAAATGGCTTTGTGATGGATGGAGGTGATGTATAAGATATAAACATAGATGGAAGGATAAGGAAATTGGGGTTTAAAGCATCAATCCATAATTTGGAGACCAACATTATTAAATTCATGCAAAACCCGATATGAGTAAGTTTGTGATCAATTTCTTGGCATACGAAGAAAAGGTGGGCATGAGCATGAGTAAACTTATTATATAACTTGGAGATGGAAAAATCTAGAGTGAATATTTGAAAAAAAAAATTTGTGATCAAATGGAAAATTTGGGAAACTCTGCCCCATGCGCATCTTAGTATTCCTATGCGTAACGCTTTCCTCTAGAAACACAACGTCATGCCTGTATGCACAGTGCCAACCAAATTTTCCCAATTTAAGGTAAAAAACTCGTGTTTTCTTGCCAAATGAAGGATGAGCTTGATGATGAGAGGTGATAAGAGTGAAAATGAAATGATCTTGTGTCTTTTTGGGCCTTTTATAGACATGGAATGACTCCCTTTGAGTGATGATGGTCCCCACATGTCTTTTTCAAGCATGAATTTAATATTTTGAACTTTGTAACCTTAGAAATTATGGTTTTTTGGACTGTTGTGGCTTCTTTGGAACAACATTGAATCTTTTGGAACCTTGAAACTTTTCAAAACTTTGAACTGAAAATTTAGTAACATTAAGTGCTTATTACATATAGAAACATAAAACTACATTTTTTGAAATCAAAATTTATTGAATAAAGTTTCTTTATTACCACTCCAATTGCCGAATTGTATGCATGAAATAAGAGTTTTGGTGACCCTGAAACCCTAATGACCTAATGGAGATACTAAACTGAATGAAATCATGGATATGATGACTGAAATGATGATGAAAATATCTTAATGATGATACACTCATTTGAGTGATGACATGGACCAACAATTTAAAAAATTTTGGAAGGAGTGAAAAATAGTCCTAAACCTAATACCCAATAACCAAATTTTTGCATAAAGACCTAATGAAATGACAAAAAATTGACTATGGTACCCTAACATGACATGATAAGAGCCCATTTGATTAATGGTGACAGGCTGTATATATTGACACTAACACCTTCCATACCCTTGACCCTTGAGGGATACTGAATTTTTTACCATTTCGAGCCTTAGCCATAGCCATGCCAAGGAAAGGTAGAAGTTGGAAGCCTATAGTCGCAAGCAAAACACTACAAGAATGTGGACAAGGCCCCAAATACATAGTTATGTGCATGCAACTATGGGATTTGTACCACCCTTTCAACCCTAGAGCCTAGGCCACAACCCAATACTTCATGAAAATTTAGGGGATGATAAATAACATTAAGGAAAAGGTACGAAAGCAATCATATCATCAAGAACTCATCTTCACTCCTCCTATCCATGAAAATAATTTCGTCAAACATGTCACAAACATTGCATCTATAGGTTGAAACACAATATTTAAACTTAAGGGTCTCTTACTTATCTAAGAATTGATAAGAAGCATTTCTCCCCTAATCATAAGCTAAAATACAGTCTATTTGACCATAGATACATTGTGTATTCATTTATAGGTAATAACATGGATGAAGCCATGCATCATCATTGATTGAATGCATTCTTATAACTAGAACAATAACAACAGAAATACAATGGATATAACAACAATAAAATCCATACATAAACTAGTACATTTTCATACTGAATACCATAGGAACGAGCTCTTCATTACTGAGTGTAAAAAGAAACAGAAGATGGGAATTCCACATTCCACCTGACCATATATTGGTTGAGCCAAGTCTCACTCAAACCAATCACCCTCATTCCATATTCTTAGCATGAATGTGGGATGTCATCAAACACATCAATCACAATAAAAAAAAGGGCTTCCAGAGGCCAAACCACCTCAACCCTCAACCAATGATTCCACCTCACAGTCGGACATCAAAACCATCACGGATTGGTCTCGATCCAAACTTCTCCAGGGATCTAGAGTTTTTTTTTCCAACCAAGGCTCCAAGACTAGTAACTCAACCCACCTAGGGCTCCAGAGTCTTTTTCCAACCAAGGCTTCAGGACTAGTAACTCAATCCACATAGGGCTCTAGAGTGTTTGTCCGGCTAAGGTTCCAGGACTAGTAACTCAACCCACTTATGGCGTTAGATAATCTATCCAAACAAGGCTCTAAGACTGGTAACTCAACCAAAACATTTTCCATCAAGTTTGTTATCACTCCCCCCATTTCCCAAGGTTCAGAATATAACTGAAAAAGGGAATGTAATATTCAAAAGTTAGGATGAAGCTAATTGGAATATTAATTTTTTCTCATGTCACTTACGAGATAAATAAATGGGTAAGGAGACCCATAGATTTTAGAATAATAAATAATATCCCTCATAGTGTGGAAATGGATCATCAAAGGAACTGGATTTCACACCCTCATGTGTGAATAGGGTCATTTGCATGTGGACAAGGTCAAGTTTGAACAAGTCAACAGCTCTGGGATAGAAGGTGGAGAGCACTTAGAGAAACAAAGCAGTATGAATGGGAGGAGGTTTCTTTGGTGAAGGAAACCCTAATGAGTGGGAGACATGGTGAGAGGTATTTCACTTGTTTAAAAGGAGGGCAAGGCAGCCATTGTTATTCATGTTATGTATTATTGATTTTATGGTCTGTTTAGACTTTGTGCATTCTCCTATTGTTTAGCAGAGTTGCAGTGCTGCTTAGCACAAGGCATTCCTATTTAGGAATTCCTTCTCCTTTCAATAGAGGCCTCTTGAAGGAGCTTTCTCTTCATTTCCCCACATTCAAGCTTGAGGCCAAGCATCCTCCTTCAGCTGCAATGTTATTCCTGTAGCTGGAAACGTTGTGTTGTAGGGTGTTGCAGTGGAGGGTTCCACAACACCACTTCTAGAGCTTATCTTTCAGGGGAGGGAGATTATATTCCTCTGGGAGGTCAATGAGGAATATTCATGAGAATATTTTACCATATTTGGCATCAGGCCAACCATTTCAATGGTATACAACAAAATCCCTCTCTTAGACTACGTTATTTTCAGTGTGTATCTGCAGTGAGGGTTTGCAGTATTGTTTGGAGGGTGAGATCTTCAGTGATAGGATCATCCTTTCACTTAGAAGATCCATTGGAGAAGGTTTATTTAGCTGGTGCATCATCTACATCCATCTCCATCTATTTCTTAAGTTTTAGCTCCGACTCAGCCCTGCTACTCCGACATTTTTTCCATTTTGTATATTTCAGCCAATCCTTCCGGGATTGACTTGATATTGTTTTTCAGGGGTTAGAGCTTTGATCCCCACTTTATTTGAGCCATAAATTTCCATATCTATGTATTGAAATTATTTATGTAGTAGTGCCTCCTATAAACTGTGCAGTCATAGCCTTGGGCTTTCGATATGTAGTAGTGTTCTTCATTTTCTTGTACATGTTCTATTGAGGCTTGCATTGCCTAGCTTGAGTGATTGTTTCCTCAAGGATTTGTACTCTTTTGCTGCTATGAGATCAATATGATGGCTATTTGGATTTTCTCATGTTTTAACTATTGATATAATGCTGCTACTCCAATATGTGTTTTTACATTGCTGCATCTCCAACTTTGGAACATCTTAAGATGTTCTTACTGTTGTAGAAATTCCCTATTTTGGGATATTACAGGGAACCACAAGCTATCCTTTAGGTTAGGTAGGTATCCCTACCAAAACTAGAAAAGGATTTCTTAATGTCACATTAGAGCCAATGAGATGACTGGATATATAATGATCTTAGGCTAGCTATTATGCTCATTAGATTAAGGTTTTGTTTGTTTGAAGTTTTTGCTGGATAGGAATGGAAGTCAAGGAACTAGGTCTAGGGTTTAGGTCTGATTTCAAAGGTTAAGCTATAGAGACAAGGATGAGGCCAGGTAGGTAAACTAAGTATCATACTTAATTTTTCATTGTGTATAGGGTTTTGAAGGAGAATGAGCCAGAATGAGCATTTAAATGAATTCATACATCATAAGAGTAGACACATCCATGAAAATGTCATAAAATAGAGCATATAAAGCAATGATTTCTATTTATAAACTCATAATATAAACATACAAAAGAATACATGTGATGGAAAAGGTAACATAACATTTAAATCTATGAATTAACAAAGAAGAGAGAATGCTAAAAATCATAGCACTGGAATCTCAAGGTTATAGCTAAAACATCCTTTGATTTCACTAAAAAAGAAGTTTGTACAATAGCTCCACTGCAAGTAACAACTATCCAACCTATAAAATGAGTTGAGGTGGAAAAAAAATATAAAATATAGTTCATGACATCTCATGGGATCGAAATATGATCCAAAACACATCATAAATGTAGTGTATGATTCATGAACTAGAATCTAGGGAAGTTGGAAACCACTTCCTCAAATTTAGCTAATAAGTAGGAGTTCGTATCTCTTAGATTAATTACATCATTCCTCCACAAGGATAGGCAAAAAAAAACTCTCCTACCAAAAATACACCTCATGGGACAGCTAAACCTCAAATTTTGGATTTTTTCTGGCTTCACGACTATCCAAGGGAATCTAATGACATAAGGATTATGCCTCTAGCTAAAGCATCACGCGTCCCAGTAGAAGGGTCATGCCACTTTAGAGATTATTTTGAAGGAATTTTAAGTGCTCATTTGCAAATATGAGAGTTAGAATATGTAGAATTGTGTGTCTTATTTCCATTTCATCCTCAAAACTAAGAAAATTCCCACTATAAGGCCTTCAAAATCCAATTCTCCCAACCTCACTCTGAAAGTGCCACGTAGAGGTAAAAAAGGTGGTACAAGCAAGAAAAAAGTGATGTTTTTTGCATTTTTCTTCAATATGGTTGGGTGATATTTTGACCTGATGTCATATATGTGATGTACATGTGAAAAATCATCCAACCATGTAAATTTTTCTCCATTTAAGTGCTCTGAGAAAAAGCATCACATCGCTGCGCGACGCTTCTGTTAAAGACAAGTTTTGAGAATTTTCAAAAAACCTTCAAAAATGAGTAAAATGTTCAAAATCCTCCAAAAATTTTTGATGATGTCCCGAGATGATAGGATAAATAACTAAGGAGGCCTCAGCAAGTGGATCCAAAATTTCCTTCTCCTTAAGCTTCATTAGGGTTTCCTTAAGCTTTTTCCTCAAATTTTCACCCTCACCTTGGCGATTTGGTTCCTTGTGAAATAGTGTCTCGCCATATGCCTCAAGAGATTGTTATATCTTTATTCCTTTTTCAAAAAATTCTCAAGATGAATGTTTCCCTATCAAGCCACAACTCTTTATCTTGTTCAATTTCGACAGTATCAACTCATCAAAATTTAACTGAGATGATGGTGGATATGGCTCTCTTTCTTCTTGTTTTTTCCTAGTTAACCCTATTGTTCTTGGCCTCCTAGGATTTGCTTCAACCTTTGTGTCTTATAGTTGCTCAAAATAAACTACTTCCTTTCCTTTACCCTTGTCTTCCTCAATGCTAGCCTCTGGTTTGCTTTGGAGGAGTTTTTCTACCTTCAGCTGCATATTCTCTTGTTGTAGGAAGGTAATCAAGAAGTTTTCCTTTGAGAGGTTGTCCCTCAGCTCTGCTATCTCTGCATATTTTCCCCTTATGATCTCCTTAGTTGTATTTTTCTTTAGCTGATCTACCATGCAACCTCCATGGGAGATTTTTCTTCATTTTTTTGCAATGCTGACTCATCATCATGCATGAGTGGCTCACTATAATTATTGGGTGGTTGATCTATTATTTTTCTTTGTCTAGTTGTGATATCAGGTGAAATTACTCCTTTAAATGTCTTATGGGAAAAAACCATCCTCTTTCATTTCTCATAGGTTTGAGTGATCTCAACCCTAGTAGCCTTTGATATTTCTGCTTGCCTACTTGAAGATCAAACCTATTTTTCTTGTGTTGGTGTTGATGGTGTCCTATGGATGATATGTGAAGTAGTAGTAGGCATTGATGCAAATTTCTCCATGAAATTTTCCTATGACATATTGATTGTTGAAAGATGATGCAAAACAATAAGCTTGACCAATCCATGGTGAAATAAAATGGGGTGATTATCTTTACCTTTTCTTTGTACCTTTTTAGTCATCTTGACCAAAATTTTGAACGAATAATTGGGCAAATTGAGTGGCTGAGTAGCATTGAAGTGAATCAATAACGTGACATGGTATTGGTACAACCTTGAGAATCTCCCTTCACATGTAAAATATCTCATAATTAATTTCATTAAAGGGTCATATTTATCATGTAAATTCCTGAAAGGGAAGATATGCTCAGGAGCATATTTGCAATGATGTTCCAAGAACATTTTTTAGTTTTCAAGGTCCAATTCCATCCCTTTGAAGCACATTTATCCATGGTTTAGGATACTTGTTGCTGAAGAAATGAAATTTGCTGATATGGTAAAGTAGATGCCTGCTATGAAAACCTTGTATTTTCTGAAGCTATTAGAGAAAAGGCATGTCAATTGAGCATGACAACCCACCTCCTTGATCCTCTCACAAAACCTCAAACAACCATTGTTTTCAAAACATCTCTTGGCAAAAGGAGAGGCAATGATTTATTGAGAGCTAGATGGATCAAACCTGGAATGGTGGCCTCCCTTATGAATCTTCTTTTCTTCCTACATGATTTTTATCAATAAGATGAAACCCTAGATAAATGAAATGGATAGGGAAGATGGAGATTTTGGAAAACAAGGGATAAGGGTAGGGTGGGTTTTAGGGGAAGAAATGGGGTGGAAGGAATCTAACGCAAAATCCCCAAAAAATTAAGGAGGTAGGGTAATGAGTTGGAAATATACTGAAAGTTAAATTTATGGAAATGGGTATGAGGAAGGTGACTAAAAAGTCAAAACATAGGGTTTGACTAGTTTTTCTACCAAAATGTAGTGAAAATTAGGTTTTTAATGAAATTGATGAAAATGAGGGTTATGAGTGATAGGATATGTTAGGGTATGGTGCATGAAGGTTATAGATGATTATATTAGGTTTTTATCAGTTGAAACAAGTGAATGATAAAAAACATAAAAAACGTAGTGTAGATAACCTAATGAAGGAAACCACTCATTTGTTGATGAATTTTGACTTAAGAGATGTAGAAAGGGTGTCCACTTACTGTTTGGGAGGTAGATGAACCCTTGTGAATTTTTTTTCAACCTTGGAGAAGTGACTTGGGGCTCAAATTTGAAAAGTGTATCACTTTCTAGAAACGTAGCACAACACCTGCGCAACACATCCAGAAGCATAGCGCGCCACCTTCAAAAGCATAGCAGGAAAACTTTGACACAAATTTCTTTTTTTTCTTCAACCCTTGGCAGATGTGGAGTATGATGGTGCAAAGAGAGGAACTCTATCAAACATCAAAATATAAAATGAGTTGTATATTTTTTTTTTCCTTTTATAACATCATACTATTGATTTTTATATTCTAGTGAAATCTTACAATTTTTTTGAAGAAATTTCTCTTTTGAAAAACTTTAATCAAGAAACACACTTTATTTGAGGAAAGAAAAAGTGTATTTACTTATTTCCATATATTTTATAACTCCCTATGAAAATGTTTTGTCTGGTGAAAATGAAGTTTTAGTCACCCTCTTTCATGACAAAATTGACTCTTATGGTGGTGAAACAAATGAGACCTAGACTCTGACCTAAATGAAGGTGTGGTAAATGACCTTAGAGACTAGATGATTGATGGATTAAATGACCTTTAAAATGATGATGACCATGAATGGAGTGAAGGGAGAAAAATTGTATACCTTGACACATTCAATGAACAAAATTTTATTTGAAAATTTGTTTGAAAACATAAAATTTTGACCTAGGACCACTACCAAGTAAACCTGAAAGAGTATATTTGATCACTGAACATTTAGACACTAACAGGGCTCCAGATCATTTTTCCAAACAAGACTCCAGAAAATAATAAATAAACCCAACATCTAAAGGAATCATGAGAACCAACTAGAAACAATTAATGGAATAAATGCACAACACCATGGCTATCTAGGAAATGCCAAGGCTAGGAAAATCCACATGCATACACCATGCATGCCAAAAATAGTGAGGAAAACATACATGAAACTCAGTACCTAGACTCAGAACCTACTATAGATGCTGATCCCGATATCCTATTGTACTTTCCTTCTCTTCCTTTTCTTTCTTGATCAAAATCTCTAAATATGCCACACTCTCCAAGAGTTCTCCAAGAATAATCTAAGTTCTCAAGAGTATGAGAGAGAGAGAGGGAATAATTAGAACTCCAAAAATGAACTGAAAAAAGGTTACCAACTAATCCCCAAAAGAATTTTTGTATATGAGGCTTCTATTTTATTCATTTTACATTATTTTCCTTCAAATCCCTCTTCACATGCAACCTATGGCCTTTCACCTTCTTTTTCTCCTATTTTCCATTATTTTCATAAATAAATTCCAATAAATGCCTCATGCATTTCCATTGCCTTTTCCATTTCCTTTCCACATTTCCTTTATCCATAATAACAAAAAATAACACCCCTTATGATGTTTTTAACAACATTCAACTTGGAATATGTGTCCCGTAAAACATTTTCATTATTTTTACATGGAATTTTGACCAGGGCTATTACAGGCTAGTACACCTAGCCTATGGTACAAAACTAGTCACCATCATCTAGTCAGTGCCTCAACCTCATGGTATATGAACTAGTACAATTTTTTCATTACCATAGTAAAACCTTAGCGAACATCCACATTCCAAATTCATATGGTTGGCCAAGCCCTAGAGAACATCCACATCCTCACACCACATGTTTCATTCTAGGCCACGGTGTTATATGATTTATCTCAATGAATAATTGAGCCTGATGTTGAATGGGAACCTACTCTTACAAGTAACATGCCCAAAACATTGAAAGGAATCCACTCAACTGAGTAACATTTACCATACCATTCTTCCTAATTCCAGTCATAGTACTTGAGACAGTGATAACATCCTTACTTCTGATCACAATTTTTGACACAGCAAGAATGTATGTTCATGGTGTTATCAAATAAATCAACCCATTATCCTAAATTTTGGTCAATTTACTTGACACATTGATAACCTCCCTAATTATATTCAAAGTACATGACACAAGGAGAATCCATATCCATGATGCAATATCATCCTTTCTCCATCTCAACCAAGGAGGTAATCTCCACAAATCCAATCTTGTCTTGGAAGTGCACAAAATTCCTTCTAGAAAGAGTCTTTAATTAGATATGGGTTTTCTAATTATCATAGTAAATACACATGAGCTTCATTTTTAATTACACGTGTACTCTTTTTTTATTTCAACATCCCCTACCCAATCAATATAATCTTTCAACACCTTAAACCATAGTATCATGCAAATAAATCAATACACACTGCAAAAACAATATCCAACCTATCATAGAGCTAATCAACTGCTAAAACTTAGATTGTTCAGCATAGACATATAGTCCATCATTCCAAACTTCTAGTCCCAAGTAGTAAATCAATAAAAAAACCCTTCATATAAAATTCAACAACCAAATCTCTCTTAATCTATAACATATTCAACTATTTCTACCATAATTGTTCCTTTTAACATGTTATTCCTAACAAGATTTCACTTCAGTACATACTTCAAGATTGATAATCATACTAATCCCTTTAGATATAAATTTTATCACAATATTTTATTTGTTCATTTTATCATTTGTTTTCAAAACCTATATAGCCTCCACCATGTACCTACAATCCTCACTAAGAGTGTATGAAATATCAATTACAACCAAGCAAGAAATACAAAGGCAAGAGACTAACTACCAGAGAAAAAAGAAAAGAAAAAAGTAATGATTAAACAAGAGAGATAGAACAATTATCTTTTAAGAATAATATCATCTCCCTCTTGATATTATATTTCTTGCATCCATTTTGCAAATCAAAATCCATGTACTCAACATTAGCATAATGACATACCTTCCTTGCATGAGCTATGGTTTCTTCTTTCAAAGAAAACATTTCATCCTAGGGTTTTGTGCATAAGCCTAGGAATTATCTTATTCAATCCACATTGATAAAGTTTACAAACTCAAGATATCCATATGTCAAAAACCCTATGTTATCTAGCAGACCCTATTGTATTAATGAATTCTAACCCATCTCCTCTATTTATTTAAACATGAAAAGGAAAAAAAATTGTGATACATAAATTATGTTGTTGATTCCATCTTAGTATAAAAAATATTTGTTACTTGAGTATTCAACTTTTTCTTTATTTAAATGTTAATCAATGTATGTAGTGGTAGTATTTTGTCTCTCTCTTTTCGTTTTGTCATTTGATATTTTAGGACAATGGTTTCTATAGTGACCAAATTTGTGACAATGGTAACATTGAATTTTTGACATATATTTATTTTCTTGCAGATTAGGTCTTCTGTCAGAATACCTTATTTCTTGAGGGCCAAACTCCTTATTTCCTCCAACCTTCTTGAAACAAGTTGCATATGCTTGAGAATTCTATTCCTTTCTATCTCTTGATATAAACCTTGATTCTCCTTGAGCAGAATAATTCCATAGTTCTTCAAATGAAGGAGGTTCCTTCCAATTAATTATTCCTACTACAAATGCATCCCATGATCTAAGTAGTCCCTTGAGTGTTGTAGTCACAAGTTCCTTCACAGAAAGGGTTTCATCAATTTCCGGAATATGGTCTCTTATTTGAGATATTCTGAAAAAATATGCAGCCACAGTGTCTTCATCTATCATCCTTGTATCACAAAGCTCATTGTTGAAACTCATGAGTTGAAAATTTTGTTGAATATAAATAGATCAATTAAGGCATCAATTGTATGAGTTGGTATCAAGGTTGACTGAAAGGAAGGAATTATTTAAGAAAAACGAACCTATAACATGAATTCCTGAGCTAATACAACAGTTCAAGAGCACTAACAGAAATATTTCAAGGGTTGTCCACTTTTGGGTTGATAGCATATTGGGAGGTTTCATTACTGAGTTTGCAGTAGACTCGATTGTGTACTACATCGAATCATAGAAAATATTATGCAAAGGAACACGGGGTAAGTACTTGAAATATTTTAAACTCTTCATTAAGATGCTTCTATATGAAAAGGGAATTTTATGGATGCATTCATATTTCTAGTTTACTTATGTTTGGAGGAAGAAGTAAACATGAGTATGAAATTAGGACAACACGAAGTGGAAAAAGGTATAGAGTAGATACTAGAAAAATATATCATGAATAATACCCTAAGACCTTCATACATATTGATTATAGCCCTATTTTGAGGGAATATAAAGGTGAAAAAGAAGAAAAATACCCAGAGAACCCCGAGGTAACTCTGCGGCACCCCCCCTTTGTTGGGCCTCTGTTTTGGCTTGCTTTATATCACCTTTTACTAGAAATCACTCATGCTTTTGTTTAGCATGAATAGTCATTGTCATAGTTTTGTGCATTCTCGGAGATAATAAGTAAGTATTTTCTATTCCTTTTTTTTAATGAGATTTAAACATTAAAGGCATATTTAATAATAGTTTGTGTGTTTGCAAGTTTACAAAGTTGGTTATATGTCTATTCTGATAGAGGTGAATTTCCCACACCACACATTCTTGCACTAGTACCAGACGAACACATTCCTGCACTAGCATTGCAAATTAATAACTTTGCTCAAAATCCACATAATTCCTAAATGGCCAGGTTTGACCTCGGTTTTTATACAAATAGAGGTGAATTATGGAAATCCGGGAAAATGGGTTTTTCAAAAATATAACCAATTACCCATAATGGAAACCATTTCCTGAGATTCAAAGTATTCCAAAATATACGAATAGGTCTTTGAAGCACTTTTATAAAAAAGACAGTTTTTTCTAGAATTCTAGAAAACACAGTCAACATGTTTCCAAACTCCCGACTTCTGCCTCGATTTACGTGTAGATGAAGATAAATAAAGAAATTCCACGACATGCGTTTTTTTCCCAATATAAGAATTGAGCAAGACGCAGGCCGTTTTCCAAAATACATAATGGTTGAAGAGATACGAAGGGTGCTTTAGAGGCAGTTTGTTAAAATTACCAAATTTTCCAGAATTCTAGAAAAATCCCAGAATTGGAAAATTCGTATTAAATATTTAATTCTTTTAATAGGGGAAGGTTGTACTGTTATTAGACTTGGTTGGGATTCAATCCCCATATTCCTTGCAAAAGGAACGACTTTTTGTAATCATTATGAAAGAATATAAAACGAAGAATGATGCACGTAAAAGGGGAGGTGGAGGAGCGATGCTACAACAGTGTTGTTGTAACTTTGTTTTGCTGGTATCGCTAAAATCTGGGTTGGACTCTATACTTCATGATGTACTTTGCCTTGGTGAATTAATAAGAAAGGGAGCTACGCCGCATGTTTCATAAATCGTTTTATATTTTTAAGCTGATGAATTAATTGGTTTACTGAGCAACATTTTAATTTAAAGGGGAACACACTGATTGGCTAGGTCTCAACCAACCCAGCACGTTTACCCTCTTTCCTGTTTCCTGTTTTGTGTGTTTATATTATTAAAGCATGATTTAAATTTCAGCACATATATTCCTGTAATTTGTGTTTAAATTATAAAAGTGTGATTTAATTTTCATCACATGTATTCCTATCTTATTGAAAATGGATCTTTCGTGTGAAGTAGTTACACTTTATTTCCATGCAATTTACTTTCTAGAATTTAATTTCAGATTGGATTTCCCACCTAGTACAAGTAGGAGAAGCGAACCTGCACTAGTGCACATTGGTGTGCTATTCACTTTCTGCAATTCTGTTGATTTGGTTTTCCACCGCCTGGTACAAGCAGGAGAGATGAACCTACACCAGTGCACGTTGGTGTGATGCAGTAATTTTTCTTTATCTACTTTCCGTGATTTTGTTTCTTTCTTTCTTTAAATGCTTATGATAGGATCAATGATTGTTTCTTTACTTTTTCATTTTGTTAACATCAAAAACATTCATTTTTATGTGTGCAATTTGATTTCACAGTATAATAACACTTGTAGTAACTAAGCACTCATTTTAAGCACAAAATGCTAAGTGAAAGAAGCTCTGATTTGGTGCAAGAACTATTTTCTTGCCATGGGATCTGAGTGCTTTGAACTTGGAAAAGTTCAAGCTCTTGTAGGAAATAAAATGCTTTTAGTAAAGACACCATTTATACCCTCTGCATAAATCTTTGTTCCTGCAATAGTGCAAGCAGACTGCGATAGTGCAGGATAGATTAATGCAAGAAGGAAATCTCTACATAAGCAGGTTTGAAGGGCCCATCTAATGAGACTGCTAAAGTGTCTCTACTAAAGAAAAACATAACACATACTCAATAATTAAAAATTGATTAGTTGGAGTGATTGCCTTTTTATTTTGATTCCTTTGCAAATGCATTCTTTCTTGTTCCAGCACTAGATTACTTTGATGATTCAGTTATCTTTTACTCTTTCGATTCTGCAAGCTTTTCTTTAAGAAAGTAGGAATTTCTATCAGGAAAATTCATACCATCTCTGGCATTGTCTGTGTTTCATCTCTAAGTTTACGAATCCCTCGAGTTGACAATTAAGTGTTCAGGAGTTTGCTTAAGTGTAATTCCTGCACCCAACATTTTGGCACCGTTTCCAGGGAGGAGATTTGATTTGGTAAGAATTTTCTATTCATGCAATAGGGGTAAGTCTTCCTTTATCTTTTTGTATTTTTTATGCAATTGTGGTGACATTTATTTCATCCAATAACTTTTAAAATAAATTATCTTCAGATCCTAATCTTTAATGTTATATCATTTTTGGGGTGTTGTAAGAACCCCCATTACTAATATGTGTGTGGAGACAGGGACTATCAATCAACCAGATGGAGTTAAAGATGATAACAAGTATGAAGGTTCTCTCTCAAGCCCTAGCAGCTGCTAGGATCTTGATCTCTACCTCTCAGGAAGAAAAATTCTTGATAATAGTCAAGGACTTGTCCATTTTTCCACCATCACAAGAGGATTTAGAAGTCTCTTTTGAGGAGACAAATGAATCATGCACTATAATCAACGAAGGATATCCATTGGAACCTGAGAACGAAAAGTTCTTGACATGTCTATTAGCAGATCCAGAATGTGATCAAGAGACTAATCGCCCTAAGGAGGACAATCGACATGACAAGGAAGAATAAGATGTGCATCATGGGCCAAATCAATAAAGAGACCAACGCTACCATGATTACATCGAACATTGGTTCCAAACAACTACTCAAGCAAGGTAGCATTATCCTCTTCTAAAACTCTTGTTGTCATATCATTTACATTCGTTGGTTTTTCATGCTCATGCACACTTTCAATTTTGTATGATAAATTTGAGCATGAATATATATTTTCACCTGATCCACACATGGATTCATTGGAAGTACTCTAATACATAAAAATAAGTCTTTTGCCTCATAGGTAAAGTAGGGTAGGTGAATAAAGCTATTAAGATGCTATTTGGGTTTTTGATTTTTATAGTGTAGTCACTAAAACTACTTTTGATCTACATTGGTTGTTAACACACACATTTGTGACACATATTGTTGAGTATGATTCACTCTAATGCCTCATCATTTTTCAAAGTAACCATGAATAATCACTCTAAGAAGCTGTCATCTGATATATATGATTTCAGTTTCCCTTAGAAGGTACTATTGGAAACCCCCTATGGAGGACCACTCTTGTTAAGATCATAATAAGCTACTCATGAGAACACTAACATTCCTAATTCAAGAAGTCTTTTATTCATTATCTGGGATATCTTTAATAAGTCTTTAGGGCAGATGAACTAGTTTGTAATGATTAGTCATTAAAAAAATTTCACGCCATCCTGTACTCTTAAGGAGTAGATTTGTCTCCCCACTTATTAAGTAACCTTTTAGATTGATCATAATCAAAGTATACAAAATATTTAGGGGAGGATAGGAGGTCTCGTGATGAGCCGACCTACCATGATCATGAGACCTAGCATGCATGACATTACTGCTTCTGGTCACCAATCCAGAGTAATGGATTTCAACTGAAAAGTTGGAAGACAGGAGGTCTCATCATGAGCCGACCTGTTCATCCATGTTACTTCTTGTGAGTGGCACTACCATTAGTTGGTTACAAAGCTAGAACAATGGCCTTCATCTAAAATTAAAATAATATAACTCTGAATCCATGCCTAGTAAGTGGGACATAGAAATTTCGATGGGTCAAAAGACACCCCTACCGAGGTTATGGACACCCGCGGGCAGCAGGGCTATGTCTGTGGTATTAAATTTAATCACATAATATGATTTGCTTGGATATCTTTCTCTTCCCCTAAAATTATCCTTTTTTTCTTGGAAAATGGTTTTAAAGACAATTTGAACATGATGCTTTGAGTTATATCTTTAAGAAATCAAGAATATTTAAGGATGTGGTACCCTTAGTAAAGGTTATTGTTTGTTCTATATTAAGAGGAAATTTAGTTTGAATCTGGATGACAACGGAATTTAGAGTGATCAATAAAGAGGTTGCTAATTGGTATCATAACTCATTTTGACTTTCATGGTATTTAGAGTGATGAATTACTCAATGATGACTCCTCAAAAGATGCTGCTTGGCAACAATGTGTATTGATGGTGGTTGCCTCTAAATATGTGCTGCATAATCTAGATTTATGCTTGCACCAGTGAAATCACATTGTAATATACAGTAGTGCAAGCAGAAAAGTGCCAGCAAAGCAGTGCATTTTAGGCGGTGTAAGCAGATTAGTGCAAGCACACACCATCCTTGCAATTTGGCATTTTTATTGTATTCCTTGTGATAGATTTTCTTGAAATTAGTATAAATAATCAAAGAGTCCAGCAAACACTCTGTTCTTGAAACAAGCTTTATCTAGCGTAGGAAATGTGATCACATAGGGTTGCAGGAAACATCATTTCAAATGCGCATAATTGTTTTTAATCTTGTTTTTGCGAGGGAGCAACAATACGACAATTGATTTCCTTGCATGAGGACATGCAAGAAGGTCAGCATGGGGGGTTGTTGGGCCTCTGTTTTTCCTTGCTTTATATCACCTTTTACTTGAAATCACTCATGCTTTTGTTTATCTTGAATAGTCATTTTCATGTTTTTGTGCATTCTCGGAGATAGTAAGTAAGTATTTGTTATTCCTTTGTTTTAATGAGATTTAAACATTAAAGGCATATTTAATAATAGTTTGTGTGTTTGCAAGTTTACAAAGTTGGTTATATGCCTATTTTGACAGAGGCAAAGTTCATGCACCACACATTCTTGCACTAGTACCAGACGAACACATTCCCGCACCAGCATTGCAAATTAATAAGTCTGCTCAAAATCTACATAATTCCTAAATGGCCAAGTTTGACCTGGATTTTTATGCAAATAGAGGTGAATTACGCAAATCCAAGCAAATGGGTTTTTCAAAAATATAACCAATTACCCATAATTAAAATCGTTTCCTGAGATTCAAAGTATTCCAAAAGATACGAATAGGTCTTTGAAGAACTTTTATAAAAAAGACCATTTTTTCCAGAATTCTAGAAAACACAATCAACAAGTTTCCAGACTCCCAACTTCCACCTCAGTTTCCATGAAGATGAAGATAAATAAAGAAATTCCGCAACATGTTTTTTTCCCAATACAGGAAATTGAGTATAACGCGGGCCGTTTTCAAAAATACGTAATGGTTGAAGGGATATGAAGGGTCTATAGAGGCAGATTGTTAAAATTACCAAATTTTCCAGAATTCTAGAAAAATCCTAGAATTGGAAAATTCATATTAAATCTTTAATTATTTTAATAAGGGAATGGTTGTACTGTTATTAGACTTGGTTGGGATTCAATCCCCATATTCCTTGCAAAAGGAATGAATTGTTCTAATCATTATGAAAGAATATAAAAGGAGGAATGATGCACGTAAAAGGGGAGGTGGAGGAGCGATGCTACAATAGTGTTGCTGTAACTTTTTTTTGTTGGTATCACCCAAATTTGTACTGGACTCTATACTTCATGATGTACTTTGCCTTTGTGAATTAATAAGAAAGGGAGCTCCACCTCATGTTTCATAAATCGTTTTCTATTTTTAAGATGATGAATTAACTGGTCTACTGAGCAACATTTTAATTTAAAGGGGAGCGTGCTGGTTGGCTAGGGCCTTAGCCAACTCAATACGTTTACCATCTTTCCTGTTTCCTGTTTTTGTGTGTTTATATTATTAAAGCGTGATTTAACTTTCAGCACATATGTTCCTATAATTTGTGTTTAAATTATTAAAGTGTGATTTAACTTTCAACACATGTATTCCTATCTTATTGAAAACGGATCTGTCGTGTGAAGTAGTTACACTCTCTTTCCCTACAGGTTAATTTCAGATTGGATTTCCCCCCTGGTACAAGCAGAAGAAGCGAACCTGCACTAGTGCACGTTGGTATGCTATTCACTTTCTTCAGTTCTGTTTATTTGGTTTTCCACTGCCTGGTACAAGAAGGAGAGATGAACCTGCACCAGTGCATGTTGGTGTGATGCAGCAAGTTTTCTTAATCTAATTTCCGCGATTTTATTTATTTCTTTATTTAAGTGCTTATGACAGGATCAATGATTGTTTCTTTACTTTTTCATTTTGTTAATATCAGAAACATTCATTTTTATGTGTGCAATTTGATTTCATAGTATAATAACACTTGCAGTAACTAAGCACTCATTTTAAGCACAAAATGCTAAGTGCAAGAAGCTCTGATCTGGTGCAAGAACTAGTTCCTTACCATGGGATCTGAGTGCTTTGAACTTGGAAAATTTCAAGCTCTTGCAGGAAATAAAATGCTTTTAGTAAAGACACCATTTATACCCTCTGTGTAAATCTCTATTCCTGCACTAGTGCAAGTAGACTGTGATAGTGCAGGACATATTAATGCAAGAAGGAAATATCTACATAAGCAGGTTTGAAGGGCACATCTGATGAGACTGCTAAAATTTCTCTACTAAAGAAAAACATAACACATACTCAATAATTAAAAATTGATAAATTGGAGTGATTGCCTTTTTATTTTGATTCCTTTGCAAATGCATTCTTTCTTGTTCCAGTACTAGATTACTTTGATGATTTAGTTATCTTTTACTCTTTCAATTCTGCAAGCTTTTCTTTAATAAAGTAGTAATTTCTATCAGGAAAATTCATACCATCTCTAGCATTGTCTGTGATTCGTCTCTAATTTTACGAATCCCCCCGGTTGACAATTAAGTGTTGAGGATTTTTCTTAAGTGTAATTCCTGGACCCTACACCCTCCTAGGCTCAAAGTTCATTGAAGCTAGCATCCAATAGAATATAGGGTATTATTAGCATTCCTCCTCCCCTTAATCCCACTAGCCCCTATCCCTCCTCCCACTCCCCCTCCCCATTCCCCTATCCCTTCAAAAATAGGTATGGCTGATGATATTAAGATACCCATTTTTCAGAGGACCTGGATCATATGATCCATAACAACTTTTATTTCTAGCCAAATCTGTATGGAAAAAAAAGTAGGTCAATGACAAAGAAAAAAACAAGGCGTAACTCATTACGAAGTTGCAAGATAGATAATTTACACGGTATATGATTTATTCGACTAATGAGAATAGTACATTTGCATACATTAAGAAAGTATTGGTGTAAGAGTTCAAAAAGTTGAAGTCTGAATCATAATGCATTACTGAGCTAAAAGGAGATCAAACAGAAAAATAATGAGTCTATTTTGGATTTTGATAAAATATTTAAGGTTTTATTGGATCAATTAAGCTTCAACATACCTCCGCAGTATCATAAAGAATGGTTTATATGTGTGCTACTACTTCATATCTAGTTTACATTAACACAACAGAAGATAGCAACTCAAGATGAAGCTCTAGAAATTGCGATGAGATTGTACACTTCACCTATAGGAGAAATTAATGCAGGTATGAAAAAAATTTAGATTCAGCTAGTGAACCTAGCCTTGCAACTACATGATATCAAGAAAGGTAAAGAAGTCAAAGAAGAAGTGTTGTGTACACAGTGAAAATTACAGGGCCATTCTAAGGAACAATTCCCTGTTTTCTATGATTACATGGTTAGTGGAGCACCTAATACCTTAAATATGTTATCTAGCTTTTGGTGTAAGATATGCAGGATTAGAGGCCAACATAGCCCAATAGAGTGTTATTTTTTATAGAAATATGTGTAGACCCAAATGAATATTATTTTTTAAGTTCTGTAAGTCAGTAGGACATGATGAGAATAAATTTCTAAGCTATGATCTAATGATGGAGCACAGTGTTGAAACTTACAAAATGCAAGAAGAAGAGTGTACACATGAGGACAATGGAAAATGCAGTGGTCGAGGAGGTTATCAAGGAAGAGGTCGAAGAGGTGGAGTTGGTCGAGGACATGGACAGATCATTTTCTATAACTGTGGCCAGGCAGGTCCTTTTTCAAGAGACTTCCAGAATCGCACTATGACATGTAAGTACTGCAAATAATTTGATCATGTAATTCAATATTGTCACGTGCTTATGGAAAAAATGTAAGAGAAAAGGAATCAACAACCCATAAAAACATCCAAATGATGACTGCTGAAAGGAGAATTGATGAATCTTGCATTAATATTGTCACTAGATGTGGAGTTGTGACTACAAGTGATAAAGAAGATGGAAAGAAGGAATTTGAAATTATAGGTGCATGGGATAGAAAGACTGTGGAGAAAGTTCCTACTTTTGATGTTCACAAAGAAAATAAATTGTTTTTTGGAAGCCAAGTGAAGTTTTATGGATGTGGGAACTTCGAATTCTACTGCACAACCAGGGCCTAGTAACTATGACATGTCATTAGTTCTAACACAGAACCAAGAAGTTACATAGAATCAAGCTCTAACACGGAATTCAACAGATCAGGTAAGTATTTTAATATCTTTTCTGCAGAGTTGTATGAATTTTTTAAGAGATCAAAAGTTTGTAGAAGGGATTCAAAAATTGATAGATTCTTGTGCATCAAAAGAAACATCGTGAAGTGATATGTGTGCAGTCAATAATGTACATCGTTAGAAAAGAACTGAAAAAGAGATGAGACTTAGTGCGCAGATAGGAGAATATGAAATGGATCAAGTTATTCTGGATTTGGGATCTTATGCTAATGTATTGAAAAATAATACATGGGAATTAATGGATATGCTAAAGTTAAAATGGTTAAATATTCAGTTAATATTTAAAAATCAACAAAATATCTTTCTTATGGGAAGACTGCTAGGTGTCATAGTAGATATTAAAGGAGTTCGCACTAGTGCTAATTTTGAAGTAATAGAAATTGTTGATGATAATAATCCTTCCCTTTAATTGCTTGGAATTTATTGGTCATTTGACAACATGACCATAATAAATCTGAAGAGGAGACAAATGATATTGGAAAGAAGCAATATGGGGGTGATTATTCCTTTAGATACATTAGGAGGAGTGAGGTACAGAGAACCATTCAGAGAAGAATACAACACAGTTGACATAGATAACATATATCAATTGACAACTGATAAAGAGGATTATATTAACCCTACTACAAATGGAAATTTGAATTGGGATCATGATAGTTCTTTCACATCCGATTCAGAAGAAGAATTGTAGAATTGGCAGAACAGGTTGCATGATGTATCTACAAAGTGTTGTGCAAAAATGAAAAAATTAGTTCAATGTATGACATCTAAGGTATGTAACCTACCTTGTTATGATGGTTTGGGAAATGTAGATACTTTTATTACTACTTATGAAGAAAAAGTTCCAGAAAATAAAATATTGTTTGCTTTGGATATAGACTTGAGAGCTACCCCTTCTAGATGGTGGGGCACATACAAGAAGAATATAGAATATTGGTAGGTATGTCGAAGAATAATGTGGATAAGGTTTGGACATGTATAAATATAAATGAAGGAGAAATATGATGGTGAAACTGACCCTAGAAAGCATATCGAGCTATGCACTACAGCATGGAAGGATATTCCACAAAAGGAATGGGTACCTAGATTTATTCACACATTCGAGGCAATTCCTAAGAATTGGTATCTAGAAATAGAGTTGTGACATGGTACTATGAGCTGGGTAGGCTTGGTTGATGGTTTTGTTTTAACATTCAACTTTGAGGATAAATGTTCGTGCATAGATTCGACCCCTCATGTATTAAAGGAGAAGATATTTGAGGGTGTATCCACAGTGACATGGAAGCAACCTAATTGGGTAGCACATATAGAACATGCACTGGAATTCTATAACATTATTTCATAAGAAGAAGAGGATCCTCGCAACATCCACATAACAGAATTAGGAGGACACCGTGAAGTACAAGGACCTATGATAGAGATACCAGACATAACAAAGCCATTGAAGATCAAGAAGGTGAATATATGATCATAAGATGAACCCAAGTTTGCAAAAATAAGAGATTACTAGGATGAGGATATAGTTAGTAAAGCTACAAGGCTACTCCATGAATATCAAGATCTATTTTTGATGATACTCAGTATTGCAACAAGAATGCTGCAACTACCGAGGCTAACTTTAATTATCAACCCTAGGTTCATACAAACTTAAGAGGTATTGACACTATTTGTGAAACATACAATTTGCCCTTATTTTGTTGATATGATAATTGGGGTGAATTTCATGAAATCAAAGCCTAAAATAATTACATAAATGGAAGTGTTTCTTTGAAAAGAAATTAATCCTATGCAAGAACAACAATTTGTAATTGAAATCCTAAGAGCATGAATTCAAATAGATAGGCCTAATCTACTTTGTAAAAATGCATGTCTTAAGTGGTGTTTATTATTCCTCAATCATCGATTTATATCGTAGAGTTCATGATTCAATCCTAAGATACAAAATCCAATATTTGACAGAAAATATGTTCAAGTTTACACCTGCTATAAGAGTGTTGCAGGAAGTTTTGTTTTTGCGACATGAAGTTATGTTTTGGATATAACTAACTAAACGACTAAGTAAATAAAATTAAAATGAGATGGGATAACTTTTTTTATTAATTATAATGTCTTAGGTCTCCATTACAAGTGGAATCACTCCAAAATAACTATGTTAACATGTGCTAAAAAATAACAGAAAATGACTCCTCTAAAAATTGGAAATTCAAGAACTAGTGAGCTAGTTAACCTATCAAATGCCTAACCTACTCAAGTGAAAATGCAATGGGTTAAATTTTGTTATTAATTTGAATTTTTTTATGACCTGATATAGGTGGAATAAATTAAAATTAATTTCATTAACCCATTCTAAAAAATAGCATAAAATTACTATTGTTTCACTACAAGTCATTTCCAGAAATCCTATATTCGTGAACTAGTAACAAAATCCAAGTAGCTCAGTGATGAATATGATCTTCCAAATTTATTCTAAGGATGAATAATACTTGTGAATATTTAAATAAATTTCAAAATAACCCCAATAATTTAAATTAATCCTACAATAGGAAAAGCATCAATAATAAATATAGAAATAGACAAAACAAGAATAAGAGATGCATGTGAATAAGAAGTGAAAGGAACATAAAAAAATTGTGTAAGAGGGCTATAAGGCTCCTGGGATGGCTAATACTACGGATAATCAGAGTCCTATGGAAGAAACCAAGAATTAGAAGCTAAAAATGACACCAAACTTCATTATTTGAATCAATCCAAGTACATCCCTGCAATAAATGAAAATGGAGTTGCTAAACAACAAGTTTTCTCCACAAGAAGGCTAAAAAATACATGCCTCTAGAGGAAAATTCGAATTGGTACTTACAAAAATTATTAGGGAAACATTCTCCTTGAAAAGAGGAATCTTTCCCCTCGAAATCCTTCAAATAGTGGACCTAGTTTCCAACACTAGGAGTTTGCATTAAATGATAGGGAATACATTCCTAGATTTTCTCAATCCTTGGAGTTCCAAAATTTATCAATAATTTCATGATATTTTGTTCATTTATTCTCCAATATTGATCTTTTGTAGTAGAGATAAAGTCCCTAAATTATCTCCTTCTCCAAATATTCATAATTTGTCCAATATTATCAAAATATTTTTCAAAAAAAAAAAATATTAGGCACAAATATGCAATTATCTCTAAACCTTCCTAAGAACATATTAAAGCTTAAAAAATAGTATTAAGTGTGGAGCGAGAGATTTAATATAGCATTTATGTTCCTAAGAAACTTTATATGTGCCTTGATTTTTGTCTAATTTAGAGGCCCATCATACCCCCCTACTGAAACTATTGATCATCCTCTGAGAAACATATTCATCCTCTTTGGCCTATGGTTCTTTAATTAATGTTGGCCTGGTCATTCTCTGTTTTTTGGTCCATATGTTGCTCCTCTTGTCATTCTTATTGATACTCTTCTATTTTAATTTCTTCCATTATCTCAGTTTCCCATGGAACTTCTAATGTAGGTTTAGGATGCTTCTTTCTCTCAGGTTATTGTTCAATTGCAATGGTTTCTATTTGTGAGGGAAACACCTTGCTTTTGGTTTTTCTTCTTGGTATTCCTATGAAACTTCTCGTTGTGAAAATAAGGATTCCTTGGAATCCATTACCTAATTAGTAATGTCATTCTCATTGAATTCCAAACATCTTACTTTTGAGACAAATTCTTGGCCATGTCACATCATATTATCGATCAAATTCTTATGAACATCCTTAACTAACAATTTATATTCTCTTTGCTCATTAAGTTATGGAAATGAAAGAACTTAACAAAGAGATATTTATTTATAAAAAGGGATAAATGGTTGTTAATAAATTGAAACTACAATAAAAAATGACATTGGTGAGGGTCATGCTTGTGACGGACCTTTAAGGCCTGTCACCAATGCCACATTGGTGATGGTCCTTAAAAAAACGTTGATGTAAGTGTATATAGTGATGGTATTTTAAGGTTCGTCACCAAAGCCATTTTAAATGACACTTTTGGTGAGGATCGTTAAAGGACCATCACCAATTCTCTCTTTGGTGACACCTCTAGTGAAAAACATTTAATGACCCTCACCAATGCTCTTTTTGTTACTTTTGGTGACATTTAAAAAAATTTCGTCATCATTGATCATTCCAATGAGTTTTTTATGACATTATGGGCCTGTTAATATATTTTTCTTCAAAAGAACACGATTTAAGACCATTATTATGGAGTATTTTTTATAATATTTCCAATGCCATAGTGGTTAGACTCAGTCAAACTGTTAAGAAGTAATTAGTGTGTATGATTTCCCTCAAGTAATGACTAGTTGAATAGAGTTTTCCTATAAGGTATCACATGATTCATATATATTAAGTTTATTATCTAGAAATTTCCATTTAGATAAAGTTCCAATAGTGTGTGTAGGAAATATATTATTTAATACTTAATCAAACTCTGTGAATTGTACGAATGAGAAATACCTAACACTACTCAACAATCTTGGCACACCTTAATTTAATGCTTTGGCACACACTAACATTTCTTAACACCTCACACATCTTGGAACATATTTGTACCTAGAACATCTTGTTATGAAACTAATGCCTAAGAACATGGTGGCATGTGCTAGCACAAAATAGAACTCTCCTAGCATGTGTTGGCATGCATGTAGTCCCTAGAATTCCCTGTAACACCTTGGTTGCATGCATTGACATGAGCACAATTCCACTTGGCATGTATTGGGACCTATTATTATTGTTCCTAGCATGCCACTTTTGAAAAAGATAAAGTCACAACTTATTAACCCCATTATGTGTTCATTTCCTTGCATTTTAGCTTGGTTCTTCCTTTTGTTTCCTTGACACCTCTTGACACATATTAACATGCCCTCTCAACCTACACATCCTTAGCACCTGGCATGTACTGGCATATCTTGACACTGTTTGACACATATAATTAGCACACCCTGGAACTCCCTAGCACACTTTGGGACTTATTTACATGCCTTGATATTCCCTAACATGCCTTACTAATGCTTAGCATAACTTGTGACTCCCTCCTTGGCATGACAGTTAGCACTCATTAACACTGGTCCCTGGAATATGTTCCTCGTATTCATTAACTTCCATGAATTTTTACCTAGTGATCCCTTAATTTTTTTTCCTATTACTCCTTCACACTCCTTAACATGCATTACCACTCTCTATCATAGCTTAGCACCCTTCAACATGCCCTTCCACTTCATAGCATGCATAACACTCTCTGACACATATTGGTGCTTGGAACATGTTGGCGCTTGGAAAGTATTAGCATGTATGTAATAAGTTGAGATTCCTTGGTATGATTTGGCATGGTTTAATATTAAATTTAGTTGAGATCAATTTTTGGAAAGTAGATGAGAAGCAACAAAGGAAGACTTGGCACTTAGCTGAATGCACTAAGAATTTTCACTTGGAACCTATTGGCACTCAGTGTTGGTGTGCCTAGCATGCTTCTCTTTTCCAAAGGTAAATTGATGACTTATTAACCCTTTAAGTGTTCATTTACTTGATTTTAACTTGTTTCTCCCATTTGTTTCCTTGACAATCCCTGACATGCATTGACACACCCTTGACATCTTGGCATGCCTTATCACTTGGAACATATTATCATGTTTGACATGCATAATTCGCACTATCTGGCACATCTTATCACTCCCTAGCATGCCTTGTCACTCATGTCCTCACAACTATCCTTTACATTTTTTCACAAATTGGGAACCCAATCAATTCCTTGGCTAATATATTTCATGTGACAATATTGACCTGCTTCAACTGCAACAACTTGACAAATTGCACCTACTACAAGTAGATTGTGCCTTGTTCACCTAAGAACTACCTATAAATCATCTTATGCCACTCATGTCCAAGATCAAATTGTCCCACTTAACTAGTTACCAATACAAGGATCACATGATCTATCCATGGCCATAAAACAATTAAGCAACATAGCTTACATAAGAAATATTTCACATGTATGTTCAGTTCATATAAAAAATAGAACATAATTGAGAGTTTGCAAAAACCACAAGATGCACACAACACACAAGATATAAAATAACACAAGTCGAGTGCCCCAAAACTTATACACAACAATGTATAATGTGAAACTATCTAGAATAGTTTAAAACATGAGCATGTAGCCAAAGTGTGCCACATCTCATTTTTAAAAAATAGCTAAAGGAAAAACAATGTTGTGCCTAGCACAAAGTGATTTCCCTTTGTCTAAAACTACTATGTCAAGCCTGGTATAACAACCATAGGCTTGGCTCTTGTAAATCCTATTTTGAACTTATCCTAACACACTTATTCCTTAACACACTTGAATTTTCTGAAACTCTTTCACACACACTCTTATTTGTTGCTTTCCATGAATTTTGACATAGTTATCCCTTGATATGCCTCGACACTCCCTAAAACTCTAGTGCAACATGCATTGACATTGTCCGACATGTGTTAGCATGCCTTTTCATTCATTTTCATCCCTTGGCCCTCCCTAGCTATCATTCCCTCACAACTACAATTACTTAATTTTCAACATGGGAACCCAACCAAGCCCTTGCTTGACTACAAGAGATTGACCAAGTTATAGTTACTACAACTAGACTATGTTTTTAAATTGTGTAGCTTGGGAGGTGGTACTCCAAAATCCTAGTGAGATGGTTTTGTGTGAGTTTGATCATAAAAATATTTTTTGGAAAAGAAGCAAAGAAAAGGGATTTTTGACCCAATATGGGGTTTAAAATCTAAAATAAAATTAAAAAGGGAAATTAATATCTCCTAAGGTCTAAGTGGATAAAACCCGTAAGTTCTATAGGGTTCATAAGAGGTTTAGGAAAAAATATTTAAGGAGGCCTTAGGATGAAGGAAAGAACATCTGGTGAGAAGGAGCTCATTTGATCAAGGAGGTGAAGAGAGATGTAGTCCTAAATAGGCCATGATCATCAGCATGTCTAGCATTCATTAAGATGCCTTAGTATGCTTTGGCATGGTTTGATATAAAAATTATTTGATATAAATTATTGAAAATTATAAGAGAAGAAACAGAGGATGTTTTGGCCCTTAGAATGTGCTAGCACTTGTCACTTAACAGTTATTTCTACCTAATTTTGGTGTGCATAGCATTCCCCTCCTAGAAAATTTAAATTGATGACTTATTAACCCTATGATGTGTTCATTTCCTTATAGTTTAAATTTTTTCTCCTTTTTGTTGCATTGATAATCCCTAGGACGTATTATCACAACCTTGCACATCTTGTCATGCCTTAGAACTTGAAACATAGTAGCATATTTGACATGCCTTCAAACTATCTAGCACATGTTAGCATTCCCTAGCATGCCTTGGCACTCATGCCCTTATAATTAGACTTACATTTTTTCATGACTTGGGAACCCAATAAAGTCCTTAGCTACTGCAGTTCATGTGACATTGGTCTCCTTCAATATTAAAAACTTGATCAATTGCACCTACTACAAGTAGAATCTGCCTTGTTCACCTAAGAAATTCCTATACCTCATCTTAGGCCACTCATGTCCAAGCTAAACTTTACCCACTTAAGAACTTACCAAGACAGGGATCACATCTAGCCATGGCCATAAAAGAAACAAGAAACATAGCTTACATAGGCAATATTTCACATGTATGTCCAGTTCATATATACAATAGAGCATTAATTATGAGTTTGAAAGAACCAAAAGATACACAAGACACACAAGATATAAGTCAGCACAAGACAAGTGCCCAAAAACTTATAAGCAACAATGTACAATATGAAATTTTCTAAAATAGTTTAAAACATGATCATTCGGCCTAAGTGTGCCACATGTCATATAAAAGTAATATATAAAGTAAAAATAGAATTATTCCCAACACAAAGTCTCCCTTTCTCTAAGACTTCTTTGTCAATTCCCTTATCACAATCATAGGCTTGCCTCTTGAAAATCATATTATGAACTTCTTCTAACACACTTCGTCCTTGGCACACTTGAATTCACTGACATTCCCTATCACAAACTCTTATTTTTTCTTTTCCATGCATTTCTACCTAGTTCTCCCTTGTGATAGCTCGACACTCCTTAACACTCCTCAACATGCATTGAAATTTTCTGGAATGTGTTAGCACACCTTTTAATTCCTTGGAATTCCCTAACCCTCCCTAGCTATCATTCCCTCACAACTACCCTTACTTAATTTTCAACTTGGGAACCCAACCAAGTCCTCACTTGACTACAAGAGCTTGAAAAATTCATGATTACTAAAAATAGACTATTTTGTTGAATTGTGTATCTTGGGAGGTAATCCACAAGCGTAGTGAGATGGGTTTATGTGAGTTTGGTCACAAAATTCTTGGTGGGAAAAGAACCCAATTGAAGGGGTTTTGGACCCAAGATGGGTTTTAAAATCTAAAAGAAAATTAAAAGGGAAAAACAATATTTCCTAAGGTCTAAGTGGATAAAGCCTGTAAGTTATAGAGGATTCTTAGTAAGCCTATCTAGGAAAATATATTTAAGGAGGCCTTAGTATGAAGGCAAAAGCATCAAGTCAGAAGGATCTCATTTGAGCAAGGAGGTCAAGAGAGATGTATTCCTAAATTTTAACACTAGAAAATCATATAGTATAAGATGACATCAATTAATGTCAAGCCCAAGGATTTACAAGACAGGAATACATTATGGAATCAAGAAGTATTTAAAATCTCTAAGTTTTTGAGAAAATCAGATTTGAACTAGTCAGAAATGCTCAAATGTGCGCTTTTTCCTTTGAGAAGAGTGCCTTCTACACACCTTTTTGCCCAATAAGCGCGCATTCTTGGAAATGGAAAAAAGTCACTTTCCGGGACCACAACAAGCAAAGGAAAGTTACTCCTTATGTGAAAGCCACCTAAGGAAAGCCATCAGTGCCTCCTTAGACATTATGTGAGCACACAAAAGAATATTTGAGGACACAATGGAATCACACCTCTCCCTTGGGTCACCATCCATCATGTACCAAGGGATGGAAGGAGAATTTGAAGCTCACCTATATAAACCAACAGAAATATGAAAAAATGGTGATCACAAGGTTATGTTGGCCAAAGTTTCCCAAGAAACACTAGAATTGTGTGTGACCCGGAGCTAGAGCTAAAGAGGACTCGATAGTTGGCCACCCGACATCTTAGTCCACCATAGCAGAGAGAGAGAGAGAGATTGCATTAGAGGCGGAGCTTGGAAGGAAAGATCCTTGCATCGGGACCTAGAGTCATTGCCTAGGTGCCCTTTGGCAAGTGGATAAAATTTCTTCTCCATTTCGAACATTTAATAAGAAGAGGCCATCGAGCCATCATTTGCATTATTATTGTTTGGAATTCTCTATATAGCTTATGTATATTTGTGTTTTTTAGTTTTAGTTTAACCAGAGCATACTTTAGCATACTATTTCCATTAAGTTTTATGCTTTTGAGCTCCCCCACTTTCTGCTTGTAGCAATAGTTTAGAGAGTAGACCACACTCTCTAAGCTTGTTCGATTTCGTACACCCGTGTGACTAATCCACAACAACAGGATTGGTGAGTCCACTGATGTGTTTCAAGTTTATGTGGTTGTGCCATATTTTGCAGGAGACCCTTTGTCTATGCTGGAGTGGAGCTGACAGTCCTCTGACCCATCTTATAGTCCCTAGACTCACTGAGGTGACATAGTGAAGAAGGCAGCTCCTTATATTTTTACTTGCAGGATTTTTACCCATAGTTTTTCCTCACAGAGATGAATTGAGCACATTCAGGAGTGACTTGCACGCAGGAAGGTGCACTTGTCAAGGGCTTTTGCATGCAAATTGCTGAGAGATTTTTTCTCCCTATTTTCTGCATTTTTTCTGCTTGTAAGTGTGTTGGGAAGCCCCTAATGTATCTTATAACACCTATGTTGATACCCCACAGCTTCTAAGAACTCATTTTTTACTTCTTTCTATAGGCATTTAGTTAGTTTTCATTTAAGTTGGTTTTTGCAAAAAGTGTTCACATAGTTTAAGTAGGGGGCGAATTAATCATTGCTTTCTAAAAAAATTATGTTTTCTTCACATTCTGGTATGCAAAATTAGCTTAACTAGTCCAAGTAAGTGGCTCAAGGCGACATTTGCATAAGCTAGTGTAGAAATTATTTAGTTTAAATTCAATTTTTACATTTAGGAAATTGCGGGACTAGGATTGAATCGCCAATTAGAACAAGTAATATTTGATGTCTTTGCACGATTTGGTGACCCTAGAAAAGCATATGAACGCTCTATATTCATGATTCTCCATCTCCCTTTAGTCACTCACATAGACTAACTAGGAGGATTTGGAATTAGCCCATTATCCGCAAATGCTTTCTATTTGAGCAAGGAACAACGTCACATGGTTTAAATAGGGGAATTTTGTAAAGGATCACCGATATCCATATGTTCAAATTATGAGATTGTTCAGCATACGCTCACACACATTCACCCACTAAGAAAATAAAGCCACCTAAAAATAACTTAAACCACAGGGGCCACAAGAGAATTTATAGATTAAGTTAGGATGAATGGGGTGTGCATCAAATAAGCCGCCTTGATCACACTTCAAATTGAAACATAGAATTTGTGTATTTAGGGAGCTTTAAAATCCACCTATCATCCCATGGAAAAGAAAACCTGAGCGGGGCAGAGACCTGATTGAGAGAGGGTTAGGCTTAGGCACAGTGCGTGTGGTATCAGTTGGGGCTACCTGACCTGGCTGATACTCGGTACTGTTAGCTAAATACTAAGAAGCCCAAGACTCAAACGCTCACATGGGACAGTGGTTCTTAGTGGCCAAAACTAGGGCATCCTTTACCCTATAGGTGACAGTGAAGGAAAGCGCTAGACCCTCTACCCCTACCTTGGTTGATTCTCTTCGCCTGACTGGGGGCGTCGCCAAATCTTATGGGACGTTGTGCCAGCACTCGCAAGAAATCCTCTCAAGGCCCAGTTACTTTTGAGTGTGTGAGGACGTATTAAGTCTTATAGGATTTTTAGTATCACGTGCAAACAAACAAAACCATTTTTTTTTTCTTGATTGATCACATAGATTAAGTTAAAGGAAAATTCATTTAACTTTCACTTTGTTCACTTTGTTTTATGTATGTGGCCATAAATTTATCGTGATCAAAGACTTGACCCCCTAATTTTTTTTCCAAAACCTAACGTGGTCGACATTCAAACAATTGCAATGGAACTTCATCGGTCCAGGCATCTTTTGGACCTCCCCCATTACCAGGAGGGGTTCTAGGTATTTCGCCGTTTAGGCGTCAAATACGGAACATTTCCATAGTGGTTTGTTCCTCCTTTCTTGGAGCAACCTTAGTTGGGAACCCTAGTCAGTCTCCCAACACCACATGACACACCACTCCCCCTCGTCCCCTGGGGGGCAGAGGAGCGCATCCCATATGGGAAGATAGTTGAATTCACAATGGGGTACATCATAGAATAACCCTCGTTCTAACCATAACTTCGTGTCTTCACATGTTTCTATGCCGTCAACCTCCCAGTCACCCTTCTTAGCGGCATTGAATCTACCAGATTTGACCAAGCTCACCAATGAACCCATCACACATGACCCAATTAGCCTCCCATGCCCACGAAGCTCCCTTCAGACATACCAAAGTTTGAAGGAAAGAAAGCAGAAGACCCAGGAGATCATATAATGACCTTTCACCTCTGATGCTCATCGAATAGCATCATTGAAAATACTATTAGGTTGAGGCTATTTCAACACACTCTTACGGGAGTGGTTGCAAAATGGTATGTGGAGCAACCTCATACTTCACATGGAACCTTTAGCGCCCTTGCTACCAAGTTCCTCACATACTTTTAGTTGCCCATCCACCACGATTCAGGAATGGAGTTACTAACTCATTTCAGACAGTCCCCCTCTACCCATATTTCAGAGCACCTTCATGAGTGGAGGCGGCGTCGCATTTTATGCAAAGCACAACTCGACGACCGAGTCATTTTAGATTTATTCTTGAAAACTCTGACGGCGGAGATTTCAAAGGATGTGGTGGAACGTAACCCCACATCCGAAGAGGATGGAATAATTAAATCCCAACAACTTGAACTAATCTACACACAATCAGGATACATATACAATATCCTACCCAACGCCTCGCGCTTGAAATATTATCAAGAATTTCCAGGCGCATCTAACTCTGTAGACAGACTTATTGGGTTAATGACCCAAGGGTACCTAGGAAACAACAGTCAGAATCCCGGTTACACACATGGGTATACCCAGAACATTTCTCAACTCGGATTTCAAAGTCATCATATGCAACAAAAAAATTTGACTAATAGGGTGCAAGCATATCACCAAGGAGGACCTTATCCTCTGGTTGAGGGGACCCAGTATGCAGGAAGAAAAATTAATGGAAGAACTCCCCCCAATGGCCAGGAGCAAACATGGGACACCATTATGCTCAGTCCCAAGCACATAACCCACCTACGCAAAACAATGCACAGGTGAACTTTGTGTAGCCGTCCCAAAATTAACCACACCAGTATGATCAGGAGAATTATCTTCCTAACGTGGTTAAGAGAAAGGTAAAAAATAAGCCCAAAGGGGACCCTGGATAGGGGGCAGTAATCAATAGTGCCCACCGCGATCCCAGGCTAGATGTAACTCCAACCAGAATCATAACCAGGAGCCAAGAAATGCCCAAAGGCAAGGCAAAAGGCCACCTCTACAAACATACATTCTTGTTCAATATGTGGTGAGTACGGGCACTATACTCACTACTGTCTCAAAATCCCTGAGCTTAACAAGCTTCAGAGTAATCGAGGATAAGCAGGATCTTCCCAGAAAACTGTGGTTATGCAAGAACCCTTCCCCCATCAAAGAACAATCAGCACTTAGCAACAAAACCCTGACGATTCTGGGAAAAACAACCATGAAATTTACATGGTTGGGGAAGAATTGTTTTTCCAAACTCAGAATCGCAACTACGAAACCCCACCAGACACCAGTACGTCAGGGTCTAGTACAAGCATGCCGACTGCACCTTTAACTATTCCAAAGGTTTCTTTGGAACTATTGCCAAAAGTGGTAAAAGGGCCTAATAGGTGAGCAGGTAACTACTCTTAAGTGGCCCACAATCACAACATTGTAGATGATTTAGCTCAATCACCTGCTTCTATGTCTGCATTGGAAGTATTGCAGTCATGCCCAAAGAAATGGAAAGCCATACTTTCCGCATTAGGCACTGTCGACCCTGCCGACACGCACATGATGGTTTTTGACTTAGACAAAGCCACCCCTAGGCTTCCCTCCATGGTCGCCTTTCAGCTATCAGTATCGGTACAGAATATCACTATTCACCAATGTGTCATTGACAAGGGTGCATCCACATGCATCATGTCAAAGAATGTATGGCAAAAGTTAGGATCCCCTAAACTCAAACCTTCTGTCATCACGCTTAGAGCATACAACGATCGTCCCTCAACCCCCATCAGTCTCTTCCAAAATGTACTGGTCTGTTTAGCTAGCAAGATGGTCCACATAGACATCAAATTCTTGGACACTCACTTGGACTACAATATACTCCTTGAGCAGAGTTACATGTACGCCATGTCTGCCACAACATCCTTTGTTTTCCGCATCATGATGTTCCCCCATGAGGATTGAATCATCACAGTAGACTAGCTGAAGCATAGTGAAAAGCGTCCCTTGACCAACATGGATGTAATTATACCCTATGTAGATATAGCCGTAGATGGTCTTTCATGGTATCAAGAATATGGCCCTGGCCAATTCAAAACGTTATCCATCATAGGGTCATTCCTAGGAGATCCTCCCATTATCCCTAAGGTATCGCCTGATGCCACAGCGGCCCTGGTATGCATGATGTCCACATCAAGCACTGAGGTTAGTCATGACATGAACTCAAGGAGTAATGACATCTAGGCATCAACTACTGCAACCTCCCTAGTCTACGCCGCCTCCCAAACTCCTTTCCTCTACCCACCTCCCGGCTTCACCTCCCAGCAGGTCTTGGCAGCACTAGTATTACCCAATATATCATTGGAATTCCCAATGTGGTATCTTGTTCCCCATCCAAGAACGATAGCTACCAACATTACCGCATTTGGGTTAAAGCCCCCCGGTCCCAAGGAGCCCCAACCTACCCAAGCAGTAGTCGAAACCACACCTGCAAGGGAAATTCCCATTGCGAAACTGGTGACCATGACCAAGAAAATCACCAAGAAAGGAAAGAAAGTGGTGATCCCCACCATGCAAAGGGAGTCATCAGCCTGTGCTGTATGTGATGTCATAGGATACCCTACCCACATATGCAAGGCATACACCTCGACAAGGTGTTCCCATAAAAAGGAACTTGCCACCAAAAGTACAGGAAAACCACTGCATACCAATCATGCATGCGCTCTCCGTGACACCTATGGGAAATATACCCACCATTTTCTAGAAATACCACAATACAAGGATGCCTTACATGGGATTGAGCGATACTATCAAGAGGATCCCTTTATCCAATATATCAATGATGAGCCTTGTATCATATTGTACCTCTAGGAAGAGCGACGATCACCTAAATGACTCCCTGCCATACCACCTCCCCCAGTCGAAAGGTGCATAATTTGTGATGAAATTGATAATTTCATAATTGACTTCCCATTCTTGGAAATGTTCCAACGATGGTACCCAGTCCATGTAGTGTACCGTGCTAAAATGGATATTCAATATTCATGGGGACAACCACCCTGTACGTCATTTTCACTATGTGCCAAGATTTCACACAGCTTTAGACTGTATGCGATCGACCATTGTCTGCCTCTCCCAGGAAGATGGTGCGGATTGGGATTCCATGGATAGTTCGATGACCCAAGCGGATGTGACAAATACATCCACCCTGTCGTGGCCATCTGGAAGACAACCAATTAGGGAAATCCGTCCCCTGCCAAATGCCGACAATGCAACACACCACATATGGTTTATGACATCATGTGTCAGAACCATGACTCAAATTGTCTACTCATCTACCATAGGTGTCGAGATAGCTACAGCTACAAGATTAGATGTCCCTACGATAGTACAGACCCAATCTTTTTGACGTCTATCAATGGCGTCTGGTTCCACCACATCCATGATGGAATCTTTGTCTTGTTTCTCAAATAGCTCCACCAGGATCACCCCCATTCATTCTAAACCTACGAAGGAACAATCCCCATTCGATACCTTGTTTCTTTCAGATGAGGATATCCTAGAAACCATGATGGAGCCTGATTACCCATGGGATGAAATGCATCACCACTCATTGTTTCTTCCAAATAAGATAGTCAGTCCTGACAAGACAACCGAACCAGAGATCTATGCGATCAAATAAAAATAATTTCTACCATCAGGAAAGGTCAATTGGTTTAAAAACCCCATCCCCTCACCTAATGCATTTGAGGAACAAAATATGTCGATTATTTCACCTACCATCAAGGTGAACATATCTCAAAATTCGTCAAAGGTCGAATAAATCTCGCTAGGGGTAGCATGTTCTCCAGAAGAGGTAACCTCTTATACCAAATTATTACAAGAGTATTGAGATATATTCACTTGGTACTACTTAGAAATGCCTGGCTTAGTCCTACGATTGTAGAGCACCATATTGACACTTGGCCAGATGTAACCCCAGTATGCCAAAAACAACGTCAACTCCACCCGTCAAAGGTAGAAGCAATAAAACTAGAAATCAACAAGCTTCACAAAGCCAGGTTTATCTATCCCGTCGCCTATACATCATGGGTTTCTACCCCTATTCCCGTCATGAAAAAACAAGGCACCATACGCGCCTGCACTGATTTTCGGGATTTGAACAAATCTTTTCATAAAGGAAATTATCCCACCTCATTCATCGACCAAGTTATCGATGCTTGTTTTGGTCACGAGGCTCTATCTTTCATGGATGGGTTCTCTAGATATAATAAAATCCAGATCTGCCATATAGATCGATACAAAATTGCGTTCACCACCCCCTGGGGCGCATTCGCATACAAGGTAATGCCATTTGGCCTAAAAAACTCTGGAGCCACCTTCCAAAGGGCCATGAATTACATATTTCATGACTTGGCACACCTTATCCTCACCTACTTGGATGACCTTACGGTAAGGTCCAAGAAACGCTTTAACAATCTCAAGGATCTGCAATTGGTATTCCAACTATGTCGTCAATACAACCTATGCTTGAACCCTCTTAAGTGTGTCTTCTACGTCAACGCAGGAAGACTATTAGGTTTTATTGTGTCCCAGCAAGGGATTCAAGTTGAACCTTTAAAGTTCAAGCCATTAAAGAAGTCCCTCCACCTTGAACACTTAGGTAACTCCAAAGCCTGAAATGAAAGGCCAATTTTTTGAGACACTTTGTCCCAGATTATGCCACCTGTGCTCAAGGGTTCCTGTGCCTCCTCTGCCAGGACATCCCATTTAAATGGGATGATCATACCCAACAAGAATTCGGCACGCTGAAAGAAACGTTATCTTCAGCACCACTTATCAGTCCCCCAGACTATAATAAGGATTATATCCTATATCTATCAGCCTCTAACTTCACGTTGGCCAGATTATTGGTCTAGGAGGGCCCAGATGGGAGGGAGCACGTAATCTATTACATCAATAAAACCTTATCAGGCCCCATATTAAGATATGAGCTCGAAGAAAGAACTGCCCTAGCATTAATCCACATAGTATAGAAACTTAGCCACTAAATCATCTTAAAAACTACCATGGTCATAGCAGATACTAATCCCATCAAATACTTTCTCACGTGCTGACTAATGAACCACCAATACGCCCGGTGGATATTCATTCTCGAAGAATACGACTTACAGTTTCACTCTCCCAAAAGCAAAAAGGCACTTGCCCTAGCAGATTTCATTACAGACCTCCGAGGAGATTCCAAAGGATCACCAGTAAACGATTCACTATCGGATGCACACTTGTTCTTTGTAGCAACTGACGACCCTTGGTATGGGGATATTATCCTATTTTTGCGAACCCAAAAGTTCAAACCTCACCTCACACGAGACGACTGTCGGCGCATATGTCAACATTACCCTCGATACCTCCTCATGGGAGATGTCTTATACAGAAGAGGCATCGATACAATTTTGCGGCGATGCCTCGCTCAAAATCAAGTAGAGAAAGCCCTAAACGACTACCATGTAGGTGTGTGTGGCAGCCACCTATCCAGAATGGCTACCACCCAAAAATTCCTACGAGAAGGGTATTTATGGCCATCCCTATTTCGTGATTGTATCACGACAGTCAAAATATGCAATCGGTGCCAGCGCTTCGCCCACAAGGAAAGAGCACCACTCGTCCCTCTACATCCTATCATAGTAGCTCGCCCCTTTTGTAAGTGGGTAATTGACTTCATGACCTGTAACCCAGCCTCATCAGGCAACCAAAAATACATCATCTTGGCTGTCGATTATTTCACCAAGTGGGCCGAGGCCATGCCCACATATGACAACACAGTAGAAACCGCTACTCGATTTATGTTCAACCACGTGATTGCCCGATTTGGCATCCCGAAAGAGTTAGTTTCTGAAAATGAAATCACTTCGAAAATGAAGTCTTCGAGGAGCTATCTCATCATCTCAGATTCACCCATGAATTAACTTTACCATATTACCCCCAGTCCAATGAACAGGTAGAAGCCAATAAAAAAGTACTCAAAACTATGTTATAGCACATGGTGAATAACCACAAAACCAACTGACACCACATGCTCTTCTCCGCCCTGTGGTCACACCTTACGGTGGTTAAGACTTCCACTAGTTTTACTCCCTTCCACTTAGTATATGGGATCGAAGCCATGATCCCCATAGAATGCGAGTTCCAAAACTTGCATATTTCCATCAAACTCCTTAATGACACTCAGCCTCTAGAACAACGCCTAGTACAACTAGAGGTAGTTGACAAAAGTAGGCGACAATCTCTGCAACACAACAAGGCCCATAAAAAAAGGGTAAAATCATCATTCGACTGCCACACCACCTGTCGCTCATTTATTGAGGGAGAGCTAGTCCTTCCCTATGATGTCACAAAAGAGGCCTTAGGGCCAGGAAAGTTCAAAACCTTGTGGAAAGTGCCCTATATCATCAAATATTGTCTCCGACAGGGGGCATACATCTTGACGGAACCGGATGAGACCTACCTCACTAACCCCTTCAACGGCCTTTACCTCAAGAATTTCTACCCATAAGGGCCCCAGTAGCCCTTATCCCCTAGAGTTAGAGTACACAAAAATCCAAATACCAAAATATTTTTGACCCAAAGACCTAAACGCGCTCAAAGTACCACCATGGATGACCAACTTGAACCCTATTTCGGATTTAATGATGGAGCATCGTGATGGTCTCAAAACTTAGCTGTAGCCACTTGGGTCATCTACCACCTTGATAGGTCACCGCTGTGTTCAAACGGCGTCTGCATAGGATCAGCAACCAACAATCAGGTAGAGTATGGCACTGTTATCGGACTTATGTGTGAGGCCCTCCATCAGGGCATCTGCCATATGCATGTCTACCTAGATTCCCAGTTAGTGTTATCAAAGTTAAACCAAAAATTTGAAACCAAAGACGCAAACCTATTTAGAAAATATTTGCATGCCAAAAGATTAAGCGGACAATTTTATTACATTACATTCTCACATGTATCAAGGAATCAAAACCAAGCAGCTGATCGCATAGCTAACAATATCCTATACTAGAATGCATTACGAATAAACCACCATAAAGAAAAAACCAAAAACATAGATATCCATCAACATAACACAAAATGCATAAACCGAAATAGATAGCACACCATGTAGAGCCGCAAAAATATCTCTCATATATATATCAAAAAATATGTGTATCTGAGTACAAAAATAGTATCACTGGCCCATTGGCCAGCCAAAAAATACAACGATCATCAAAAATAAGGGATGCATCCTTGTAATGGGTGCTTTCCCTGTGTACAAAACTACTCAAGGGGGGTGCCCCCTAAAGAGGAGCACCTGGGCCCACCACTGCTCCTGGTGCCAACACCGGAGCTGTTGTCGCCACTGCAATAGCTACCCATCGTAGAATGGACCGATAATCCCTCTTGCAAGCCATCACTATCTCTAGCCAAGCCTCCTCGAAGTCATCCATGAAACCATGAGCAGACATCCCCTGGGTCAAGCAGTCCACTCGATTCCGTAAGTCCTCTAGAGCGGCTGCCTAAGCCGTAAATACAACGATGCGCGCCTCAACCGCATTAGAATGAGCTTGCTTGGCCACTAATTCAGCGACAGTCAATCTGTTTCCCTCACCAGAAGGGCCAACACCATCCCCACCAGGTCCATCAACACCACCACCCGGTCCACCTGTAGCACCTCCTCTCCGACCACCCGACAGTCATGGAAGAAGATCATGACCCACCAGTCGGGACACTATGCATCCCACCTTGCCAACATCTGCACAATTAACCAAAATAATGTCAGTGTTAATAAAAAACACTCAAGTACATAAAAAATTGAACAAATGTAGAAATATAGCACATACCTGTGGGACCCCAAACATAAGCGAAAGGGAGACCGATATCTGGATCACCCTGAAAGTCCATCCCTATGTATGGGTATGGAAATTTTTTTTTTGGATTTTCCTCGAATCAGGGCTCCATCGTGTCATTACAATAACGAACCACCATGCCACCACTGTCGTGTGGCATCACTGGAGCCCACCTCCTCATGCATGGCTCCCTTGGCCCCCCAATAGGCACAACCATAATGGGCCTTAGAAGCACGACCCTCTCGTACATAATGCTGCACAATATGCTAGCATACACAAATGATTTGGATCCATGTTGGACCCTATTCAGTTGCAACACCATACCATCTAAATAGAAGTGGGTAAAATCGAAAAAATGCCAGTTCCTCAAACGACGTAAAACTCCCACCTGTGGGCCCAATGCCCGATGTGGCGCAAATGACCCCGCCAGTCGTACAATAATGGTCAGAGTACACTAATCACCCACATCTGTCACTGATGAAATATTTATTCACCCCTCAGTAAGAGACACACCACCGCAATGCCTCCTCCGGAACCGGTCCATTTTCACTCTCCCAGTAGGGAGTGGATACCTCAGTGCCTCACCCTAAGGCAGTAATCCGGTCACAAAGTATATATCCGTCTCTGGACAGGTAATCAAGTTCTTTCCCCTCAGGATGAAAATATTTCACCTCCTGTGCCAATTTTGTATGATATAATGTAATAATAGGTCCTGTGACCAGAGGAAATCGTTCTCAGTAAATTTCAGAAGGCCCCATGTGGGCAACTGACAGCACGCCCCAGAATCAGTAGCAAGAGCGGTCCGGATCTCAGGCCAATCTCTTTCTCTCTGCACCAACTTGCCAAGAAAAATGCACCCACCAGTACAGAGGAGAAGCATTAAAAGGGACAACAAAAACCTGATTTTTTTCAAAAAGCCTGCCCTTGCATGCCTGTTTCGTTCACAGGCACGCCCTTGCGTGTAAAAATGAGGGAAAAATGCGTCTTCACGCGGCTGCCCCTCGAAAATAAGTGCAAGGGGGGCACCTCTTTGCCTAGATCACCCACGCAATCTAGGAAAAAAATCCCATTTGAGGTCTTACAAACCCAATTTGTACATCCCCTGGCATCACCAAACTGGAAAAATTGAAATGCAGGACATCATGGAAGTTACGTCGGCATAATATCGCTAATCCCCGGTACACAGGTTGACCGCAACGGCAAGAAAGGCTCTGCAATCACCTCTGATCTCCAAAAACTAAGCAAGTACAAATGAATAGGATTAGGGCCATAATCCCATATTTATCACCATTTTCCAGAACTTCAGAGGTCCATAACAGGAGATCAGAAGGCCTGTTCAGCAAACCGTAATTTGCACCATCATCAGTATACCATGATGAACGAAAACGATGCCCCACATTTTCTTTCTAGAAAAATATATTTTTAAGTGCCAGTAGGTATGCACCCTCCCATATTCCTTTCCAAAATTCATGTTTTTCAATAATGTTGGATGAAAAGAAGATGTGTTCACTTGAGGTAGTTGTTTTTTGCAGAAAGAACCCACAAACAGTTCATAGCACCATCCACTGAAAGTTCCGGAGCAGGTATCATTCTACCCTTAGCATGATAGAGTCCCATAGAACTTTGCATATCCTGACATCATTTCTCCATTAGAAATAAACCATAGGGTCCTCATACCCGACCACCTTTATCATCACCTCACCTTGCATATGATAAATGCCCACTATGGTCGGTAGAGCCTCCCCTCCATGATGATTTTCATCCAAAGTAGACCATACATCACCCCAAAAGTGATGCCATGGCCATACCATTTTAGTCTGGGAAGCACCTCATGCCCATCCACATATCATGCATAAGGTCAAGTTCACCATTCAAACTCAAACACTTCCCGGAAAATCAGGTTGTACAAGCAGATTGAAAGAGCACCTCCGTGCACCACATTTGGCCTGCCATATCTCCATCAACATAATCCCATCTCCGACATCTTTCGCTCCATCAACCCCAGACATGAGACTAACCAATAGGATCCCTACCCTCATCAAAACACCATCCTCACACCTTCAGTGAGTTACCCTCCTTCATGTTTTGGGGTACCCGTCTCTTTGTTTTATACAAACTAAACCCCATTATTTTATTCTTTTGGTAAATGTACAAAGACCGCAAACGATGCCCTTCGCCACTTCGCCCTCATATTTCACCTTTTCTCCCATGGAAGAAGTCCCCCATCTCCCTTGGTTGAAGTATTTCACCCCCCATGCACGCACCATTATGACAATCATAGTCAATTTACACCTGACCTGGAAATACTACCGACTCTAGGGATTTTTCCTTTAGAAATACCTATGACTGCCGCCAAGATGCTCAAGCATACTTTGACCTTGGGCCACTCAATCCCCATCATCTGTTTTCAACCACTGCTCACCAAAATTCCTATGTTAAACCCATCATATCCTAATCCCTAACCCCTCAAGCCGGTGACTCATGGTTCAGTTAAGGCTTCCTTTTTGTTGACCGCAACACCTCTTTTCCAAAAAGGAAGCGGTACCTTGTATGACCCCTCCCCATGCAAAGGGGTATCCTCAGGAGGCATTGTGGGAGACATCTTTTTCCACAGATGTCATCGACACTCTTGAAATTCGACTAAAACAAAAGCTTTCATGTGACGATGGTATCGTACCTTACAACCATTTCACTTTGATCAAGACCCATCGAAGACCCATGCCTTCATAAGCGTCTCTGACAACAATGCTTACACGGGAAGGTCCCAGCTAGTACATATGTGTACATGGCACAGTGATATTCCATAACAGGATTACACATATGGGTACTAGATTCCACCTATCGTCAAAGAAAAAACTCCCCTGAGGGTGTCAATAGTTTTCGTCAACAACCACCAGCATCACTACCACAGTAGTGGCACAGACAACACATGTATCTGTCAATTTTGTGTGACTAGCCATAACATCACGAGCATGGGACATGCCTGTCTAGTTGAAATTTTGTAAATATGTTGTATATTTTGTCTGCTTGCAGGGGGTCCCTTAGGTCTTGGTTATCTCGGAAATGGTGCAAGGTGTTTTCAATTCCAAAAATACATGAAGACCTCTCTCTCTCTCTCTCTCTCTCTCTCTCTCTCTCTCTCTCTCTCTCTCTCTCTCTCTGCATACGATACAGAAAAGAAACTATAATGTATTTCAGCTATACATTTCTTCCTATACCTCACACATTAGGGGGAAACTGTTAACACTGGAAAATCGTACAGTAGAAGACGACATCAATTAATGTCGAGCCCAAGGATTTACAGGATAGGAATACACTATGGAATCAAGAAGTATTTAAAATCTCTAAGGTTTTAAGAAAATCAGATTTGAACTAGTCATAAATGCTCAAATGCGCGCTTTTTCCTTCCAGAAGAGTGCCTTCTGCGTGCCTTTTTTCTTGATAAGTGTGCATTCATGGAAATGGGAAAAATTCACTTTCTGGGACCACAACGAGCAAAGGACAGTTACTCCTTATGTGAAAGCCACCTAAGGACAACCACTAATGCCTCCTTAGACATTATGTGAGCACACAAAAGAATATTTAAGCACACAATGAAATCACACCTCTCCCTTGGGTCACCATCCATCATGTACCAAGGGAGGGAAGGAGGATTTGAATCTCACCTATATAAACCCACCAAGAGATGAACAAATGGTGATCATAAGGTTATGCTATCCAAAGTTTCCCAAGAAACACCAACATTGTGTGTGACCTGGAGCTGGAGCTAAAGAGGACTCGATAGTTGGCCACCCAACATCTTAGTCCACCACAATAGAGAGAGAGAGTGAGACTGCATCAGAGGCAAAGCTTGGAAGGCGACATCCTTGCATCGGGACCTAGAGCCATTGCCTAGGTGCCCTTTGGCAAGTGGGTAAAATTTCTTCTCCATTTCAAACATTTAATAAGAAGAGGCCATTGAGCCATCGTTTGCATTATTATTGTTTCGAACTCTCTATATAGCTTCTATATATTTTTATTTTTTATTTTTAGTTTAACTAGAGCATAATTTAGCATTCTATTTCCATTAAGTTTTATGCTTTTGAGCTCCCCCACTTTCTGCCTATTACCAATAGTTTAGAGAGTAGACCACACTCTCTAAGCTTGTGCAATTTCGTACACCCGTGCGACTAATCCACAAAAATACTAAAGTAGGTTGAGTAAGAGGTTTTAGTAAGGGTTTCTAAAGGGAGGCCATGATCATCCACCAAGAGAAATATCATCTTGTGAGGGTTCACAAGAATGTCACATACGTTAATGGGTTCAGGATAGGAAGTAGGATGGCATACTATTGGTTCTCTTATGGAAGATTTATCTCAAGAGAGGCAGCTCATGATAATTTGGGCATGTGATTTCAGTGGTGTTTCTATGTGAAGGCCAAATCAAATTTTGAAATAGTAGAGAGGGTTGAGACCCTATCTTGTGGTAGTCAGTAGGCTGCAAGGTCTGTGATAAAGACCAACACAACCGGAGGTGGTCCTGCACTAGAATTTAGGCCATAATAGAAGTAACCATAGGTTTAATATTGAATGAGGTAACTGTAGTTTGAGGGTCACGATAGAGATCTAAAGTTTATGCCAAGATTCAGTCAAAGAAATGCCCAGAATCTATGGATTCATATGAGAAAGATCGAGTCTCTTATGGAGGAAAGAGTTGTTGTTTTTTCTATGGGTGGTTAGGGTTTTTTCTAAATAAATTAGAATAGAAGTATAATATCCTAGTGAGGGATGTTTCCTAGCATGTTCAATCCATAAGGTCAGCCCTTAAGACTATGAAAAATATGCATAGAAGAAGAGGGGTCATGACCCTTAGAGAGAGGTTTATCACTACAATATATACCACATATTTGGAAGATGGCTTGCAGAAGTATGTGTGGAGATATAAAATCCAAAGTAAGGTGGAACCTAAGTTCAATATTGAGCAGAAGAAATGTGCCATATGAGGAATGGATTGACATGAAGAGGACTTGATTTTGGTGGACTGTCCATAGAGTTTTGGAAAGAGATCTGAAGCAACCTATAAATAGTTAGTCAATGTACTGTTAGTAGATGATTTTTGACCCTAGTTCAGTCATCTAAAAATTGTTAGAAGGATGATAAGAGGAGTAGTTCATATTTGTTCAGATATTAAATAACAAAGAAATTGGTACATAAGAATAGTGATTTTGAGAGGACTCAAATCACTATTAGGTGGTAGATTTGAAGAGCCCTGATGAGGGCAGTGTTGCGGGCATTAGATCAGTAAACAAATTGATTGTGGTTGGGAAAATTGATGGCAGTCCAAGTACACTTGGAGGATTTTTAGGTAATTGTAAAAGAGAAGCCCTCAGTCTCTTACTTTTGATGGAAAACCAGACTAGTAGAAGGGTAGGCATATTAGGCCTAAGGATGTGCAGAATTTGAAGGACTAAAGTAGCAGACAAGTGAGCTAGCCAATAGCCCTATTTCATTTTATTGTAGAGGATTGATTCAGTGAGATTAATGGACACCTCCATAGCCCTGGACTTGTCATCTTGGAGCAACAGTACAAAAAAAGTGGTCATACCAAAGAGATGTTCACAAACGGAGTTGTGAACAACTAATCAAAAACCCCAAGTGTTGTAGACCTTAAAGGAAAAAAGAGGTAGATATAGGGAAATTTTTTTTGAGATGATTTAATTAACCTAAAAGAGTTGAGTTCATTGATAGAGGTAAATTGAGGAGTTGTGTAATGGGAGGCAAGAGGAACTAACATATGTGTTTAGGACATGTGGACTAAAAGGGCTATGTGTGGCCACCATAAAAAAGTAGGTCAAGTGTTGTCTTGTTCAAGTTAGATTGGTTATCAACAGACTAACACCAAGCCCTGGTTTTATTCCTTGTATCATTGTGATTTTAAAGTGCCATGATCCCTGGTACGAGAGCTCTAGCCTATTCTATTACAGTTTTTAATTTAAAGAAGAACAGTTTGAAAAAGTTAAAAATTGTCATGTGCACTAGTTGATTCCCTAATGTGTGTAGATATCACTGTGCAAAGTAGATGTGTTGTGGCACTTGAGTGTGTTTGCATCAAATATTCTAATACCAAGTACAAATTCTCATATGTCGTGGAAATTCAACATATGCCTTATTCACCTAAGAACAACTTGTAACTCATCTTAGGCTACTCATGTCCAATCTCAACTCATCCCACTTAACAAGTTACCAAGACAAGGCTAATCACATCCAAATGTGGTTTTATAACAACTAAGAAACACAATTTATATCTTGGCGTGCCATAGATCCTGACATGTCTTAAATTCCTTGGCACTATGTGGCATGTGTTAGCATCCCCTACATTCCTTGGCATTATTTTACACACCCTAAAACACCCTAGCACTTCCTAACATGCCTTGGTAGTTTAACATACCTTGGCATTGCCTAGCATATAACCTTGTCACTCCCTCCTTAACACACCTAGAACTCATTGACACTGCCTGCCACACAATCTTATTCATTCATTTCCATGCATTTTGATCTAGTTCTTCCTTGTGTTTCCCTGACACTCCCTAGCATGCATTGGCACACCCTAACACCTAACACATGTTAGCATGCCACCCTAGCACTATATAATTCCTTGGCACTACTTAGAATACCTTGTCACTCTCTCCTTAGCACACCGATAGCTCAATGACACTCCTAGTCACAAAATATTATTAATTATTTTCCATTCATTTTTATGTAGCGCTCCCTTGTGTTTCATAACATTCCTTAACACTCCTTGGCATGTGTTGGTACAACATAGCACCTAGCACATTTTGGCATGTTTCTCTGGCCTATAGAATGCCTTAACACTACCTAGCATACCTTTTCACTCCCTCCTTAGTACACCTAGAAATCACCGACGCTTCCAATCACAAAATCGTATTTGTTCATTTCCATGAATTTTGGCGTAGTGCTCCATTTTGTTTCCCTAGCACTCCCAATTAACACTTCCTTGCATGTGTTGGCACATTGTGGCGACATTCTACCCTAACACTCTAGAATTCATAAGCACTGCCAATAATTCCTTTGCACTCCTCCTTAGCACACTTGGAACTTGTTGACACTTCCTGTCACACACTCTTATTCATTCATTTCCATGCATTATGACATAGTGCCCTATTATGTTTCTCTAGCACTCCGTAACACTCATTGGCACACATTGACACACCCTGGAACCTGGAACATCTTGGAATGCTTTCCTAGCACTCTATCATGCCTTAGAACTGCCTAGGATTCCTTGTCACAACCTCCCTAGCACACATAGAACTTGCTAAGACTCCCTATCACACACTCCTATTCATTCATTTCCATGAAATTGAAACTTTTCCTCCCTTTTGTTTCCCTGGGATTCCCTAACATGCGTTGGCACCATACCCTAGAATGTAGCACATATTGGATTGCCTAACATGCCTTGGAAATTTCTAGCATGCGTTAGCACTTCCTAGGATTCCCTTCACACCTTGGCACTCCCTAGTTGTCATGCCTGTTAGACACCTATACCAATAGGTGACATTTTTCATGATTGTATTGATTGAACTATGGAATATTTTCAAACCTTTTTCTTGAGAAAAAGTGTTCCATATTCTTGAAAAACCAAAAAATTAAAAAAATTAAAAAATGTAAAGAGGGTATACCCTAAAAGAAAAATCAAAGGGTAAGAAAAATAAATTGGTCAAGAAAATGAAAGAAATGAACCCCAAGAAAAAATTAGACCAAGGAAAGTGTGAAAATCCAAATGCCACTACTTTTTACTATGATGTAATAAACAAATTGTGTGCAACTTGTATTTTATGCCACAAATCATGAATAGTCAAACTGTTTAAGCTTGGCTAGTTCATTTTTCAATTTCATGTTGTAGAATAGAGAATAAATATCTCACCAAACAGTTTAATCTTAGAAGATAAGTAGATAGGTAGAGTTACTAAAAGGTGCTCAATAGTTTAATCTGAGCCCTTGGATGCAATAAGTGTAGAATTAGATAGATTTGTCATGTAAAAGAAAAAGAAGATTGATAAGGGTTTGCTACTCTAAATGCACCCTAATAAAGAAGAGAAAATGGTAGAGTAAAGTAGATAGGGTAGGTAGATGGTGTGGTGGAATTACATGTGATGAATGATGGCTTTAAAATGTTTGTAATCTGTTACTTTCATCACCAAGTGCAAAGGAAGAACACCACATTGGCAGAATTTCAGGACAAAGCAAGGTCAACTTAACTTCCCACATCACTTTCTCCCTAAGAGTTTTACTAATTTCCCCAAAGTGCAAAGGTATTTGAAGATTAAAAGGGCTCAAGGAATTTCCTTGACTTTTGGAGGGACCGGACCCTCGGCCTGATGATCAAAAAGACCTAAGTACTTGAAGTTATCCATCATTGCACTCATTCACTTTTAATCTTTTCCTAAGTAAAATCTCATTTTACTTAGGAAAATCATGCAAAATTCCATAAAACCCTCAAAATTACTTTTTATCCTAAGTTTAAGTGATGAAGTGATTATAGTGCAATTTGCTTCCAAAAACTTCACTTTCTTGGTTATATTTAAGTATTTTGAGTTTACATTGTTCCTTATCATATTAACTCTAACTTATATAGTAAATCCCTATGAAAATCACCTCTTCCTATTATATTTAACTCCTTTGTAAATAATATCCCTAAAATCTTTGTATTAAAACTATTTTAGCCAAAAGTATTTTATTCCCACTAATTCAAATCAAAACCCACAATATACCCCCTTTTGGCTAAAATATAACATTAATATTATTCCCGGCCCCCTACGGTAAATAAATCACATTGATTTAATTACTGTATAAATAAAAATATATGAAAAATCGTTTAAACATATTATATATGTGTTTAAAAATAAAAATAAACGATTCACGACATCCATCGTACAAAGAGGTTAATTAGTCATCAGGATTAATTAATAATCTTAATCCTCCAATAAAACACCTCCCAAAATGATTAATTAACGTTAATTGTTTTGGCCCCGCCTTTTAACTTCCCCATCAAGTTCACGTCCCATCGATCGTCAGATCACTCCATCAAAGATCCACGGCCCGCATCCATTCCGCTGCCCATCCTCCATCCAAACGTTAACTCGCGAAATCAAAGTGGTTTCCGAATAGTACCCTGGCCACGCGTCAATTACTTTGTGGAATCGCTGCCGATTCATATAATACCACCATCCCTCAAATGGCGGTGAGGAATAAACCGCTTACCACCTTCCCTCATGGCTTGTCTGTCGTACATGCTGACATCATTCATAATAAATCCCGCCACCTTTTGATTTTGCGAATAAAACAAGTCTCTTTGTGTTGTTTTCATTATCTCGTACACAACTAGTCTCCCATGCACAGAAATTCGAAATTCAACTGTTGATGTCCGCCAACCTTTGTTCTGTCGAAAAGAATTATAGTTGAGCTTCTCAGAAAGCGTCTTCCTCAACCAGTACCTGTCCAAAATCACCGTCATCCTTAGAAAAATAGGTATTTACCCTAGAAACTCCCTCTGAACTCTGTAAAACTTGGTTTCCATTTTCCTTTCATTGAAACAGAGTCAAAATCGATTGTTAGTTCATCCCTTAAAACTGAGAACTGGAACTACATTTCTAAACTAGAAATTATACCTGTTTCTCCCATAAAAACACTTTGTAGCCTAGCTGCTCCACCTAAAGCCTCTGTTAACCTATTTGAGCATGGTTTACCTTCCAAAAATCATTCTAGATTCACTCCATAGACCTCTCAAAATCAAATGAAACCTTTTTGACCTCCTCTGCAAACCAATGCTTTCTTAATAATTTGTTTTGTTTTACAGGTGATCAGAAGACCACATCCTTGGATAAATAGTCTTAATACTAGTCATAAGACTTGTTTACTCCAAGAGTGTTATCAAATCTATTCAAACATTAATGGAAGATAAAACATACAGTTGAAAGACAAGCAAAGGAAAAAAGATATTAAACGATTTACTATTGAAACATACAGTAAAAACCTAAACTACACATTGAAGGTAAACGAACACAGTAAAGAACAGTGAAAGAGTATCAGTGGTTAAAGTGTATCAGGTAAAAGTTAGAATGAAAGTTAAAAAGAAGTTACAGAGCAGTCAAAGGTAAACAGTAAAAGTAATTACAGAGGTAGTAAAATGGTAAAAAGAGGAGATGAAAATACTTTCACCAACATTGAAGTTTATCTAAAGTGAAAGTAAAACAGTTAAAAGAACAAAAAAGTGAAAAGATGAAAAACACAACAAGAAGGAACATTTTTGCAGAAATTTAATGTTTTAGTCATTGTTTTGCAGAACCTATTGTGATCAATCAAAGATGAATTTTAAAAACCTGAAGGAGGTGTATTTTCTTAAGAGGACCATATACAAAAACCTCTCTCACTTTTCTAACAACTATTATGGTTTTGGAAATATTCAACAATGTTGGAAAGCACTTTTTGGAGAAAATTTCTGTTAAGTCATCATTGTGCAGAGAATATTGTGGCCAATTAGAAATACATTTTAAAAAACCGAAGGAGGTTTTTGTTACTAAGAGACCCATATACAAAACCCTATCTCAGTTTTTCCACAGTGATTTCAGGCTGAGAGATACATGCACATCTTTAGAGGTTGTTTTTCAGACTCTGTAAAACTCTGTTTTACAAATCTTTTTGCAGAGCATATTATGCATAGCTGGAGAGGAATGTTAGGAAAGTGAAAGAGTTTTATCTCACCAACATATTTATCTACAATAACCTCTTTCAATGTTTACATATATATTACGGATTGAGAAATATAAAGGTATCATTGGACCCCAAATGTGCAGAATTGTTGGAGCAGAATTGCACAAAGAAAGGAAGCAGTTAGTGACTTGGATGCCTCATCATCAACTAAGAGTTGGATCAAATTTGAATTCTCCTCTTTTTCATCACCTATCCATACAAAATAGTTTCAAATAGATGAATTAGTTTGAGTTTCCTTTACTTAAGTTCTATTATGTAAAATAGTTGGAGAGATTTGTGAACTAATCTTGATATTTTTTCAAGATATTTTAGTTTAGAATTTGTATAAATACTTCACTCTTGGAAGTATTTTGGGTGGATTATACTACTTCGCTGTGAAATTGATGTTTTTGGAATAAAAGTGTTTTGGAGAAATTTATTTGTGGCTTGCTGGATGACAATTTGAAGCTCAGGACTTTTTGCAGGATTCATGTGTCTGACTGCAGTTCAATAAGTCTTTCTATCCTATGTCTTAAGTTTTATATTTGTTTATAATATCATTGTGTCCATTTCTGAATACTTGACATAAAAGAATAACTCAAAATTTACTTAATTGTACTCTGATTTCAGTTGTGATTATTCTAAATGTTTTCTTCTAAGTTAGTTATAAGCAACGAATTCTTAATTGCTCTTGCTTCGCTAATTTAAACATTTTGATTACTATAGTAAAGAATTCTTCACTGCTCTTTATTTGTAATCATTTCATTTCTTTCTTTTGAACATGGTGAAAGATTCTTAACTGCCTTTCATCCCTTCAAACCCATTTCATCCACTTTAAATTTTAAGGATTGTTCTCTGTTTGGCTATCTTGCCCTGCAAAGCCATCTTGTGTGTAGAATAGAAATCCAGTAAAGCCATCCTTTGACTCCATAGCCCAATGGCCTAAAAATATTCAACCTTGCCCTTAGTTGGCGAATTCCACCATTTTCAAAAAAACTCTTGGATTTATAACTAGCCTAAAACTTTCTAAGAACAAAGATAAATTATAAAGAGAGAGCCCTCTCTGGATGCAGATTGGCTAGATTCTGCATCCGAAGGTTGGTTTGTGGTTACCTCGGGTATACTTTCCTTTTCCACAACTTCAAGGAAAACCTAAGTGATAACATAGTGGCGACCATACTGGGGATCTGAATCATTTTATTGATACTATTGTTTGATTTATAAGCTATAGACAGAGTCTGAAGATCAGCTAGGTAGCCTTTGAAATGCTTTTGCTCTGCAACTGCATAGTAAACAAATGCTGCTTCAGTATATCTCTAGTTTAGCTTATAAACTAAACTTTGGATTCAAAACATTCAATCAGACTCTCTAGTTCAATAAATCTTTGAGAACATTTTAATTGAAAATCTTAAATTTCTTAAAGAAATCATAGAAGTTGTTTTGAAAATTCATAAAAAAATAAAATAATCATAAATTTGGTTTCCTGAAGAACTAACTTTTTCTTTAGAATTGTTTTACAGGTTTAGATCTGATCTATGATGGTGGACAGGGATCAGACACACAAAGGTTAAAATCATCCACCTGGTGACTCCAAATCAATTTCAGAATCAAGACTCCACTGGAGGAATGAACCTCAAAGGACAATATGGAAAGATCAGGCTTTCAACTTGGATCTTAATCCAAGACATTATGTTCTTTCTCATTAAGAAATTTTTTCAATGTATATTGTATTTTATAGAAGATCTTAGATTAGTTTTTAGTTGTTTTCCTTTGAAGATTGTAAGTAATAATTCTCCTAATCTCTTTGAGAAGCTTTCTTATGAATCTAATGATGATCATTTTCCAATTAAGAAGCCTAAAATAATCAAGACTGATCTTACAATCCCTGTATATATCCCTGTGCCATATAAAGTTCCAGATAGATATAAGCCCCTTATTTTACCTCCTATACTCGATGATTTTCCTAAAAAATACTACAAGTATCTTCCTAGATTTGATGGAGAGAATGGTATCACTGCCCAAAAACATATTCAAGGTTTTGAGAATTATTTGGATTTATTTGAGATTGATGAAGATGATGTTAAAATCAGACTTTTTTCTCTTTCTTTGAAAAATAGAATAAAGAGTTGGTTCAAAAATCTGCCTAATGCTAGCATCTCAAATTTCCAACAGTTTATCAAACTTTTCCTTGATAGATGGATAATAAAAGTTAATCATTTTGTGATCATGGAAGAATATAATCAATTAAAAAGACATTCAAATGAAACGATACAACAATTTTCTGACAGATTTAATCAAGTTTATTATTCAATGCCAGAAAATATTAGACCTCCTCATGATTCAGCTCTCTTGCATTATCCAAGTGCCTTTGATAGAATTTCGGTTAAGAGAAAGAGATCCAAAAACACTTGTACAGATGCAAAATATTGCAGTTGATGTGGAAGTTAATCTCCAAATGAAACAGGAAAAGTTGAAAGTAGAAGAAGAGGAAAGGAAAAACATTGCAGAGGTAAAACTCAACCTTTTGGTAACAAAACTAGATGAAATAACACAGGAGATCACTATGAAAGATGAATTTTTTTATTCAAAATCACCATGAAGAAATAGAAGAGGTTGATAGCCATGAACAAATTCTTCTTAATTCAAATTATCATAAATCAGAAAATGGATTTACAAATCAATATGAGGAAGAGGAATCTGTTGTTCTAATGTGTATGTTTGATGACATTCCTTATTTTGATGATTTGCCTAAGTATGATCATTATGATGATAGTTATGTTCTCCAAATTCAAGCTAACTTTACAAAGATATCAGAAGCTAATTTGGAGGATGAAGAAATGAAGTTTCAGCAGATTGAAGACAGTGATCAGCCAATACAGATCAACCATGAGAGTGAGGAAGGAAGAGCAGAAAATGTGGAAATAAGTGAAGATTCTTTATCTCTTTGTTTTGCTTCATTTCAGTTCATTAGAGAAAACTATCATGCCATCAATAATCAGCAATCTTTAGGAATTGTGATTGACAACAAAGAAGATAATGAAACTATTGATCAAGATTTTTCAGTTTCGCAATTGCAGTTATCAGTTCCCATTGAAATAAATGATCAAATGACACAAGAAAGTTCCATACCACTATTTTTTGAACCATTTCAGCTTTTAAAGGAAATGTGGTATAACATATTTAAATAAAATAATGGGAAACTTGTTGAAGTTTATGAAGTCCCATGAAATTTTATATGTCATAGGTTCCAGCAATTTTCCCAAGATTTTCAGGATCCAATAGCAGATATGTTGAATATTGAAGGCATTCAAAGCATTCCTCTATTAACTAACTATGATTTTCAGAATCAAGATGATAAGGGATTCAACACTCAAACATTACAATCATTAGGAATATCATCACAAATCTTATCTGAAAGTTTACAGGGAGATAAAGATGAAAATAGCATTTCATATTCATGGTATGGAGGCCATCCAGAACAGATGTATAGTTGTTCAGATCAGTTAAACATCAGTGTATATATTTTGGAAGATCCTTTTGTACAGTTTCTAGAGTCAACAAAGGAAATCAAGTGTTTCCTTATCCTCTCATTTGTTGACAAGTTTATAATAGGTTGCAGAAGTACAATTTTGATAATCAATAAGAAAATGCAACAAAATCTATCAAAGTACATAATGCTTGAATGGTTGCATTAGCTATTTCATTTTACCTAACTAGCAGTTGAACAGTAGATTGAGTAGGTAGATGAGTGCTAATAAGCTCAGAATTTCGAGCATTTTTTTTTAGTTTTTCAATTTTCAGCTAGTTTTTCATTAAATTGGTTTGAAAAATTTTGTGTGTTGTTTTAGTTTTAGGTCAGATTTCAGGTTGCAGAAAAAGGACTATATTCAATTCAAGATTTCCAATTGGGAAACATAGTTTGGATTGGATAGTAACTTACTGGAGTTGAAGCCCGAAGTGAAGGCCCTAAGCTTCAGAATTTTTACTATCATATATACAATAAATCTACCAGAAGAAGGAGATTACATGGTTTAGTTTGAAGACATTTTGAGGCAACTGACCTGCTGTTCTTGACTTTTCACAAGGAAAAGCCATCTCCAAGTGGAGCCAGTGTTAGACTCCTATACCAATAGGTGTCATTTTTCATGATTGTCTTGATTGAACTATGGAATATGTTCAAACCTTTTTCTTGAGCAAAGGTGTTCCATATTCTTGAAAAACCAAAATATCAAAAAATTTAAAAAATGTAAAGAGGGTATACCCTAAAAGAAAAATCAAAGGGTAAGAAAAATAAATTGGTCAAGAAAATGAAAGAAATGAACCCCAAGCAAAAAATAGACCAAGGAAAGTGTGAAAATCCAAATGCCACTACTTTTTACTCTGATGTAATAAACAAATTGTGTGCAACTTGTATTTTATGCCACAATTTATGAATAGTCAAACTGTTTAAGCTTGGCTAGTTCATTTTTCAATTTCATGTTGTAGAATAGAGAATAAATATCTGACCAAACAGTTTAATCTTGGCAGATAAGTAGATAGGTAGAGTTAATAAAAGGTGCTCAACAGTTTAATCTGAGCCCTTGATTGCAATAAGTGTAGAATTAGATAGATTTGTCATGTAAAAGAAAAAGAAGATTGATAAGGGTTTGCTAGTCTAAATGCACCCTAATAAAGAAGAGAAAATGGTAGAGTAAAGTAGATAGGGTAGGTAGATGGTTTGGTGGAATTACATGTGATGAATGATGGCTTTAAAATGTTTGTTATCTGTTACTTTCATCACCAAGTGCAAAGGAAAAACACCACATTGGCAGAATTTCAGGACAAAGCAAGGTCAACTTAACTTCCCACATCACTTTCTCCCTAAGATTTTTACTAATTTCCCCAAAGTGCAAAGGTATTTGAAGATTAAAAGGGCTCAAGGCATTTCCTTGACTTTTGGAGGGACCGGACCCTCGGCCTGATGATCAAAAAGACCTAAGTACTTGAAGTTATCCATCATTGCACTCATTCACTTTTAATATTTTCCTAAGTAAAATCTCATTTTACTTAGGAAAATCATGCAAAATTCCATAAAACCCTCAAAATTAATTTTTATCCTAAGTTTAAGTGATGAAGTGATTATAGTGCAATTTGCTTCTAAAAACTTCACTTTCTTGGTTATATTTAAGTATTTTGAGTTTACATTGTTCCTTATCATATTAAATCTTACTTATATAGTAAATCCCTATGAAAATCACCTCTTCCTATTATATTTAACTCCTTTGTAAATAATATCCCTAAAATCTTTGTATTAAAACTATTTTAGCCAAAAGTATTTTATTCCCACTTATTCAAATCAAAACCCACAATATACCCCCTTTTGGCTAAAATATAACATTAATATTATTACCGCCCCCGTACGGTAAATAAATCACATTGATTTAATTACTGTATGAATAAAAATATATGAAAAATCATTTAAACATATTATATATGTGTTTAAAAATAAAAATAAATGATTCACGACATCCACCGTACAAAGAGGTTAATTAGTCATCAGGATTAATTAATAATCTTAATCCTCCAATAAAACACCTCCCAAAATGATTAATTAACGTTAATTGTGTTGGGCCCACCTTTTAACTTCCCCATCAAGTTCACTTCCCATCGATCGTCTGATCACTCCATCGAAGATCCACGGCCCGCATCCATTCCGATGCCCATCCTCCATCCGAACGTTAACTCGCGAAATCAAAGTGGTTTCCGAATAGTACCCTGGCCACGCGTCAATTACTTTGTGGAATCGCTACCGATTCATATAATACCACCATCCCTCAAATGGCGGTGCGGAATAAACCGCTTACGACCTTCCATCATGACTTATCTGTCGTACATGCTGACATCATTCATAATAAATCCTGCCACCTTTTGATTTTGTGAATAAAACAAGTCTCTTTGCGTCGTTTTCATTATCTCGTACACAACTAGTCTCCCATGCATAGAAATTTGAAATTCAACTGTTGATGTCCGCCAACCTTTGTTTTGTCGAAATGAATTACAGTTGAGCTACTCAGAAAGCGTCTTCCTCAACCAGTACCTGTCCAAAATAACCGTCATCCTTAGAAAAATAGGTATTTACCCTAGAAACTCCCTCTGAACTCCGTAAAACTTGGTTTCCATTTTCCTTTCATTGAAACAGAGTCAAAATCGATTGTTAGTTCATCCCTTAAAACTGAAAACTATAACTACATTTCTAAACTAGAAATTATACCTGTTTCTCCCATAAAAACTCTTTGTAGCCCAGCTGCTCCACCTAAAGCCTCTGTTAACCTATTCGAGCATGGTTTACCTTCCAAAAATCATTCTAGATTCACTCCATAGACCTCTCAAAATCAAATGAAACCCTTTTTACCTCCTCTGCAAACCAATGCTTTCTTAAAAATTTGTTTTGTTTTACAGGTGATCAGAAGACCACATCCTTGGATAAATAGTCTTAATACTAGTCATAAGACTTGTTTACTCCAAGAGTGTTGTCAAATCTATTCAAACATTGAGGGAAGATAAAACATAAAGTTGAAAGACAAGAAAAGGAAACAAGATATTAAACGATTTACTTATGAAACATACAGTAAAAACCTAAACTACACATTGAAGTTAAACGGACACAGTAAATAACAGTGAAAGAGTATCAGTGGTTAAAGTGTATCAGGTAAAAGTTAGAATGAAAGTTAAAAAGAAGTTACAGAGCAGTCAAAGGTAAACAGTAAAAGTAATTATAGAGGCAGTAAAATGGTAAAAAGAGGAGATGAAAATACTTTCACCAACATTGAAGTTTATCTAAAGTGAAAGTAAAACAGTTAAAAGAAAAAAAAAGTGAAAAGATGAAAAACACAACAAGAAGGAACATTTTTGCAGAAATTTAATGTTTTAGTCATTGTTTTGAATAACCTATTGTGATCAATCTAAGATGAATTTTAAAAACCTAAAGGAGGTTTATTTTCTTAAGAGGACCATATACAAAAACCTCTCTCACTTTTCTAACAACTATTATGGTTTTGGAAATATTAAACAATGTTGGAAAGCACTTTTTGCAGAAAATTCTTGTTAAGTCATCATTTTGCAGAGAATATTGTGGCCAATTAGAAATACATTTTACAAAACTGAAATACATTTTTGTTCCTAAGAGACTCATCTACGAAAACCTATCTCAGTTTTTCCACAGAAATTTTAGGCTGAGAGATACATGCACATCTTTAGAGGCTATTTTTCAGACTCTGTAAAACTCTGTTTTACACATCTTTTTGCAGAGCATATTATGCACATCTGGAGAGGAATTTTAGGAAATTGAAAGAGTTTTATATCACCAACATACTTATATACAATAACCTCTTTCAATTTTTACATATATATTACGGATTGAGAAATATAAAGGTATCATTGGACCCACAATTTGCAGAATTGTTGGAGCAGAATTGCACAAAGAAAGGAAGCAGTTAGTGACTTGGATGCCTCATCATCAACTAAGAGTTGGATCAAATTTGAATTCTCCTCTTTGTAATCACCTATCCATACAAAATAGTGCCAAATATATGAATTAGTTTGAGTGTCCTTTACATAAGTTCTATTTATGTAAAATAGTTGGAGAGATTTGTGAAATAATCTTGATATTTTTTCAAGATATTTTAGTTTAGAATTTGTATAAATACTTCACTCTTGGAAGTATTTTGGGTGGATTCTACTACTTCGCTGTGACATTGATGTTTTTGGAATAAAAGTGTTTTGGAGAAATTTATTTGTGGCTTGCTGGATGACAATTTGAAGCTCAGAACTTTTTGCAGGATTCATGTGTCTGACTGCAGTTCAATAAGTCTTTCTATCCTATGTCTTAAGTTTTATATTTGTTTATAATATCATTGTGTCCATTTCTGAATACTTGACATAAAAGAATAACTCAAAATTTACTTAATTGTACTCTGATTTCAGTTGTGATTATTCTAAATGTTTTCTTCTAAATTAGTTATAAGCAACGAATTCTTAACTGCTCTTGCTTCACTAATTTAAACATTTTGATTGCTATAGTAAAGAATTCTTCACTGCTCTTTATTTGTAATCATTTCATTTCTTTCTTTTGAACATGGTAAAAGATTCTTAACTTCCTTTCATCCCTTCAAACCCATTCCATCCACTTTAAATTTTAAGGATTGTTCTCTGTTTGGCTATCTTGCCCTGCAAAGCCATCTTGTGTGTAGAATAGAAATCCAGTAAATCCATCCTTTGACTCCATAGCCCAATGGCCTGAAAATATTCAACCTTTCCCTTAGTTGGCGAATTCCACCATTTTCAAACAAACTCTTGGATCTATAACTAGCCTAAAACCTTCTAAGAACAAAGATAAATTATAAAGAGAGAGCCCTATCTAGATGTAGATTGGCTAGATTCTACATCTGAAGGTTGGTTTGTGATTACCTCGGGTATACTTTCCTTTTCCACAACTTCAAGGAAAACCTGAGTGATAACAATGCCCTCATAGATAGAATTACTTTTTTATGACTTGGGAACCTAATCAAGTCATTGAAAAAATAGTGTTGTGTCTAGCCCAAAGTCTCCCTTTGTCTGAAACTGTCTTTTCCATCCCCTTATCACAATCATAGGATTTCATCCTGCAAGTCCTATTATGAAATTCTCCTAACACACTTTGTCCATGGGACACTTGGAATTCACTGACACTCCTTGACAGACACTCTAGTTATTGATTCATTTCCATGCATTTTGAACGAGCTCTCCCTTGTTATTCCTTGTCACTCCCCAACACTCCTCGGTATGCATTGACACTATCTGGCATGAATTAGCACACATTTTTGTTTATTGACATGCCCTGACACTCCTTAAATATCATGTCCTCATAACTACCCTTATTTTCTTTTAGACTTGGGAACCTAACCAAGTCCTGCCTGAACTACAAAAACTTGGCCAAGTTTCATTTACTACAACTATACTATTCCTTTTTCACCTAAGAATGGCTTATAACTCATCTTAGGCTACTCATATCCAATATTAACTCATCCCACTTAACAAGTTAGCAATTCTAGGCTAACGTCCAACTGTGGCCATAAAACAAGGAAGAAACATAATTTACATCTTGACATGCCATAACACCTGGAAATTCTAAAAATCCCTTGGTACTATGTCACACGTGTTAGCATCCTAAGAATTCCTTGGCATGCTTTGGAACTCCCTAGCACACCTTACCATTCCCTAACATGCCCTAACACACTAACATGCCTTGGAATTTCCTAGCATATAATAACCTTGTCACTTCCTCCTTAGCACACTTGGAACTTGCTATCACTCCCTATCACACACTCTCATCCATTCATTTCCATGCATTTTGAACTAGTTCTCCCTTTTGTTTCCATGGTACTCCCAAAAAAATATGAATTTCAAAGAGCATCTACAACTTTCATAAGACTTGTAGGAAAAATGCTACATCTCAAACCATTAGCTTTAATACAATGTTGGAGAATTTAGGGTATATTATAAAAATCGTATTCTAAAATATAAGTGGTGTCTAAATACATGGTTACAACACTTAAGAAAAACCAAACATAGTTCAACATACTAAGAAGTGTAAGAAACAAAATTATTTCCATACACAACAGACATAATCTATTGTTCACCATATAATAAATACAACCATAAGACCATATTTTATAGCACCAAGATGTAACCAAAACAATCCATACTTTGCCTAAAATAAAATGAATAATAACATAAAAATGATTTGAATGAAAAACTTATTGGAGACGATTCATGGTAGAATGGAGGAATTCAAAAGGTTGAGTTGGAAATCCAAAAGATAATGCAAACCTGACATAAGGAATAAAAACATCACAAGTGATATTTACCTTAGATAATGAGGATAAAAAATCCTCTTAACCACCCAAACTAAACCTAATTGACATCCAAATTTATTTTTGATCCTTTTCTAATGCTTCATAGATATGAAATTGAAATGGATATATTTTTTTTCTATTTATAAAAACTATACCTCAGGGTCCATTTAAATTTGGATATTGTGGGTTGTCTTTAAAATGGATAAATTGAATTGATATGAAGCATAAGCATATTAAGACCTCATCCAGAACATGTTTTGGCAATAAATAATTGAATTTGGTGATAGTGTGGGTTTTCTTTAAAATAGATAAATTGAATTGACACTAAGCATATCCATATTGAAACTTCGCAGAGAAAATTCTTTGGCAATAAAAAAATGAATTTGGTCATAGAATAAGATTTAAAATTGTTTCTTATTGACTAATTTTTTTTTTTCCTTATACCTAACGAAATCATTTAACTGAGCAATAAGAAAAAGTAGCTTGCAATAGTGAAATTCCACCCCTTAATGGTCTGCCAATAAATCATTTCAAATAATATAAATTCCTTAAATAACATTAATGAATTACCTATATCACTCTATTTTTCTAACACACTAGAGTAAAAATAAATTATTTAAAAATGACCATTTTCAAATAAATTTGCATAAAGTATGGTGATATAATAATAAAAATTATACGTTAAATAGCCGAGTCCCTTCCATAGAATGAGAGAAAAAGGATGAGATTGTTTTAACAAAAATAAAACACTAACATTTACCTTTTCCCACCAGAGAGAGGAAGGGTTCCTTCCCTACCTACATCTACATTTTCCCTGAAGATTAAAACAAGGAGAAAATCATAGAGAAAGAAATAAAAGCGCCAAGAGAAAATTCAATTGTTCAATGATATTTCCCAAAATCATTCAAAGAGTCCATTCCTCCTCTCCATCTCTTATTTCCTGCTCAAGACTCCACTTCAGGCCAACATTTTCACTACACAATTTCCTAGGGTTGATCACCTAACCAATACAATTCCTGTACACTCAATCTAGTATATAATTGATTTTGTAGTGCCTTGGAATCTCCACCAAAAATGGGGAACTCGAATTCCCTACATGTACTAGCTATTTTGGGTTGACTAATCAATTAACTAGATGATCACTAAGTTAGACTGAAGTCTCACTACACAACTGACCTTCCACTAGTTCCTCCAACAGTTAGAACTAGTTTAACTAAAGAAACTTGAAACAAATGACCTTAATTGCTACAAATTAGCAATAAGATGTGCTTAACTGAACTACAACTCCTATAACCTGAATTTACTAATCTAAATTAGTGACAAGATCCATGTCACCTCAGTTAACTGCCTCCAAGTTGTCTGTTGATGTGAAATTCAATTTTTCTCAATTATACCAAGGCAAAGTTAAATTGAGATTCTATTGCTTCATTTTTCAATAGAAGGAATTTTCCTACACTAGATAATGTTTTCCCTCAACCATGTATGGTAACAAATGTGTTTTTTGTTGTTGTTGATCACTTCCCTGGATGCGAATTTTGGCACCCCATAAGAAGATTGTTGAAACAAAATCCACTAATAATCTCTTCTTTGAGAATATTTTGGTTCATTTTGGGTTGCCAAAGACCATATTTCTTGTAGGAATAGTAGGTTCCTCGGTATTTTTTGGTTTAACCTTTGGTCCATTATGGACATCAAGCTTGACCAAATCCACCACCTTCCATCCCTAGATTGATAAATAAAAAGTACTCGATATGATTATTTTAGATGTCCTTAGAGTATACAATTATGAGGATCGACATGCACATGTTGAAAGCCTTCCATATTTTCAACATAAATTTGAAATAAATCTTCATGTTTTTATTTCCCACAAGCCTTTTCTGGTGTGCTTGGGGTCCCAAAAATTGACTCAAATTTATGTATCTATATGCATGGAATAACACATGAAGTTACCTCCCAAACTTGGAATAGGTAAGCAACAAAACCAATTTTGAGGAATGTATCTAACAAATTCAATAATGATTTCATGATATTTTATAGAAAGTTGCGAACTCCAAGTACAAGTAGATACACAATCCATTCAGTTCCACATAAGTTTCAGGTTGGTGATGAGTTATGGTTGGACTTGCATAAATATCAATTGACAAACTCCTAGAAGAAGATCATACCATTTATACGAGCCTTACACCATCACCAAGGCTATGGGTGAGAATTATTTAGAGGATAGTCATAGGATGATTTATATTACTTCAAATGTATATGTTAGGATGATTTATGCTTGATGGGGTGCATGTCTAGAAAAATTTCCTTTAAGAGAATGAAAAATAAGATCACACAATTGCTTATATAAGTAATTGTGATATCTATCTGAATGACATGAGGTAACTACATATGAGATTTTAAAAGTGACATTTTAAAGTTTCTTTTTTTATATCAAGGAATGTGGATCATCATGTTTTTTTTCCAAAGAATTTACATATGACTAATTTTTTAAAATAGTACATCATTCTAATATTATTTCTCTTACATGCTCCTAGGTTATAATTCAAAGCATCATTGATACTAAAATTCATGAAACTCTTGTTTTTTTCTCTAAATAGCTAAAACTCCCAAGTGTTCTACTCTTAATATTCAAAATTGAAATATTGTTAAGACTACTTCCTCTAATTGTTGTTTTTCCTACATACGTAAGCTGACTACGAGGTGGAATTGAACCATTATCAATACGCTAGTGTAGTGTTACTTATTTGTATTTAATAAGCATAAGGGGAGGGGTTGGTATAAGGCCAACTTTGCTATTTTATAGTGACATGCCCACTACTAGGTTCTCATCCTCTGTTGGCCTTAGGATATGGTGTTGGGCGAGAATTGTGAATTACAGATAAAACATGCTTCCCTGGATAGATGACAATCTATAACAACAGATTAAAGACTATAATGCCACTTTTCCTAACTCAGAACAGACACACATAAAGGATTAGAGGCTTACTTGTAATCCAAGCACTTGTAAATGGCTTCTTCTGTCGCTTCCGTTGTAGCTTCAAATTCAAGCGGTTTTTCGGAAAAATGCTTCTTGCAAGAAGGAACACTAAAATAGTAGAATATAGAAATAATACAAATGTCTATTCGATTTAGTTATCTAAATCAATAAAGCATAAACAATATACATCAGCTAAGATCTTGCAATATGGAAAATCAAAGCCAATATAGATGCATATAGGGAAAGGTAAGCTACATTATTTATTGATGATAGAAGGATAGGTTAAAACCAAATGAATGATTTGAAGTGACCCTTCCAGAAACGATCCTCATCCCCATCACAGTATAAATCTCTCCAGCAGCTGTTACACAAATATAACTCTTAATTGAAAATCATCCAACATTTCTCTACTCAAATTCTTCCTTCTCAAACACTCAAATGTGTGTTCAATTTATAGATGAACTGAAGGTAGTTTTTCAATGAATGAATTTCCAATAATAGGCAAGACATGTTCCCAGTCATGTAGATGCCAAATGGACACTTGGATTCGAAGCTTGAAACATGTGAACTCTTCTAGAAGGCACTGGCCAAGTGGAGATTCTGGAACAATGAGAATTTTGCTCCCAATGTGACCAACACACCCATAAATGTCGGGAAGTGCTTTGCAGAGCAGCCTTGCATGGGGCTACCTACATATGAAATGCACTTAGTCCCCTTAGAGGCAGCGTTGGTGAGCTCCCACATGCTATATAATAAACTTCAAAACTTGGAAACCTTTGCTTGATGAAAGTCATGCTTGATTTGTCTTGTTCTTGCCTTAGGGCATGTAGAAAATTGAAATGATAGGGAATGATAGACCCTTATTCATTGGTCCTGGAGATGATGCCCAGTTAACTAGGTCATTATGAATGATGCCCAAATTGACCTATAACAATTTCCCCCTAAAGCATGAGGTCAAAATAATAAAAACATTTGATTGAGATGCTTTACACTGTGATGGGTTGGAGATGAAGCAGAGTGATCACCTACATCAATATTACAATACATTACATCATGATATATCCTCTTTGATCATAATTTCTGAGGGTAGTCATTCCCATGTTCAGCACATAAAAAATCTAATAACATGTACATAATTTAGAAATTCATCAACATTGGAATGTTACCCAATGTAGACATGCCTACGAATATAGGCCCATGTTTAGATGAAAATATGTATGTAAGGTCACTATATAGATGATGTGTACAACAATCCTAAAATCGCAACCCAGATGGCTGAAACTAGATCCGGGGTCTTCTTATCTCATTCACTCGATCATTCAGGTACAAGTCTAGCCATGCAAATATATGATTTGTCATCGAACATGGAAAGATATCGTTTGATTACCAGCCAATGATGTGAGTTATTAACAAATGCGAGAGAACCATGATTAGTGAAAATGGCCCTCAAGGTACTGAAGTACATTTTGTAAGGCATGCATAGATGATTTGATGTCAAACTCCAAACAAAATATTTCGGTCAAAGGTCCGGAAGCAAGGATCTTGTTGATGCTGTAATAAGCCTCATGGTAGTAGAATCTAATGTTTCTAAGTGAACTTCCTGGATATTTCTTTGTTGTCGACGAGAAGTCACCTTATTGTGAAACGAGAGTTACTAATTTTGGAGGCAAGGGTATGACTTGATATAGCAATTTTCAGGGATGATGGCCATGAGAATAAAGGCTTGGGATTATTGCAGAAGGATGAGTGTATTCACTGGATGAATTCTCTTGAACATTTCAGCGACACTGTGATTAGTTGGTAGCATTGACCCAAAACCGAAGTGAAGGTATGATGAACCATAGGTGTGAATGAACCGTCAAGATTATTACCCAACCCAAAAAGTCATGGACATGGAGTGAAGGAAGTGTCATGTTCAAGAGCGACTTGCTACCATAAAGAAAATTTTCTCGCTTTTCCCAAATTTTCCCCAGCCATTTGTCGACCAGTACCTCTTTATTTTTTAACAAGCTTGAGGATGGTAACATTTTCTTGATCTATAATTCAACCGTTTGGGCGAATAAAGTATCGCTATTTAATAATTTAATGAGTCTAGCGATGAATGAAACTCTATTCTTGTAATGATCGACAAGCCCGTCACTATTTTATGTTTTAACGAGCTTAACAACAGTGATAGCTTAGTCCTTTTTCAGATTTAGAGAGTTTTAAAAAGTGGATGAAAGAAAACTCCATAAGTACTTTCTCGTAAATTTTTTGCTCAGATCTGAAAAACTGTAAAACAATATCTGAGAGAACCTCTTTGGTCATGTTTAACGAAGGTATTCCTTTTTTGTAAATAATCTATCTCAATCATGAAAATGGTTAAACTTATACTAAGTAGATATCAATTCATTTAATTTTACGAGCTCGAAAAGACAAGTGCTCGACAATCTTTTCACATTATCGGAGTCTGAAAATATCTGAAAGAAGACTCCAGGGGTTCCTTTTTCGCTGTTATAGAAGCTAGAAAAAGAGATAAAAGTGCACTTCAAATAATTTTTCATTTTTAACAAAGCTCGAAAAATGATGAGAAAAAGTATGCTTTGTGGTCAAGTCATTCTTTGAAATAAATCTACATGACTAATTTGTTCATCAGTTGTATTTCCTATTCAGAACAACATCAAATGGATTAAAAATACCTATTTCATGATAAAAACATAATAAAACTATATTAATAGCAATAAATTTAACTTGCAAATGATTAAATGACTATTTAAAAGTAGTTTCACTATTCATTTTTACCATTCCATAGTTACCATTTGCATTTTGGAGCTCTGAACCTGATTTTTCCCCCGAACTTCTACTATTGATTGCAATCGTTTCTGTGGATGAATTTTGTCACCGTTTGATCCAGGTTAGTTCCATGAACCTCCTCTTCTCTTTATTATTCATTTCATTTCCAATTTCTGCAAATTGTTAGGGTTTTAAGGCCGCTAGGGTAAATTCTGCTGAAACCTGTGTTGCATAACAAGTACAGTGAAGTGTAATTGCATGTGAAACACACTTTCTCTTGTCAGGGAATGCGTTGGGCACAGTTTAAGTTTTTGATTTTCTTACTATGTCCAAAATTTACCTAGTTTTTTGCAATAAATGGAATCTAATGGATCTTGTGGTTGTGTTTCAGGTTTCCATCATATTATAATGATGATTACATGGAGGGGAAGATAACATGAACAAAAATATATGATTGCCTTGAATGATCCAGGTATTGTAAGAGCTCTAAGAGATTGTGGACTACTTAAGTACTTCAAATTGTCCGAGATGAGGCAACAGATAGAAATTTTGGAGTTCTTAGTTCGAGCATGGGATCCAGTGATAGAGGCATTTCATATTAAGAACGAAGTGGTTCCTATAACATTTGAGGATGTGTATTTTCTCATAGGTTTGTCAAGAAGAGGTTTTCCCATTTCACTCTCAGGGTCTACCGTTGGAGGAGAGACAGTCAGGGATTATATTTTGCAGCATTGCTATCCAGGGGCAGAACCTAGAAAATATGGAAAAATAAACATCTGAGATGTCAGAGATTTGCCTTTGAGAACTATCCTTTGCACAATCGCTAAACTTGTCAGCACTGTTACACTACATGTAGCGAACAAATCATATATGCAGTATGCGCTACAGTGTATGGAGCCAACAGTCTTGAATTGGTCTCAAGCTGTTCTATCTCAGATAAAGGAACAACTGAACAAAGAAAAGGGAGGAAGGAAGAAGAATTTTAGTTATGGTTATATCCTTATATCCTTTTCCTTGGAACAGATTCCACTGATGCAGCCACAACATGTAACACTGGATATAGCTAGTCCTAGAGATCCTGGGATGCAGAGATGGGTAGAACTCATGGGTCGGCATGCTGGCCAATCGACTGTTGTGTTATCTAGTGCATTCTTTGCCTGGTTCCAGCGACAGATTGTTGCCATCGATGAGTATGCATATGTAGGAGTCAATTTTTGAGGAGATCCATATTTAGCACTACTAGAAGACGCTCAGTGGGGTGCAATAGGTTTATACAATGTTTATACAATGTTTTTGTATTTTTTATTTTTTTCCAAGACTAAACTAAATGTTTGATGTAATGCAGATGTTGGTTGCATTCAACCAGTAGTGCAAATGGAGCGCGAAGCAGATATGCCAGAAGAGAGGGTTGCCAGGAGAGTAGTCCTTTAGGATATTGATCTGGCTGAGACTCTAACTGAGCTTAAACAACACACAGAAGGTTTGACCTTTAGGATTCCGGATTTTTGGATCAAAGAGCTTCCTATGCAACTGCAACGACACACTATTGGGGTTCCTAACCATTGGATGTTGTTACTTCGTAGGATAGCTAGATCTATAGCATGTTAACATGAGCACCACTAGTTTACTTATGACATTTTGCATACATTTTGAGGTCAGATGACCAATGTGTCTTGGGAAAATTATTTGTAAAAACATATAACTATATATATATATATATATGATTTCAGAGTTTTTCCTATGTTTAATGCACAATCCTATTCAATGATGTGAATTTTTTCTTTACATAGGTTGCAAATGTCAGTCTAAAACTTTATTAGCTAATGAATCAGTCAATGTGTTCAAATTTCTAGAAATGTGTTGATATTGAATAAAATCAAAATGTCCTTCCAAAAGTTGAACTCTTAGGAACAATCAAAGAAGTGTTGGATTTCTAACAGTATAAACACTAGTAAGTTGTAATACCACAAGTTGTGATTCTAACCTTATGATTATGTGGTTAATACAAAATGAAATGGCATCATATAGAAGTTCGATCAACGCGCTATACTCAGCGATATTTTCCGTTGATATACTGATAAAAATCCCTTGAAAACTCACTAACTTGTCATTCGGAGTGAAAATGGCACACATTACAGAGTATAGATTTTACATACTATGACTAGCACCGTCATCATATCCAACAAATGGTTCTGAATATTCAAACATCTGTGATGAAATGTAAAGCGGATTACTAACGTCAAGAAAGCTCTAAAAAACAATTAATATAGTGAATGCAAATCAACAACATATTTACAATATAATACAAAACATTACTATGCTCATGATTAAGCATAGTAACGTTTCAAATACAACCCATTTCTAGGCTATGCCAATGGAATTCCATTGTAATCAACTAACTCATAGGCACCCTTAGCAAGAACTCTTTTGAAAATATAGGGGCTATGCCGTAATGGCTCAAATTTCCCTGTACCTATTACATCAACTTCTTCATCGTAGAGAAGGACCAAGTCGCCCTCTGAGAAAATGCGAGGCTGGGCATTTTTGTCGTATTGCGCCTTTATACGTCTCTTATGCACTTTTCTGGAAAATTTGGCTTCACGACATGTTTCATCAATATGGATGGGGTTAAGGAGATGCTCTTCTTCTTCTAAGGTGTCAGAAAACAAGTCTATTGCAAGTTTTAAGGATGATATTTCACATTGGATTGGTAAGATAGCTTCCAGACCATACACCAATTGAAAGGGAGTAAATCCGGTTTCGTTTCTCACCAAGGTTCGACATGCCCACAAGGCAGAGTACAGGATCAAATTCCAGTTTATTTTACGAACTTATATCATTCGTTGAAGCATTCATTTAAGAATTTTGTTAATAGCCTCAACTTGTCCATTTGATTATGGATAATAAGGAGTAGAATTATCATGTGACAATCCTAACTTGGCAGTCAATTCAGACATCATGTGGTTGTGAAAATGCTTCCCATGATCTGTAACTATAGCCTGTGGGAGCCCAAACTGTGCAATAACGTGATTGAAGAAAAACAATGCAGTTGTTTATCCTGTGTTGTTGAATGTAGGAATCGCTTTGGCCCATTTGGTAAAATAGTTGACTGCAACAATAATATAACCATGTGCCTCAGATGAAGGAGGGTTATAGGTCATGAAGTTAATACACCATTTTGTAAATGGTCCAGCAGAGACAACAGGATGCATTAACGCTGGCGGTTTTCATATTTTACGATAAAAAATCTGGCATGCATGACAACTTCTGACCACAAGGATGCAGTCTCAAAAAATAGTAGGCCAAAAGTAACTAGTGCGAAGTATCTTCTGCATGGTAGCATATTCAAATAAGTACCCACCACAAGCCCCATAATGACAATAATTTAATAATTTTTCATCCTCCTCATGAGTGAGGCACCTCCTTAGAATGGTATCGACACCATGATGATAAAGTGTATTGCCGACGATTAGATAATATTTGGCTTGGTATAGAATACGTCATTGTTTAGAGTGAGAGGTATTAGGTCAAAAAATTTGGGTCTAGAGATAAATTATGAAATCACCATACCAAGGATTAGATGACCTGATCAGAAACATAGACTCATCTGGAATTGATGGTTCTGACGTAGTTTTAGTACTATTAGAGGGAAGGTCCCAGAGAAGCTCAGCCAGTACTAAACACTTCTTTGACTTGGATTTGATAAATTCCAATTCAAATTCTTGAAAAATGACAATCCATTTTGAATATTTCCCCCCTCGCAATTGACGTGATAAGATGTAAGTCATGTGGTTGCAATCCAAAACTATTGTTGTTTTTCAGAGCAGGATATAATGGTGAAATATTTCGACAGCTTGAACAGTTGCCAAGGCAAGATTTTCTATGTATGAGTACTTAACTTTCGTATATTGATATTATGACTCAAATAATGGATCAGATGTTCAATTTCATCTTCTACTTGGACCAGTACCATAGCAATGGTCATTTCGGCTACGGCGATATATAGGAAATAATTGTTTTGATAATTAGGAGGATACATTAATGACACTCGGACAAGAATTTCCTTGACATAATCAAAAGAAGCTTGTGCATCTTGGTCCCAATGGAAGGGAACCCCCTTTTTCAATTGTCGAGTAAATCCTTTAGCCATTTCGGCGTAATTTGGAATGAACCACCTTAGGAAGTTTGCCTTTCCTTGAAGTTTCTGTATCTGAGGTAAGTTTGACGACGCAGGAAAATCAAGAATGGCCTGAACCTTTAAAGGGTCGATTCGAATCCCTTCTTTTGAGACTACGAATCCAAGAAAATGACCATAACCAACAAAAAACACACATTTATGTGGATTGAGGCGTATTTTGTAGTGTCGTCAATGTAAGAAAATGGCTCTCAAATGCATCGGGTGATCAACCCGATTTCTTGAATGTGCTTGTAAGTCATCTAGATATGGTTGAACAATGTTCTTGATGTCATTTAAAGCATAATCCATTACTCTCTGAAAAGTTTCCCCAAATTTATTTAAACCAAAAATAAGTTTCCTGTAAGAGAGTGTGCCCCCAGGACTGATGAATGATGTCTTATGTTGATCATCTGGGCGGATATTGATTTTATTGTAGCCAGAAAATCCATTCATGAACGAAAATATTTCACATCCAGCACAATCGTCAATAATCTGGTCGATAAAGGGAGTAGGATAGTTGTCTTTTGGACAAGCATGATTAACATCCCGATAATCGATGGACACTCTAATTGTTCCTATTTTTTCATGACAGGAATGATATTGGAAACCCACTCAGTTAGCGGAACAGGGTAAATGAAACAAGCACGCAAATTTTTTTCAACTTTTTCTTTGATGGCAGCAACTTTCTTTGGACGAATAGGACAAATTCGTTGATGCACCGATTTGACATCAGGATACATATTAATAGTATGTTCAACTATACTAGTATCTATTCTTGGAATTTCCTCGTAAGACCAAGAAAATACATCACGAAATTCATGAAAAAGAGAACGATATGATTCGAGTTCTGATGGAGAAAAAGATATACCGACATGAATATTCTCTACAATGCCAGGTTTGGTCGAAATATCGATATAAATCATTTCTTTGATATTTGAAATATTTCACTTGGAATCAATTGCATTAATGGGAAAAGGATTCGAAAATAATTTTTTTATGGATGGGTGATATAGTTCAATAAGATTATTTTCCTCATAATCAAGAATATGGGAATGATGATGCTAATCTTCCCATGGTTCTCCCTCTAACATCATAGCTTCCAAAATATTCTCATCTATCAAGAACATTGAGGAAAATGGAACAGATGGGGTACCAAAATCTAATGAACGATCAACCCAAACACTTGGCGACGTTGATTTCGGGTTTGCCGCCCAAGCTAGATAGATTGATTGCTATTATAGCTCAATAGGGTTGGGCGGCAGAAACTCATTCAACATAGAAATATCAAAATCACCCATACTCTTCCATAAGCCAGATAGAGTGGAAGAGATCATGTAGGAGGTCTCTATACTTGCAATTTCTACCGACGTTGCTGGCAACAGTAATGCAAAGGTTCCCATTAAATTGGAATCCCTTAAGAGTCATACACCAATGTTCTAAATTTCTAGTTGGGGTATGTGAATGAACGTAACACTTCCAGTTACCTGCGAAGCAAAGGAAAAGAATGATAGCTGATCAATGACTGTAATTGTACCTTTATATGGAAAGGAAATCATTCTAAAATATGTAGAAATAATAGTAGTCATCGCATATACCCATGGCCTTCCAGGTAAAATATTATATTCAAGGGGTCCGTCAACAACCTCAACATCAATATTCATTGTTTTTCCCCCTATTTCAACATGCAGGTTATTAATAATACCACAAGGTTTATATGTACGTCCATTGAATTCCTTCAATGTCGTCGATGATCGTGATACGTGTGAAGATCCAAGTGACTTCCAACAGTTTAGAGAAATAATGCATGTATATGCTCCCTTATCAATAATAGTACGATGAAAAAGGTGATTGAGAACATTCACCTGTATGGAGAATGCCAATTCTGCTGGTAATTATGGTACATAGCCCGTATGATTAAAGACGACAAGATTAGAATCAGTCAGATCAATTTCACCAATAGCCAACAATAAATATTTTTTTTGGAGGGACAATTTTGTAATACCTCAAGTGCAGACATAGCTGAAGTGGATTGAGCCAAATCTTCAACTACATTATAATTTTTTGCAACTCTTTCTCGAGGATTATATGTCGATTTATGAATTACTCCCTTTGGTGGCTTGATTGTCAATTCAGGAATAACAGTATGTAGTACTGATTCTGTAGATGGATTCATTGTCGAGGTAGTAGGTTGATCAGTGGCCGAACTACCATAATCTTTATTTCGTGTCGACACAAAAATATCAGTTGAAGGTTTTTTGGTAGATAACATTAACACTTGGGAAGTAGGAGTTGGATCTGTAGCAACCATATTTGTGTCCTGATTTGGAAACGGGTCTGTCAACACAGCTAACGCATTGGAAGTCTTGATGATTTTTTAGACTTCAGCACAGTGAGGGAAATCCCTAACAAAGTGTTCCTCATTATAGATTATGCACGAATAATGAGGTTTCTAAGGTCTAGACGGTTGATCAGATGATCTTTCTTGTGGGTTAGAAGTTTGTTTTTTCTTTGATTTCCCCTTTTTCTTACTTCCTAGTTACTTGTCACCTTTTCCTTTGTCAAATGACATGACATTAATTTTGGAAGTAGGAGTAGGATCGGATGCAGTAGTGCCTATCATGCCGTCTCCAGCATGAGAGTCCTTTATTTGAGGAGGAACATTGAAATTAGATCTCGGCACATTAGGGATTTTCTCATAGTGCATGCCAGACTGAGTATAAATCAAGTCTAAATATTTTTCATGAGCGATAACTTGCTCTTCTGTGATGATGCCACCCTTAGCCACATCCTTAGTTATAGATGGTAACAAGGACTTAATGAACCATTTAGCAAGGAGCTGATCCAGAACAAATGTCTTAACCATTCGTCGATGATGACACCACTCATGAATATGATCAGAAATGTGAGTAGCATTAGTCTATTTGAAATTAGTCAAGATTTATGTTCCAGTTTCATATCTGATGGGTAACTGGAAATGAGTAAAAAATATAGTAGCTAGGGCTGTGAAATTATCAAAATAAGCTCTAGGTAATTCAATGTACCATTTTTCAACCAGACTTGTGAGCATACGTTGGAAAAGACGTAGTCAAACATAATCATCATTCAGAGAATTCGATGAACACCATAAATGATAAGTCATAACATGAGTCCATGGATATTATCCAGGGTTTCCATTGAACTTATGAATATCCGAGGGTAATTTTTGAGGTAGCATCTGCCACCAAGGACCATAGTTGATTGGATCATTGATTAACCGATTTAAATCTGGTAACTCTAAAGTTGCAACAAAGGGCAACTGTCTATTAAGGTCAGGTTGAGCATAGTCAGGGTAAGATGGAATTTCTTGAGCAACAGGCCTTTGAGCACCAGCATAGGGAATCTGCTACTGGTAAACTAGATAGGGGTTGTTTTTCATTGCAAATGCTTGAGGATTCTATTGACCAAAACCTGGATATGATACTTGTTGAAAAAATGTTTGAGGCATTTGCACCTGTGGCTGCCAAGGGGTCTATCCACCAAGGTTATAACCAAAATTAACATGACTTGGATTCAGTTGATATGTATAACTCGGTTGTGGTTGTAACATCCCATAAAATGGTAAACCAACTTGTGAATAAATAATTCCTGATACAGGTTGTTGTAAATTAATCAAAGGATTTGGAGTCTGTGGACCCAACATTTGATGATATTGAGTTGAAGGACCTGCTTGATAAGTTAGATGATGTACAACATTTTGATTCTGTAACAAGGGTATAGATGTATTAACAAGTGGTAATGAAGTGGGTGTAACAGTTTGAACCAGTTGATACGAGTGTACTACCGTTTGTGGTTGGCTAGGTAGAGTGGGTTGTCTTTGACAAACATTCGTTTCAACATTAGATTGACCAAAAAGTGACAAAGTACTATCATATTGGGTGACCAAATTTTGTCCCCCAACATGAGGAGGATAATAAGACATAAAACATTGCTCTCCAAATGATGGGAGTCTAGTTGATATGGTACTTGAAGGAATAGAACCAGAAGGACCAATTTGATATTTCCCTAATGATGTGTATAATGAATCAAGTCGTTCAGTATTTACAATAGGATTACCAGTTAAAATACTGGATGATGACATTGGTAAAGTCCATGGATTGGAAGATGCACCAAAGAAAATTCCAGATAATGATTTTTAACTCGATGGGACCATAGGGCCTCCATGAAAATATGACTCTGGTGAAGTGGTAAACATCGACGGAGTAGCGAGGGCAGGAGCTGACATAATTGGAACAACATGCCCAAACGAAGATGTTGGCTCAGACATGGTTGTTTGACCAAATTTATACCCTTTTGAATTGACAATAATTTGAAAAGGAGGAAGATCAACAAAAGCAGAGGGTGTCGATTGAGAAAAAGACTCGTACAGGTAAAGGTCCCCCCCAAAATGGGTTGGAGTTAAAGGTGTAGTGTCTTGTGGGATTTTTTCAATCACAATTAAATCAAGTGGAAAAATTTTATCTTCAGGCCCAAATCATATTTCAGGTGGTTGATTGTGTGATATGGGAGATTCAATAGCTATAGAAATTTGTGGGATGAACAAGGTAGGAGCAACTTCCAGTTGTTCGACTTCAGGATTCAAATGTTCTGGCAAAGAAGAGACATGATATGGATCAATTTGTGGTTGAACAACGTCAGGTCCAGGAGGTATGGTCTCATTGATTGGATGGATCATCACCACAGGTAGTTGTGAAGACTCTGTTTCGACAACAGTAGATGAACCAAGATGTGTAGAAAAAACTTGGGCTACTCTGGTTTATGGGAAAATTATGTTTCACCAGAGGTACGAATTGTACTTGATTCGGCAGATTGTGATCGCCTTCGCTTACCAGAAGTAACTTTTGGTGGTATAGGTGGTTTTAAAGCTAATCTACGCAAATGATAGGGGAAATTATTTTGTTCTTCCATTATTACTGATTAATTTTAACCAAAAACAAATAAACAAAATAAAAGGGTAATGCTAGGCAAAAGGATTTACCAAGAAACTGTGAATTGTAGAATACCTCCTGGCGAACCAAGAAGTATAGGCAGGAAATCTCCCTGAATGTTGTGTTCAATGTATCACAATTTAAAAGGAAACCGACTCGGTTCACTATGGATGGATAACACCTAAATTTTTCCTCCCAAATATACTCGAACGTACGTGGAGGCCCAAGTCCATATTAGCACTATCTGATGCGAAACCGCACAGTGAGAGCACCCCTTTATACTTATCATACTGTAACACCGCCTGATATACTCGAAAGTACGTGGAAGAGCTACAATATACTTACGTATTTTGAGTGAGGTATCACACTCGGAATGTATCGCAGACAGGTTAACAACAACTGCTATGTTTTACAATGCCAAAAAACGTCTCTAGCCTAGACCTTCTAAATGTTATTTTTATGGTTCCAATGCTTTGTTAGGTGAATTGAGATTAATTTTATGTTGATATTTCTTACTATTTGTCTTTCAAAGGTTCACCACGATGATGTATTATAAAATTCCTAAAATGCAACTAAAAATGATAAGCAATCTTTCACTTTTAGCTCTTCAATGAAAAACCTGGCTACTAAGGAAGAGAGAAAATAATTTGTGAGAAAACAAATCAATGATCACAAACTAAATGAAAATTTCTTAATGTTCCTTTTTTCAAAACACACAAAAATCCTACATGCAAATGCAGGTTTTTCTTTTCAGTTTCCTTATTGTTATGAATGCAAAAAATAAACTAGGTGCACTAAATCAACAATTCAAATGCCTTTTACTTTCAAGAAGTTAAGAATACAAACAAAAATTTCTCTTTTAAAGGAAAAATGAGGATTTCAACAACAATTTCTCCTATAAAGGAAATGAATATTTTACGACAATTTCCTATTTCGAAAGAAAATGATTCTTAATGCGACCATAAAAAATACTTTAAAATCAACTTGTTAACGATAAAGAAAAGCTTTTTTAAACAAACATTGAACACATTTTTAGTCAAAGGAGGAAGAAGTGTATAGAGTTACTGGTCAATATGAGGATCAAACTTTTCAAAACACATTAAAAAACAAACTGAAGCAAATTGCAAAGGAAAATTCAAAGTAACCTGGGTTGTTTTAGGTGTCAACACAGTCTCCAAGGGGAGACAGTGCTCTGCAATGTAGGCCTGAAAGGGAGACGGTGCTATGCAAAGCACTGTGTCCTGTTTAAGGGTGTTTTTGGCATAGTGTATAAGGAAAAACACTACCGTTTAACTCACTATATTTGAAAATTTGGCTTTGAAAAACTTTAATCTTTGTGTGTAACAACTACTAGGTGGATGAACAAAGCAAATCAAAGGCTAAGTCACCTATATCTAAGATAAATTCTCCCCAGCAGAGTCGCCGTTTTCTTGGGCCAGAATTGTGAATTACAGATAAAACACGCTTCCCTAAACAGATGAAAATCTAGAACAACAGATTAAAGACTATATGAATACTTTTCCTAACTTAGAATAGACACACAGAAAATATTAGAGGCTTACTTGTAATCCAAGTGCTTGTAAATGGCTCCTTCTGTCACTTCCGTTGTAGCTTCAAATTCAAGCGGTTTTTCGGAAAAATGATTCCTGCAAGAAAGAACACTAAAACAGCAGAAGATAGCAATAATACAAATGTATATTCTATTTAGTTAGCTAAATCAGTAAAGCATAAACAATATACATCAACTAAGATCTTTCAATATGGAAAATCAAAGCAAATATAGATGCATATAGGGAAAAGTAAGCTATATTATTTATTGATGATAGAATGAGAGGTTACAACCAAATGACTGATTTTAAGTGACCCTTCTAGCAAAGATCCTCAGCCCAATTATAGTATAAATCTCTCCAGCAACTGTTACACAAATCTAACTATCAATTGAAAATCCTCCAACATTTCTCTACTCAAATTCTTCCTTCTCAAACACTCAAATATGTGTTTGATTTATAGATGAACTAAAGGTAGTTTTGCGATGAATGAATTTCCAATAATATGCAAGACATGTTCCTAGTCATGTAGATGTCAAATGGGCACTTGGATTCGAAGCTTGACACATGTGAACTCTTCTAGAAGGCACTGGCCAAGTGGAGATTCCAGAAGAATGAGAATTTTGCTCCCAATGTGACCAACACACCCATAGATGTCAGGAAGTGCTTTGCAGAGCAGCCTTGCATGGGGCTACCTGTATATGCAACTCACTTAGTCCCCTTAGACGTAGCATTGGTGAGCTCCCACATGCTATATAATAAACTTCAAACCTTGGAAACCTTTGCTTGATGAAAGTCATGCTTGATTTGTCTTGTTCTTGCCTTAGGGCATGTAGCAACTTGAAATGATAGGGAATGATAGACCCTTAGTCATTGGTCCTGGAGATGATGCCCAATTAACCAGGTCATTGGGAACGATGCCAAAATTTACCTATAACATATGGTTTCCCATTAGTTCATTTGATTCTTTCTCATTCGCAATCTCATCCTACATTTCATTTGACCTACTACTTTGTAATCAGATATCTCTCGTAACCTCACTCCAGTGTGTTCGTTAGACCTCATTGAGGTGAATTGACTACTACTCATTATTGAGCCATATTTTATCATCAACTCTTTGTTTCATAACCATCCGCGCACCAACTCACCTTTCCCATTGAAATTCTCTAACTCTCGCATCCTCACTTCACTACTCTCTTCCTCGTTAATCTCCTTTTGCAACTCCTCATTTCCTTCTTCATTTGCTCACATCAAATTCAACCATCATTCATTAGTTATATATACTTATTCAAAATTTATTCAAATTTATTTTTATCTTTTGTGCCCTTCATGGTTATTTAGTCCTTTGAGCTCTCATATTTTCCAAACCCATTACTTAATGAAAATTTTTACACCGCCATGATAAAAAGAAAAATTTACTAGGAAACCACTTTTCCTTAATGAACAATCCTTGTATATTTTGTGTTCAAAAATCCCTCTCAAAACCCCTTCTCCTTTTCTTTTGAGTACAACTAGTACAATTCATGGGATATTTGTTTTTTGATTATCAAATTTTTTCGTTTCCCTCATCTATTTCCCTGAAATTGGTTTTGTCCAAGGAAGGAGGAGGAATGGTGCGTCCATGCTCTTGTAATTCTAATTTGATACACTTGGTTGAACTCAAGAAATTAGATTCATGGTGCTCCAATCACGGTGATTTCCTTTTACAGAAGGAATTTTTTAGTTGAACTCAAGAAATTGGATTCTTGGTGCCTCCAATCTTGGTGAATTCATTTTACAGAGGGAATTTGTCACTTCAAAACTATTCTATACTAGATAAATGAGGCGCTCAAGAGGTTTTATGTTCAAGATTCCATGGAGGAAGATGAAGCCAAAGCCATGGGTGATAATATGTTGAATATTTTGTTGATTCTCCTCCATTCATGAGTGATTCCTACAGACAAAAAGCTATCTTGCAGCATGTCTACCATGCCCAGAATTCAAAACTTGATGCTAATCCAAATGTAATGGGAATTGTCCAACACATTATAGTTATTTGTAAGAACCATGGGATAACTATCACCAACCAGTGAATTGATATAGATTAAAAATAATTTATGCACACTTCAAACCCTTTTGTGATTACAACTTGAGATGTCATAGGTGTGGGTGCCTCTGCTACTTTGCTAGTCTTTAAAAATGAATTGAGATTCACCAACTGCAATATAGATTCTCTATGCAGTGTTGGATGATCTACCAAGTAGGGCAGAAGACAATGAGGTTACATTGGCGAGAAAGGTATTAATTTCTTAAAACCTATAGTCATAAAACGAAAGGAAATTGGGGTGATAGGGAGGTTTTTCAATCCTTGAATATCTATTTTTTAGATAAAATGTAATATCTATTTCTAAATTTTCAAATATTGAGTTTACAAACTTCAGGGAATGGCTGCTCATATGCAACATGTTATGTAAACAATATAAATTGGGGTTATTGGGAGCTTTTTCTAGCCCTGAATGCTAAGATAAAATTTTCACTAGGTATCTGAATTTGAAGATTTTTGCTTTAACTTCTTTGGCTCATGGCTGTTTAGATGAAATATGGTATAAAAACATAATATAATTGCGGTGATTGGGAGCTTTTTGTAGCCCTGTATTTTTAGATAGAATTTTTTGTGAATTTTTATATTTATGGAATTTGGGTTTAGGAGCTTTGGTTATGGTGTTTAGATGAAATATATTTTGAAAAAAGGATTGAATGGGGGCAATTGTGAACTTTTTCTAGAACCAACTGTTTAGATAGAATTTGTAGTGCATCTCTCAGTTCTGAAGTTTTGATTTAACAGCTTTGGGCTATGGCCATTTAGATGAAATATTTAATGAGAATATACTAGAACTCATGTGATTAGGATCTTTTCCTAGCTCTGGCTATTTAGATAAAATTTGTAATGTGTTTTTCAATTTCCGTATAATGGGTTGAAGAGCTTTCAATCATGGCTGTTTAGATGAAATATGTACAAAAGAAAGTAGAATTGTGATGAGGGGCAGTACTTTCTAGTCCTCACTATTTAGATAAACTTCACTAGGCATTTATAATTTTGTAGAGATTGACTATGAAAAATTTGGGTCATAGCTATATAGCTTAAGTATGTTATGAAAAAAAAATTGTGGTGATTGAGAACTTTTTCTAGCCTTGATTGTTGATAAAATAGGTTTCATATTTCCAAAATATGCAGAGACTGGGTTTAAGAGATGTGGACCATGGCTATTGAGATGATGTGTTATACCTTTATATATGTTTAGGGATTGGGTTTAAGAGTGTTTTCTTCATAAAAAAACAACCTTACATATTCGAAAATGGATACAAGATAAGGTTAAATGAGATACCTCCAACTAGAACCAAAATTAGATATATCATTCGAGGGTGGATAGATGAAAATCCAAGTATTAAAGACCTCAAATAAGTGTATGTTTTTTAGGTTCCAAACACAATGATAATACTGTGTTTGTGGCTTGAGAAGGCTGATGCTGTGAAAGAGAAACTAGATAATATTCATCCTGAAGTACTTATTTTTATGTCTAAAATAAGAAAGTTGTATGTTCATGATAATAATGAAGACTCCACACTGAGTTGGGTTAATGCAATCCGTCTTTCACGAGAAAAAAAATTTATAACTACCAAGAATGAAAACATTCAATCATTTATTCGTCACAATTAAAAAGAAAAATCACTTATGGAGATATTCACTTCAACTTGTCATGTAATTAAAACTCTAAAAAGGAGTTCTTGAGATGGAGAAATTTTCATAAGGAGCAGGCACATATTTCTTCCTTCCCATCACATATTAGAGTGAAAACCCTTGACTAGAGATAAGCTTGAATAAAATTGATTTCTAAACCACTTTCAATGGAATATTTACTATTTGCAAGGCTTGATACATCATATGAGCTACCCAATTCTATTGGCATGGGATTGAGAGGGCCATGATGAATGAAGAAACTTAGTGAATAGTCAATTAAATAGTTATGATAGCATGGTAAAATTTTTACTACAATTTCTAATCCCTTTTGTATTCTTCTAGGCAGTTGAAATGCCATTTTTGATGGATTGAAATATTGTCATGGATATAGGCACATAAAGAAATTTGTAACAGGAAAACTACTGGATGGTTAGTGTATAAAATACATTTCAGTGCTAGCATCAAAAAGTCCCTTGCGGATTTTTTTTCGTGCGCGCAGGTTTCTTGAACCTCTGCTCTGCCTGCCTCTTCACGCTTTGATTGCGCCCGGGCTGCTGGCCACTCCAGCGCGCCCCAACTCCTTCTAGCTCAGCCTGCTCAGGGCCAGATCCAGCCATGGAAGATCGCAGGGCTCCTAATCCCCCTCTGCCTCTGGAGGTTTCTTCTTTTAGAGTAATGATTTCAGTTGCTCCCAAGCGCCCTCCGTTATTAAATCAGCAGAAATTTTTGAAAAAAATGGATTCAATCCCCACCGTGGCCCTTCCAGAAGAAGACACCTGCAAATCGGCATTGAATCTGGTGGAGAGAGGACTCATAGGTCAGTTCACGGGCCTCTGGACCTCTCCCAAATTAGTTGAGGACTGGACTCAAAGGAACTGGAAGCCTCTGATCAAGGAGGGGTCAAAAGCTACTTCGTAGGTAATGGTTTATTTTTGTTTGTTTTTGAAAACCCGGAAGACAAAGGATTAATCTTTAGAAACGGACCATACTTCATGGGTCCTAAGGGCCTTTATCTAAACAAATGGTCTCCAGATTTTGACCCCACCCAGGATGTTCCCTCGGCTGTCTCGGTCTAGGTTAGACTCCCTCATTTGCCTCTCCACTGCTGGAATCAAAAATCCCTCCAGATAATAGGTAATTCTTTGTGAAAATACATAGACCAAACGGCACAAAAGGATTAGTAATCATGCGCACGCATCTGCGTGGAAGTGGACCTCGAAGAAGGACTACCAGAAGAAATCAAACTCATCATTGCTGGGTGGACGCATGTCCAAGAGCTAGACTATGAACAACTGCCATTTAAATGCAGGCATTGTCACGGGCACGGTCACTTTGCAAAGCACTGTAAGAATAAGGCTGAGGAACAAGTAGATAAACAAAACGGGGAACAATGGACCCTAGTCCAGAAAAACACAAACTCAAAAAAAGGCACAAGTAAAGGAAATATGACTGGAGGCCATTCAAGCTACAAAAGAAACCAAGAAGCGGAAGCAACACCAAATGGACCAGAAAGAGATCAGGTCAACCAAGTCAACTCAAATAAGGAGAATGAGGAACAGGCTGTCCCCTTACCTCCAAACAAAGAGGGAGAGGCAACAACACAGATGGAGGTAATTCAAGGCAGTCCCACCAATCCTTCATACGCAGAAATAGCAAGGAAAAAACATGTGGATAGCTCTAGTTCTTCTGAGGATGAAACCTATGAACGCCCTTCCAAAAAAGAAAGAAGGAAATCTCAAAAAGAGAAGAGGGAAGAATAGGCAGAAAGACTCAAGATTCAAGGAATTCAGTCCACAATAGAAATGTCTATTGGGTGAAATACTAGACCAAGGCCTTCCAAGGGAGGTCCCAATCCCCCTCTTGGTAAATAATGAAACTCGTCTCTTGGAACTACAAAGGTCTAGGGAACCCCTCTAAAATAGAAGCAGTCAAGGACCTACTGAAAGCTGACCCCTTAGATATTCTCATGCTCCAAGAGACCAAAATAGAAGAGAAAGCCCTTCTAGAGCTAGGCAGATCAAAGTGGAACAAAAGAACAGGAATAACAGTCAATTCAAGGGGAACCTCTGGAGGATTGGCAACACTTTGGATGGATGACCTCTTCTAGCTGATAAAATCCCATGAAACCCAACACTGGATATATACGGAGTTGAAGCACAAGGAAAGTAAGTTGTCCATTTCTCTCTTCAATATTTATGTTCTGGTTACTTATTCAGAAAAACGAGAATGCTGGGATACACTTGTGGCCTTTCTAGAGCAGTCTTCTCCCAGCAACATCATACTTGTCATGGATCTGAATATTGTTTTCAAAGCAAAGGAAAAGAGGGGGGGTTCTAGTTCCAGAGGCCCTATGCTGGCCAAGGTTGAGGAGATCTCCCAACTCTGGGACCTTTTATATTTGAGGCCCATCCATGGCATTTACACTTGGTTAAATAATCGGGTTGGATTGGAGCACATATCTGCTTGATTAGACCACTTCTTGGTGCAAAGTTCCATTTTGATGAACAAGAAAATAACTTCCAAAATTTTGCCTACACTCTCCTCAGACCATAAGCCGATTCAGCTCCACCTGGAAGATGAAGAAGACCTAGGACCGTTACCTTTTTGATTCAGCCCGCTCTGGATTGAGAGAGGTGGATTCTTTGAGACTGTCAAGGTAGCATGGGCCAAACCAATCTTGGGATCCTCCAGCTACATCTAGGAGAAAAAGCTGAAAGCTACAAAGCATGCTCTGAAGGATTGGATTAATAATTCGGAAGCCAATCCCATCAATTAGAGAAAAGAGGCAGTGTAGTCTCTGATGTCACTGCAAACTGATATGGAGAGTAAAGATATTACATCAGAGTTGCTAGATGAAGAAATAAAAGCGCAAAGAGAAACGTATCAGTATTTTCAAATGGAAGAAGAATACTGGAGGCTTAAATCTAGAAGCCTATGGTTGAAGGTCAGGGATCGGAACACTCCCTTCTTCCACCGGCAATACAGAGCGAGACTGTCATGGAATTAAATAGCATAAATCAAAACAGCTGAGGGTCAAGTTTGTAAAGGATTCAATCAAGTCAAAGCCGCTGCTGAAAATCACTACAGGAATCTATACAGAGAAGAAACTCAAAGCAATGATGAGGAGGCGGCTGAATTTATCTCCATTATCCCTCCCCTCATCAGTCCTGAAGACAATTCAATCCTCTTCAAACCTATTTCCAAGGAGGAAATCATAAAAGTTATTTGTTCCATGGAAGCAGACAAGGCCCCTAGGCCTGATGGATTCAAAATCCACTTCTTCAAATCCTGTTGGCACATTATCAAGGCTGATCTGCTTAAAATGATAAGAGGATTCATGAAGAAATCTAAGATTGGTGGAGGAACCAAGTCCACTTACCTGGCTTTAATCCCCAAGGAAACCAATCCAGACTCCTTTGCTAGATTTAGACCCATCTCGCTGTGCAATTCTTATTATAAAATTCTGGAAAAACTTCTAGCAAATTGGATCAAGCCACTGTTAAAAAGAATGATCTCCAGCTCTCAAGGTGGCTTTGTGGAGGGTAGGAACATTCTGGACAACTTTATCCAAGTTCAGGAGACAATAGACTCAAGAAAACAGCGGAAGGAGAGAGGTATGTTGATAAAACTAGATATGGCAAATGCTTTCGATAGAGTAAATCACAACTTCCTTTCCAAGGTCCTGCTCACCTTTGGTTTTTCAACACACTTTGTTCAATTAATTAAAGCCTGTATTGATAGTCTGTGGATTGCTTCGTTAGTTAATGGCAGACCAACTAACTTCTTCCAAGCTCAGAGAGATATCAGGCAGGGATGCCGACTTTCTCCCTTCCTGTATATCTTAATGGCAGATTCCTTTAGTTGAAAGCTTGCTGCTGAAAGATCAGTTGATAATATTCCGGGTCTCAAACCTTCCAATGGAGCTGAACCAATGAACCACGCTCTCTTTGCCGATGATTCTCTTGTCCTCAAAAGAGCTTCCATCAAAATAGCTAGAACATTCGACTCAGTCCTCATAAAGTATTGCAGAGTTTCAGGTGCCTTAGTTAATGAGAGTAAGAGCAAAGTCTACAGCTAGAATATATATCAACATGAACTCTCCGCAATCACTGCTCTCCTCAGATTCAAAGGTCAAGCAAATTGGGACAGGTTTAAATATCTTGGCCTCCCCATAACATCTGGAGTTAACAAGAGATCTCTATGGAGTGATATAATCTCAAAAATCAAATCCAAAATTGCTGCGTGGGGAGGCAACTGGTTGACTAAGGGAGGTAAAGTAATTTAATCAAATCCCTGTTGTCTGTGCTCCCAATTTTCCAAGTTGATTTTCTCCTTGCGCCTAGAAATGTGATGGAACAGATCTCCAAGTTGCTCAGAGATTTTCTTTGGCAAGGAGGGAAGGGTAACGAGAAAAAAATGCACCTGGTTAACTGGGATGTGGTAAAAAAACCACTAACAGAGGGCAGGCTGCAAATTAGAGATCCCACGCTTGTCAATCTAGCGTTGGGAGGAAAGATTTTGTGGAAGTTGATCCACGAGCCCTCTCATCCGGTCAGTGTAACCTTGCGCTCAAAGTATGGACCCAATAACGCACTCACCAATCTTCAGAACACAAGCGCAAAAAATAGCATGAAGGCTTGGAAATTATGTTGTAAAAGCAGCAAATTTTTCAAAAAATTAGTCTACAGGATACTAGGAAACGGTAAGCGTACAAATTTGTGGCTTGATAGTATAATGGGAAGTGAACCATTAGCTGAGAATGATGACATTGCAGACATTAGGAATTGGCTGGAGCGTGCTGGATTAAGCAGACTTAATGACATCTCGAGATGGGATTAGCATGGAGACTTGAATGGATGGGATTTCCACGGAGTGCCAGCACAGTATTCTCATCAACAAGCAATGCTAGTCGATCTATTGGAGGACGCTGCTCCTGTTTGTAGATCCAAAAAAGATAGTTGGGGCTGGGGAAAAACTAGAGTTTATACCACAGCAGTTGGTTATAAAGCATTACAGGTCTTTAGAAATAGCAGTCAAACTCCGGAGTTCTGGAAAAATGTTTGGGAACCTATTTCCCTTCCAAAAGTAAACTTCTTTTGGACCTTGGTCCATAATAAGCAGCTTACGGGAGATAATATGGAAAAAAGGAACATAGCAGGGCCTCACAGATGCGCACTATGCAGCAATAACTTCAAAACATCCCAACATCTTTTCATGGAGTGTAGATTTGCTGAAGAGGTTTGGGTTCTCATTTTACAGGACTTTCAGATCCCAGCCCCTAAGAAAAACTCTATTGCAGATCTCTTTGCCTCTTGGAGTCAATACTATTCCCATCGAATCCCTTCCAAATCTTTCTGGCATAGAATCTGGATAGCGCTCCCCAATTATGTATGCTAGCAGATTTGGTTGGCCCGCAATCAGAGGATTTTTAAAGAGCTGCTATATACCCCTCTGCAGGTAGCTGCAAAAGTTAAGTCCTTCCTCTTGGAAGTGGCCCAATATCAGTGTTTTAAAGAAGATAATTTTCTATTGCTTGAAGAAAAGAGATGGCTAGGAATGCTAGTGACACACCCACGTAAGTATCTTCAACCCCCCCAAAGTGACAACCCAGAATGGTGCATAAGATATGAGGATGATTTTTTTCAATCTTGGTGGAGGTCTCAAAACTTATCCACTGTCTTTTTTGACGGGGTGTCCAAGGGGAACCCTGCTGCTGTCGGTGTGGGTGGTGTTATCTACTCTCCTAGTGGGTCTTCCAAATATTGGTTCTGCTGGGGAATAGGTAAGAAATCCAACAATCATGCAGAGATCCTTGGGCTTCTAAAAGCTTGTCTTATTGCAAGAGATAAAGGTATCAAAGTGCTCCAAGTCTTCGGTGATTCAGAGCTAATAATAAAAAATATCAACATGGAGACTCCGTTCAGCAATGCCAGCCTTAACAAGATATTGAACAGATTGAAGAGAGTTCTTCTAGACTTTGACAAGTGAAAATTTTACCATATTCTGAGAAAGTCAAACAGTGAAGCTGATAAGATGGCAAACAAAGGCAGCTTGCTCATGAAAGGGTAGCTCATTGTCAACAATGTTAGCACTATTCAAATGCCCTGAAAGTTGTAATAGCTCATTAGAAGCAGTAGAAAGAACTCCATTTTGTAATAAGGGCTGCCTCGGAAAAGGCCCATAATATTTACAATATAATAAAATCCATACCCGTTACAGTTAAAAAAGAAAAGAAAAAGGTCCCTTGTGGATATTTAAGAATGTTAGGGTGACAGATTTAATGGATAGGCCTTAATTCAAAGATGGATTTGTTCAAGTCCTTGACTATTATGAGTTCCATTTTAGAAAATAAAAAAAATTGAATTCCATGAATACTATTCACAGTTCAATATCAAAATCAATACGCCAAGCGAACACATCACAACGTGGGCCCAACAAGCAATCCCAGGCAATAGCTTATACCTCCCTCCAACCAATGGCTTCTGCTGTAATGCTTTTCTTTTATCAATTTCTGGCCTGTCATTCTAACTTCAATCCAAACAATATAATATATACCAATAATGGGTTGAAATATCCCTTTAATATTATGTACGTAGGTCTAACATTAAGCTATATCTAGTTCTATAAAGACATGCCTAAAATTCAACTATTTGTGTTGTAAGGAGTTTGCAAACAACAAAGAAGATTTCCATGGCCATGTTTTTTAGAAATTTAGTAGGAAAAGCTAAGGGATCAATTGTAACTCCATTTTTCTTAGCTATGTATGTTTAGCTACATGTGGTTTCACTATGGTGTGATTGGTCCAAGCCAGTTTCACTCTGATTCATAATCCTTGGTGGTAATGTTTAGTACACAAACAATACAACCTCAACAAAAAAATAGGCAGTAACTTAAAAGGGAGTAATAATTTATCCAACATACTTATATACAGAGTTCAACCCTTTTAAGCTCAATTAGTTTCATGCCACAATGAATTATAGAAAATTAAATAACATCTCTACACAAAAACTGTCTATATCAGGAGAATTTTCCAAAATAGTTTAGCTATTTGCAAGAACTGCAGGATAACAATCATCGACTGATAAATTGATACAGAGTAGAAATAATTGATGCACATTTTAAACCCTAGTTCCATTTTGAGACACATTCCTTTCTTGACAAATTCATTTTTTTGAAAAAATAAATATTATGATTTATAATCTTGAAACTTTATTTGTACTAGTTGGCTTCGTTGTATTAGTCCATGGAAGTTTTTCCTATTCCATTACCTCTTGGCATCTAAGCAGGACTTAAATAGGATTATTTTAGATGACATTTATAGATAGAGTACATTACTTCTCCTCCAGTGGGCCTTAGAACTATGATGGATTTTTACAAGGAGCACTTCATGCATACATAGGGTTGGATGCATGCTCTTGGATTTTTCTTGGCCGTTTTAAGGTCTCCCATGAGAGAAACAATAACATAATCAGCGCCAGCCTTTCTAGTAAAACGTGTTCACCTTATCTAAAATTTTAGTTATCTGAAATTGCGGTTATAAGGAAAGACAGACTGGAATTGTGAGATTTGGGAATTCTTCAAATCTATTAAATTTTCCTTTGATTTTTAGCAGAGTAGAATCCCACAAGGCAGAATTTTTATCTCCATCTGTGATATTGTTTGCTAGTTTAGCTGAATTGGGTATATCTTCTCATATAATTAGAATACCCATTTTTTGTTATCTGTTGGAAGAGGTAACAACCATATTGCATTTTTTTTTTATGCTTCTTTCCTGGTTTTTGTTTGGGTTTTTTTTATTTTGTGAGTTTTCGTTTCCATTTTGTTACTATATGAGGTCATTAAAATATGATTTATATTGTCTTTGAATCTTCCCTCTATAAGCTATGCTCTACATCTTAGCTGGAAGATTTTTTGAATTCATTCAAGTGGAATCTAATGGATCTTCAAAACTAAGTTGATTGTGGTTGTAGGAAAAATTCAATGTTGAGACCAACCATTATTTCTGCATATGGATGGCACTACCATTGAATCAAGTCATTGTTAGCGCATATGGATATGGTTCCTCAGCTTCTGCATAAGGATATTATTTTGAATCAACTTTGAACCCAGTGGATATTGATCATTCCTCCCTTCCATGAGAATGGTGGTTACCTAACATTCGTATTGTGTTGGGTGTTTGATTTGATTTTCATGTTTCAAATTGTAATATTGGGGGTTTGGTTTCATTGGCATATTTCAAATATACCATTCGTTGTTAATTTGCAATTGGATCTGCATTGTTATATAAGGTGGTCATCTGAGTATGTTTTTTTATTCAGAAGGGACAAGGAATTTATTGGGCGCTAACAGATTGAGTTCTACAATATGCTGCATTTCTGGAATGATATTGTTGTTGGTATCTTTATCCTTCTAGTATTCTCTCAATTTTTTCCAGAAAAATATCTTTTGCAGCAACTAGACTTTGTACATTAGGCATCTGAATAAATTTTGTTCTCTCAAAAGAAAAATCTTTTATTGGGTGCTAGCGTATTGAGTTCTGCAATATGCTCCATATAGGTTTCTTTGATATCGTTGTTGGTGTTCTTTCTATTCCAGGCTTTTGTCACATCATTCCAGAAAATATATGTTTGCATCTACTGGACAAAATTGTAAATGCATTTTTTCCATGTATTAGTGAACTAGCCTGAATGATTGTTTGTTTCTTGATTGCTATGATATTGTTCAAAACCATACTCATGTACATCAAAGTATTGTTGAATTATCATTGTCTGTTTTCCCAACTAGGAGATTTCTCTACTATCATTGATGTCTATCATCATCATGTGCTATTGTTAAAGGCTTTCATGGGATGATTTATGCAAGAGGAGTTTAGTAATTTGGAATTAAATTTGAAATAAATTTGGTCTCTGGGAGTTTTAACCTTGAGAACCAGATGACATACAAAGATGATTTGGAGAAGAAAAACACAGTTGACAATTGAGATGTGAAGGAGAATCTTTTCCAAAAAAATTAGTCGGTGTAGCATATCAAAATCTAGTTGTCCTAGTGGTAAAGGGGAAAAAATTTCAAATATTCACTCCTTCCAAGGGAGTTACCTTGTTGCAATACTTTGTACATCTATTGTTGCCTTAGGGCCTATAGAGTTTGGATTCTATGTAACCTATTTTTCTTATTTCTTATTTTTCTTCTCAACCTTTGTCTTGAATACCTTTCAGTCTTCAAAATAGGGAAGGGTTGATTAAATTTCTCATGATTCTAGAAATGTAATGTTGTAATAGGTTGGATATTCATCACCTACTTAAAATGGGATCATTGATGATCTTGGTTTAACCTTGTCTCAGGTATGCTTTCACTATTAGATGATTTTTAAGGGCATGTATTTTTGTCAAATGTTTAGGATAAATACATAGACAATCATACATCTCTTAAGAAATTCATCAGCCTATTTAATATCTATTTTGGTGCATTTATTGTTTTCCAACAATATCAATTCCATAAGCTCTAAATTCTACCACAAAAAATTCAATTGTTGCCTACTGCGTTAAAGTGTTTAGTATTTCCCAACGGGACTATAGAAAGGACCATTGTGGCCTAAAACATGTTTAATTCTGTGTCAGTTCTCTTTATTTGGATCCTTGTCAAACATGGGAGCCATGGTGGGTGCAATAGTCAGTGGACAGGTTGTTGATTATATTGGACGGAGAGGCATAAGTGCCCTTAATACTATATATATCAAGTTCCAACCCTATCATTGCTCAAGAAGACTTGGATTTAGGTTAATTGCTATTTTTTGTTTTTGATATTATAAATCTTTATTTCAAATAGATATCAGCTTGTTATGGGGACAATCCAAGTAGTCCCCTCATTTATGCAGTCTTAATAACATTTTTTTTTTATTTTTCCCTACAGATTTCATTCTTTTGATTCAGTTTGGTAGGATTAATCTCTTCTATGTTTGTATGCAGACATTATTAGTGGCTTCCATTCCAAATATTATTGGGTGTCTTGTCATTTTTTTTTGCAAAGGAAAGTTAAACTACCCTAAAGAAGGGTCTTGTCTAGAAATTAAATAGTTTCTGGCTAATTTGGATTCTAAATTGGAAGCCAATTTTTTATTTGATCCTTCTATTGTTGCAAGATTATTTATTTTTATACCAGGGAATACTGTTCACATGGTTTGGAGTTGGGATCATCTCATTTTCTGTAAGTAAGACCTTTATGACAAGTTTGGGAAAGGGCTATTTCTCTTTGTTTTCAAAGTAAGGAAAGTGAAGTGAGTCATTGGGTTCGTTGGAGAAAAATATAAAAAAATCCGTGAGAAAATATTTTGGGTTTTGTGTACCTGAGGAAAGGACAGATAAAGGGCCTTTTTGGCATGTGCCTTCCACTTTGCGAAAACACCCTTGTGTCTTGCAACTACAAAAACCCCTCTTTTCATTGTTGTCATGTGCCTTTAAGTTAATAGTGAGAAAGAAAAATCTTTATTATATAGGTTACAATAAAGTTGATTCAATCCGCTTTATGAATGTGAGATAGACAAAAATACACATTAAAGTGAAATAATACATCAAGTACATAAAATAAACTAAATTCCATTTGGCTTTATTGGTGTCTAAGTCTAGTACCTAATTGACCATTATTGAAAAATGAACTAATATTTTCTTTAATAGCCTCCCTTAATGGTCAATATACTAAATGCACCTAGCTTATCCCATAATTTTACATATTTTTCAAGACCCAAACCCTTGGTGAGAATGTCTATAGTTTGATACTTTATAAGACAATACTACAATTTGATAGATCCATATTCTGCAAGATATGTGATAATGTGGTAATATACCTCAACATGTTTGGTATGCTCGTGAAAGACCAGATGCTTGGAAAGTTTCATCAAGCCTTGGTTCTCACATCATAGGGGTGTTGGCTATGTTTTTTGCATTTCAATGCATCCTCTTGAGTGAAACTACCTAGCATGCTTCTTTCACTACTCCTCGATATTCTTCTTCTGTTGACAAAAGGGCTTGTGCATGTTGCTTCTTGCTGGTCCATGTGATTGTATCTATGCCAAGGCTAACAACATATCCAAAAGTGCATTTTCTATTACCAAGAGAACCTTCCAAATCTGAATTTGTACACCCACAGAGGTTAGGGTATTTGCTTCTGTTCTAGAAAATGCCAATGTCAAGTGTCCCTTTCACATATCTCCACACTCACTTTGATATTTTATAGTGATATACCTTTGGCATTATCATGAATCTGGAAATGAAGCTCAAATCAGGTCTAGACACTCTAAGTTATATCAAGATACCAACTAGTTTCATGTACATTGACTCATTGACTGCCTTATAGTCAGTTTTGGTTGAAAGTTTCAAACCCTTTCTCCTTAGGAGTGGACGAGACTTTTCAATATGTCATTCTAAACTTGTCCAAAAAACTCCTAGAATATTTTTTTGTGAGACAAAAATGTTGTTACCTATTTTCCAAACTTCTACAACTAGAGAGTAGTGTGGGAGGCCTAGATCTATCATGTAAAAAAAAAAAAATCTCGTATTGGATTTGATGTGTTATTGAACATGCTTCACTATGTATGATAATGATATCATTTACATGTATGAAGATAAATATGATATCATTACCAACTCTTTTCACATATAGGTTGGAATTTGAAGCACTCCACTGGAACCCCTGTTCATCCAAATACCTATCAATCTTGATATACCATGCCATAGGTGCCTATTTCAAACAATACAGAGCCTTCTTCTATCTACATACTAGATACTCCTTCCCTGAAACTTGAAAACAATATGGTTGATACATGTAGACTTCTTCCCTCAAATCTCCATTAAGAAATGCACTTTTCACGTAAATACAATGGGCCTTCCAGCCAAATTGTGCTAGTGTGGCTCGAACAAGTCAAATGGTGCTCATATTTTTTGTAGGAGCAAAGTTATCCTCATATTAAATGCCCCATTTCTAAGAAAATCCTCATGCAACCAACCATACTTTGTACTTGTCAAATTTACCATTTTCCTTGTACTTGATATTGTACATCCCTTTGCAGTCAATGGGTTTCTTCCCTAATGGAAGTGGTGTGAGATCAAAAGTCTGATTTTTCATCAAACTCTCATATTTTACCACCATGGATCTTTCCCAATTTGGTCTCCCTTGTGCTTCCTCAAACATTTTGACAAATAGATTTCATTAATATTGACTATGAGAGCAAAGTTGACTATGTTCGTTGTTTTCTATTTCCACTCAATAATCATCCCTTGATCATTTTTCTTATTCAAAAATATCTAATGGTGTTTTTCCATTACTTGGGTCTCTTCTTTTGATCCGCCTAATCCAAATCAGTATTTCCACCATGACCCGGACCACCTATATCTAGATCATAAATTACTAGTCTAAGAGACTCATCATGCTCAAAATCTTCCAGCCCCATTCAAGTGCAGCTACCTTAAGCTTGAAACCTAAATCCTCAACCCCTTCCAGCTTCTATGTAATTCAAAACTTAGGATAATTTTGGAAATTCCCAACCTCCTCATCAACAACATCACTATTGAAGCTTACCCTACCAGTGTCAATACCAATCAACCTATAAACGTTATAGTGTTGTTGTCTTCTATAATCATTAGCTTTTCTCTTTAGATCTAATTTGGTTATCTTCTTAGCTAGAATCCAAGTGTATGAAATAGAACAAAAAAATTTAATATGACTTACTTTTGAAAATACATAGACAATCATACATCTCTTAATAAATTCATGAAACTATTTAATATCTATTTTGGTGCATTTACTATTTTCCAACAAAATCAATTCCATAAGTTCTGAATTCTACCACAAAAAAATACAATTGTTGCCTATTGGGTTAAAGTGTTTAATATTTCCCAATGGGACTACAAAAAGGCCCATTGTGGCCTAAAACATGTTGAATTCTGTGACAATTCTCTTTATTTGGATCCTTGTCAAGTGTGGGAGCCATGGTGGGTGCAAGAGTCAGTGGACAGGTTGTTGATTATATTGGACGAAGAGGCGTAAGTTCCCTTAATACTATATATATATAGTTACAACCCTATCATTTCTCAAGAAGACTTGGATTTAGCTTAATTACTATTTTTTTTTTCATATTATAAATCTTTATTTCAAATAGATATCAGCTTTTTATAAGGACAATCCAAGTAGTCCCCTCATTCATGTGGTCTTAATAAGATTTCTTTTCTTTTTCCCTACGGATTTCATCCTTTTGATTCAGTTTGGTAGGATTAATCTCTTCTATATTTGTATGAAGACATTTTTAGTGGCTTCTGTTACAAATATTATTGGGTGTCTTGTCATTTTTTTTTTTTGCAAAGGAAAGTTAAACTACCTTAAAGAATGGTCTTGTATAGAAATTAAATAGTTTCTAGTTCATTTGGATTCTAAATTGGAAGCCAATTTTTTATTTGATCCTTTTATTGTTGCAAGATTATTTAATTTTATACTGGGGAAGATTGTTCACATGGTTTGGAGTTGGGGTCATCTCATTTTCTATAAGTAAGAACTTTATGACAAGGTTGGGAAAGGGCTATTTCTCTTTGTTTCAAAGTAAGAAAAGTGAAGTGAGTCATTGGGGTCGTTGGAGAAAAATATAAAAAATCCGTGAGAAAATATTTTGGGTTTTTTGTACTTGAGGAAAGGACAGATAAAGGGGCTTTTTGCATGTGCCTTCCACTTTGCAAAAATATTTTTGTGTCTTGCAACTACAAAAACCCCTCTTTTCATTGTTTTCATGTGCCTTTAATTTAATAGTGAGAAAGAAAACTCTTTATTATATAGGTTACAATAAAGTTGAGCCAATCCACTTTATGAATGTGAGATAGACTGAAATACACATTAAAGTGAAATAAGACATCAAATACATAAAATAAACTAAATTCCATTTTGCTTTATTGGTGCCTAAATCTAGTACCTAATTGACCATTATTGAAAAATGAACTAATATTTACTTTAATACCCTCCCTTAATGGTCAACATACTAAATGCACAAAGATTATCCCATAATTTTACATATTTTTCAGGACCCAAACCCTTGGTGAGAATGTTTGCAGTTTGATACTTTATAAGACAATACTTCAATTCGATAGACCCATCTTCTGCAAGATATGTGATGAAGTTGTAATATACCTCAACATGTTTGGTATGCTCGTGAAAGACCAGATGCTTGGAAAGTTTCATCAAGCCTTCGTTCTCACATCATAGGGGTGTTGGCTATGTTTGTTGCATTTCAATGCATCCTCCTAAGCCAAACTTCCCAGCATGCTTCTTTCACTACTCCTCTATATTATTTTTCTATTGAAAAAAGGGCTTGTGCATGATACTTCTTGTTGGTCCATGTGACTGCACTTATGCCATGGCTAACAACATATCCAAAAGTGGATTTTCTATTACCAAGATAGCCTTCCAAATATGAATTTCTATACCCACAAGGCTAGGGTATTTTCTTCTGTTGTAGAAAATGCCAAAGTCAAGTTTCCCTTTCACATATCTCCACACTCACTTTTCTATTGTATAGTGATATACCTTTGGCATTATCATGAATCTGGAAATGAAGTTCAAATCAGGTCTAGGGACTCTAAGATATATCTAGCTACCAACTAGTTTCTTGTACATTGACTCATTGACTGCCTTATAGTTAGCTTTGGTTGAAAGTTTCAAACCCTTTCTCCATAGGTGTGGATGAAACTTTTCAATATGTCATTCTAAAATTCTCCAAAAAACTCCTGGAATATTTTTTTGTCAGACAAAAATGTTGTTACCTATTTTCCAAACTTCTACAACTAGACAGTAGTGTGGGAGGCCTAGATCTGTCATGTAAAAATAAAATCTCGTATTGGATTTTATGTGTTATTGAACATGCTTCACTACGTATGATAATGATATCATTTACATGTATGAACATAAATATGACATCATTACCAACTCTTTTCACTTACATGTTGGGATCTGAAGCATTCCATTAGAACACCTGTTCATCCAAATACCTATCAATCTTCATATACCATGCCATATGTGCCTATTTCAAACCATACATAGCCTTCTTCTGTCTTCATCCTAGATGCTCCTTCCCTGAAACTTGAAAACAATATGGTTGATACATGTAGACTTTTTCCCACAAATCTCCATTAAGAAATGCACTTTTCACGTAAATACAATGGGCCTTCCAGCCAAATTGTGCTAGCATGGCTAGAACAGGTCAGATGGTGCTCATATTTGTTGTAGGAGAAAAGGTATCCTCATATTCAATGCCCCATTTCTAAGAAAACCCTCATGCAACCAACCATACTTTGTACTTGTAAAATGTACCATTTTCCTTGTACTTGATATTGTACATCCCTTTGCAGCCAATGGGTTTCTTCCCTAATGGAAGTGGTGTGAGATCACAAGTCTGATTTTTCATCAAACTATCATATTTTACTACCATGGCTCTTTCCAAATTTGGTCTCCCTTGTGCTTCCTCAAACATCTTGACTCATAGATTTCATCAATATTGACTATGAGAGCAAATTTGACTATGTTCTCTATTTTCTCTTTCCAATCAATAATCATCCCTTGATCATTTTTCTTATTCAAACATATCTAATGGTGTTGTTCCATTACTTGGTTCTCTTGTTGTGATCCTCCTAATCCAAATCAGTATTTCCACCGTGATCTGGACCACCTATACCTAGGTCATAAATTACTAGTCTAAGAGACTCATCATGCTCAAAATCTTCCACCCCCCTTCAAGTGTAGCTACGTTAAGCTTGACACCTGAATCCTCAACCCCTTCCAGCTTCTAACTAATTCAAAACTTAAGAGAATTTTGGAAATTCCCAACCTCCTCATCAACAACATCACTATTGAAGCTTACCCTACCAATGTCAATATCATTCAACCTATAAACCTATAAACCTTATAGTTTTTTTGTATGCTATAATTATTAGCTTTTCTCTTTAGATCTAATTTGGTTATCTTCTTAGCTAGAATCCAAGTGTAGGAAATAGAACAAAAAACTTTAAGATGAACTACTTTTGAATTTATTCCAAACCATGGTTCTTTGGGACCTTCTACTTCATCACCGTCATGGGAGATCTATTCAATAGGTATACAATTGTGAACATTCCCTCAACCAAAAACCTATTTGGAATAGACTTGTTGTGCAACATACACCTAGCCATATTTGTGATAGTACAATTTTTCCTCTCAACCACTACATTTTTTTGTGGAGTGTAAAACCTTACAACTCATCATGGTTGATGCATGACATGAGAATATTGTCGAATCAATGTAAGGATTCATTGAGTTAATGTTCATAAGTAGATTATGTAAGTGTGCAAGAAGTTGTAACCAAATAGGCATGCACTACTATTGGGTCATAAAAATGTATATTTTAAACACCTAATTAGCCTACATTAATCATCAATCTAGGAGCGACTTTTTATTTCAAGAGTATACTCTATCTGAGGCTGCAATTAACAAAGAGTAATGCTATGAAGATGTAGTACAGAATTTTAAATACAAGAGTGAATGGATGCTTGTAAAGAAATCTAATTACAGTAACATAAATGGAAATGCTCTGAAATCTTAACTATATCAATCTGAAAACCATCGATCAGGGATACAGTAGTAGTAACTCCTTCCCTTAGAAATCAATGCAACTGAAATCACATGAAAGCAAGATAGCCAATCTGGGAACTTGGAAGTAGTAACCAGTGTCCTCTACAATTGGTGGTCTTGTTATTAAAGAAATCAAAATGAAAGAAAACTCAAACTACTTGTTGATGAAAATAACTGAAAGGAACTTCAAAGGCTAGAAAGGAACAACAAGTCATAATTCCTATGCATACACAATGACTATAACCAATCTATCTGCTAATCTGAAGCTATGAAACAGAAATGAACAATGAACAAAAATGGAATAGAAACATGAATTGAACAACAATTGTAAACATAACGCAATCAAACAACTAATCTCAATACTCCAATCCTATCGACAGCCAATACTACACAACAGTCAATTATAACAAATCATAAACCAATAAAACAACAACTAGAATTGAATATAGAACAACAAAGCTTTGTAAAGATAGAACAGTGAATAAAAGTGAATACACTTCTTGCAAATGATAAAACAGTAATGCATTTCGTTAATGCTTCACAATGAATATGTATTCAATCCAAAATCAATCAATCAAACTCTGTAATCATAATAAACTTAATTGCGACTTCACACAACAGTAAGCAAAGATTAGAATTACAAATAGCAGGGTGATTCCACCAGAGTTGGGCCCTTAGCACCAGTGAAACATTGCTGGGCTACTTCAGAACTTAAGAGATGAAATTAAATGAGTCTTTGATATTAATCGAACATAAAATATTACAGCAACCGCTCTCTTAAAGCTGAAAGTCAATAAAACACAACATTACAGAGGAAATGTTTTGAATACAAGAATTTCCAACCCCCTTAATCACTAAATGCGTTGCCTTATATATCAGACCCTGAAGGACAAGAGGAGGAATAAGATGAGATTTGAACACTGATGGGATTCACTTCGCTTCGTTTAGTTATCATCTAGTTTACTTTGACCGAAGCTGAGATGTCCCCTTCCTTTTCTTAGCAATGTGTTCGAATTTCCTTGTCCTAGGCAGTATTTAGTTTAACGATGGAGGAACAGCAGTTGCATTCATATCAGCTTCGCCTTTGGTACAGCTGTCCACTTCGTCCAATTCCTGTTTTTGCCAACAAAAAGAAATCTTTAGTCATCTTTTTACAATAAACATAAAACTTTCCAATTCTACCATAATTATTATAATAAATTACCTTTCTAAGGTAAAAAGGATTATGTCTATAGTAAAAGAATGAGAAAATACACAATGATTTCATACCTTTTCCACTGCCGAACATACCCCCCAACTAAATCTTTTTCATGTCCTCATGAAAACTATAGTTCACATGGAGATTAGTTAAAGAATAAGTCAGATAAGGTTTGTCATCAAAAGGCCTAAAACCAGGCAGTGCAGCTAATGCTTCAAAAACATGCTCTGTATTTCTTTGGGGAGTTCGTAAATGGCTTTGTAGTCCGAAGTAGGATACCATGCAATGGGGCTTCGAAACCTACACCCTAGCCAGAATGGTCCTTCTTTTAAAATGATATGACTATAGGAAACCAAGCGGTCTGTAGCTAGCCCAAAGTTTTTATAATTAAATGGTTCTCTATTTTGCACATTCTGATTAGAAATTCTCCATTGGACCTTAGCTGCTATGTAAGCTTGGTTTCTAATAGATATGAAATAATATGTGCCATTCAAGATAATCGATTTATGGACAGGCCCCAATGCTTGTATAACACCTTCCTTTGTCATCAATATTTTCTGCCTAGCCCAAAATTGAAATGGGTCCTGAGGTTCACTCCTAACCCACAAATCTAATTCATTTTCCTTCCTTTGAAAAGAATTATAGGCTTTAAGCCATTTTAACTAATTAACAACAAAGGAAATGATTGCCTGGTGTTGGACATCTCCCACAAAAGGGCTAGGGTTTGACTCACCATCATTTTCAAGTATTAGGTTATGCAAATAAAACTCACACAAAAGGCGTTGTACCTTTACCCCATAAATTTTGCTGCATGATACAAAGTCATCTATAGTTTTTAGCTCTGTAGATTTCCCAGCCCTAACTACCTTAATATTTAGCTGTAAATATCTTTCTAATAAAAATAAAGCATAGTTTTTGGCAGGGCATCTACAGGCTAAGACATCAATGTACAATGTGCAGAGAGTGTCCATTCGTTTGTAGGCTAATTTTAATTGATTCATTACTTTTTCATCCTTTTCCTCTGCTTTTTGACACTTTTCGTGAGCTTCAGCTTCTGCTTCATGGATAGTCTTCATCTGTTGCTGCAACTCTTGATATATCTTCCTAGGGACAATGTCTTCTTCCAACCTTTGCCTTTCTATTCGAGCCTGTGCCAACTCCTCTTGGAGTTTGGCTAGTGTAGGGTCACTAAAAGTATGCTGACTACTAGCTTGCATGTTTTCACTTGAAGTGGGTCCCTCTGGAACATCTTGTGTTGGAACAGCTATTTGTTGTTCCGTATCTCCATAATTAGGCTCAGGCATAGCTTCTGCAACTTGGGGGTTCCTATTAGTAGCCACTCTTCTCTTTTTCGAAGCTCGCTTGGTAGCTATGCTTCTTCTCTTGGGGGATTTTTTAGGAATTTGTTTCATTCTAAGAACCCTAATGGTTTTCCTGAGTTGTTCCACGAGTCTGTGAAGCTTGATTCATTCCCTGCGAAGCTTTTCAATCTCAGTTACTTTCTTCCTCTTTTTTAATGGAACAAATGTTCCTTTATCTGAACCTGTTTGGTCAGCATGGTTTTGGTTCATATCAGCCTTGCCTTCAGTTAGGTTCTCTTCTTGGTCTTCTGCTTGGGGTTCTCCTTCAACATTCATATGCCCTTGGCTAAATTCTTCGGGAATCATACCCTCAATTGACTCTGCAATCCCCTGAGAACTTTCAGGTTGGGATATTGCTTTGGTGTTCTCCTTTTCTTGTTCATGCTCTTCAGGGGAAGAAACCCTAACGACTTTATTGCCTTGTTAGGGTTTGCTTTTTCATTCAGCATTTCTTCAACTGTTTCTTTGTCAACAGCAGAGTGCTCTGGAAACTGATTAATATCAATGTTAAGGTCCAAAGGGCTATGAGGCTACACATATTCACTCATACTGGCCAGAATTTGGGCCAGTTGGTCTTCCCTTAAAGGGCTTCGTGGTGAACTTACAGTAGTATTTTCAGGAGGCTCCGTTCCTTCTCTTTCAATGCTATGATTGTCTTTGTCCTCCTCACAGGTATGATAGCATCCTTCTTCCTCATCCGAATATCAAATTTCTCCCTCAACTTCCTCTTCTTCACTATCTTCTTCTTCTCCACTGGTTTGTTTCTCACCACTTGCGTGGTGACTCATTTCTTCTTCATCTGAATAGAGAATTTCTCCATCCATTTCTCTATTCCTTCGATCGGACTTTATAACACAATTGCGGAAGTTTGTTCTTCCTCCAGTGCAGTTGTTGGGAAAAATACTGAGAGGGGGGGGGGGAATCAGTATTTACAGCATATTCAAACTTTTTACTTTTTCATGCTCTAAAACCCATACGCTACTTTGCTGAAGCCAACTAGCGTATACACGCGGATATCCTTCATGAAACTCGCGTATACCCAGAGATCTAATTATGCCATTGGTTCTTCACTTACATAATTCCATCATTCATTTATTAGATGTTCTATAAAAAGTAAACATGTGCAGTAAGAACAGAATAAACCATCACACAAAGCATCACACATGAACACCAGGATTTTTAGGTGGAAACCCAAGTCGGGAGAAAACCACCGCTGCAGTTGCTCAGCCGTCAATATTTTATTATAGAGAAAAATCTTACAACATATGTGCTGGTACGGGACTCTACCGGCCACGCGGAGGCACCCACCTACGCTCGTTGACCTCTCTGGAAGGGGCTCCAGCCCCTGACTGCGTTTGAGGCTCTCACAGGAAGGGAGCTCAGCCCCACGATCCTAGTTTACTAGCCTCACATGGAAGGGCTGGAAGGGAGCTCGAGCCCCCTGATCTCGTTTACCAGCCTCACCTGGAAGGGAGCTACAACCCCCTGACTGAAGGCTACAACCCTCAGCACCTCTATGGACCACGTTTCATCAATTTTCACACTGGATCCAAAGCTTTCTTTAGGACACCACTTGCAGGCCACATTTCATCATATTTTCATACTGGACCCACTCCATACTTTTAAGCACAGTCAACCATGAAACAGATACATATAACTCACTGACAGATATTAGTAAACCAGTAGAACAGATCAGAAATTTCTTACCACAGTCTTCAGCAAACCCTAGTTTTCATACGCGCTTTTCCTTCATTGATGTCGCGTATATATGCGCTTACGTTCACATAAACCACCATATACCTTTGTACATATTTCATTGCGCATACGTGCTTTCTCTTCATTGAAGCTGCGTATATACGCGCTTCCTCTACGGCGAACTCGCGTATAGATCTTCAACCATTATAGAGCAGCATACTTCTTCAGATCAGATATTCAGTTCAGAGTTCCCCTTTTACTTCAGATAGATGTTCGCCTCATTTCAGATCTAAGCCTTCCATAAGCAGATCTAGCAGATACAAGTACATTTCAGATCTAGATCCCCTTCTTCATCATTGGTGCATCATACATTCAGATCTATCATCCAACTGTAACCCTTTCCATTCAGATATACTTCAGAGAGAAGTATTCATTCAAGCTTAGACATCTTGCACCCACACTCCTGATTTGCACAATGAATTTCTTCTCTTTATATAGGTTTACCCTTTTTCAATACCATGAGCCCCTTTTTTCAATACCATGAGCCAAAACAATACCATGAGCCCAAAACTACATTACTTCCGATGGTATTCCTGGACGGGGTCATTTAGACGAATCATTACCCAATACAATGGGTCAATACCATGGTGGTTACCCCTGGTTTTGCACTTTATGAGTGCTTTTTCCCATACGCGACTTGGAATGTTGTTTCCCGCGTGCATACGCGACTTCCCCTAGATAGATCCGCGTATGCCTTGAGACATACTCTTTTCACCATAGATTTAGCATATGCTGAATTCCTTTCTTCATTTCCTTCTGTACTTATTGTAGATACATCAGATTTAGTTCATCAAGACATATTCTATCAAGCACGACTTCATCAAGTAAGTTGTCATCATCTTCATCAAGTGGGTTGCCATTCAAAGGACAACACTTAGCATCATATTGCTAACAAACATCATATCATATCAAATTTACATCATTTACCAAGTCCATCAGGTCAAGACAAACTTCATCAGGTGGATTGCCATCAAGGACAACACATGCCAACAATCTCATGTCTTCATCTTCATTCAGTGGGTTTCCATCAAGGACAACACTCTGCATCATATTGACAACAATCTCCCCCTTTGGACTTGATGGCAACCACGATGGTGTTTGATCACCACAACAGATAGGTACATTAAGAATACAATGATACCATGTCACTCTCCTCATTCTTTCTCTTCATTCAAACACCATGTCACTCTCCCCCTTTGACATCAAGGGCAAAGGGCGGATCAACAATCAACATACTCTCCCCCTTTTCTCCGCATGTGGAAGAAGGGTTCTGTAGATCTGATATATATTGAAGTGACCAAGCTCCCCTAAGTTCATGATGAATCTTCAAACATGATTTCCAATGGAGTACATGACTCTATGAATTTCCTATCACCAAAGACTCCTACTTACATCAAATATCCAACAAAGTGGATTTACATATAAGACTCAAGTACCCAACCAAGTGGGTTTACATATCTTAACTCAGCTACCCAACCAAGTGGGTTTACAAAATTTGACTCAGCTACCCAACCAACTGGGTTTACAAATTTAACAAGTCCTTTACATGACTGAATATTACAATTTTACATCATGGGTCTCAACAAGACCTTTTCACCAAAATATAAATATGACCATTTATGACCAACACCAGAAAGTCCTCAAGAAAGAGAACATATTTCAGAACCATCATAATGCCAACAATGCATTATACTCAGCAAGACTAGGGCTCCCCTTGAAAATGTGCATCCAAAAATCCTTTAAATATGACTAAGGCTCCCCCTTAGTTTGTGCACCCTGAACACTTTCACCAACAAATCATCAAAAAATCTTCATCAAATCACTAGAAATAGAATTATGAGAACTGGAACACCACCTGAGATACTAGACAATATCAGAGATACCAAACAGCACTGCAGCTATGCTGAGGAGAGCTGACTCCAAACTGAAAAATGTCAGCAATCAGACATACGTGGTTTTTTGTGCATGAACTCGCGTATATACGTGACTGTGTTTCAGGAAACCCGCATATCCAATTCCATCTTCTAAATTTTAACCAGATCTGATCCTCTGTGAGAAAAAGACAGTGTTCAGCTTCTTTTGAATGCTTCCCTGGACTATAGATAGATAGAACAGCGCAGTTGTGTCTTCAAGCATCATCCAACGGTTGTAGCATAAGCACATTAGTAACCAAGCCTTCATATTCTTTGCAGCATCAATACAATCTTTCCAAGAGATATTACCATACAACATCTTCAAATATGTGTCAAGAAATCATCCATGTGGTCCAATATCATCAAGATCTTCAAGATTTAACATGAAGTAACATATGTAGGAAAAAGATCTCAACCATAGTAACAAAGCTCTGCATGATTTATTTCTGAATGAAACGACTTCCAACACAAAAGATACTTTTAAGTAAACCGGGATCAAAATCTCATCATAATAAACCATGTACCAAGTCATCATTAAGCATGAGTATCACAATGACCAAGAATAAGCAGTCATATTTCCAACAATGCAATCATTAGAATTCAACCTGCTACTCCCCTTGCACTAGTGCTCCTCCTTAAGTAGTGCAACCTGAATACCTTTATCAGCAAGTCATCAGCAACAATCTCTGCATGATCTGTCCTTATCTATGATATATAAGACTTTCATCTCAGCAATGAATACTCTTCATCATCAAGCAACCAGGACTCATCCATAATCTTCAACATAAGTAACCAAGTATCATGTCATCATTATTTAAAAATGAGAAATTAAGCTGATATAGAGTCAATAATACAGTTATTAACAATTAGACTGTTACTCCCCCTGAGCCTCTGCTCCAGATCTTCAGCTAGCATATAAATTCTCTTATCATCAATGCATACGCGACTGTGTCTGATGAAACTCGCGTGTATACGTGACTTTTGTTAATATAACCCGCGTATGGAAAGTGAAGCATAGAGAATTTTCATCTTCCTTCATTTCCTCCTGAGTTTGTACCTCCTGTACCTGTCCTTTCCACATCAGATGCGCTGTCAGAAGTAAACATAACCAGAATAATCAAATCAACCATGAGAGTCATCATGCATTGCTCCCCCTGTGATGATACATTACTAAATCTCATAATGTATCCCACATCATTCTTGCAGTCAATAATAAAAGTCAGTTTCAGAAGCGGATGACTGCAGTAGGGTCAGAATTCCCTACGTTTCTGATCGGTTCTCCATCTTTTTCCAAACTTGCTTGAACTTCCTAACTGTGTGCTGAAATTTGTCCACTTTCTCAGATCTGTTCAACCTGCATTCCTTTTCTACATGTCCATACTTGTTACATAAATAACATCTCATGTGTCCAGAGAAATAAGCATAAGAATCATAATGAGTATTTCTAATCTTCCTCCTTTTACAATCAGCTGCTTTATGTTCATACTTGTTACATGAAAAACAATATCCCTTGAAGAAACCAGAGTACCTTTCTATGTAGGAACTGTTTGTTTGAGGCTGAAATGATCTGCTCCTGCAATTTTCTGCAACATGCCCATGATTATGACATTTAAAGCATTCAACTTTATTGACTGATTTCCTTTGAGATTTCATCATTGTTGGTTGACCTTTTGTCTCTTTCAACACTTCAGGTTTTGCATTGTCATCCTCTGAAGTTTTAGCACTTCCTTGTGAGCTAGCTTCTCCTTTAACAGTTTCTTGGAAACCAAGACCAAGTTTGATAGCAGGAGACCTTTGATTACTCAGAATGTTGTCCAAAATGTTAGTACTATCTTGAAACCTCAAAAGTTTAACCTTTTCTTCTAATTTACCTTTGAGAATTTTTACCTCAACCTCCGAGGCTTGACATTGCTTTGTCATGCTTTCTTCTTTCATTCTTCCATCTTCTACTTGATCCTTCAGATTTAGAATCTCTTCTTTCAACCAATTTTCGTTTTCTTCACATGTTTGTTGTAGCTCTTCATTCCTCTTATTTGATTTTTCCAGATCTTCTTTGAGAGAGATGATTTCTTCTTCAAGGCCTTCCTTTTCAAATGTTTGTAGAGGTTCCTCATTCTTCTTACTTGATGCTTCAAGATCTGCTTGCAGAGAGATGATTGCAGCTTCAAGTCCTTCATTCTTCTTGCTTGATTTTTCGAGATCTGCATTTTGATTGTTGATTTCCGATTCTAGTTCTTTAATTCGATTGGATGCATCAGTATGAAACCTTTGATACTTTTCCACCTGTCCATTCAGCATTTCTATTTGATCTTTCATTTGAGAGATCATCTCATTGTAGATAGAATATTTCTTATCAGTTTCCTTTTGTTGTTCTTCAACTTTTATATTGATAGCTTCTTCTAGATCCACAACTTTACTTTCACTATCTTCACCATTCATTGTACCAATGAGACAATCAGGACCCCAATCACTATCTGATTCAATTTCTGCTAACCATGTTTTCTGAGAGATCTCCTTGTTTCGAGTAGACTTCTTCTTTTGCTTCTTTGCCATGAGCACTTTTAGATCATGGTCAAAATCTTCTTCATCTTCACTGGACACTTCATCATCATCTTCATTTGCATAGAAACTCTTCCTCTTTTCAAATTGTTTCCCTTTACCATGTTTTTCTCTATAAGGACATTTAGCAGCATAGTGAGCAACTTTTCCGCACTCAAAACATTTGAAGGGAAGCTTACCTTTGAATCTTCCAGTGCCTAGTTGGAGTTTTCTCACAAAATTCGCTTCTTCCTCTTTGGATATATATCTGGTTTCTTTGACAACTTCCTTTTCCTTTCCTTTTGCAGACACCTTAAAAGCAGCTTTTCTGATTTGAGAAGGACCTCCTTGTCTCATTTCAAAAGTAGTCAAAATACCATGTAATTGAACAATAGTAAGAGTTTGCAGATCTTGCCTTTCTTCAATAGCTGACACTTTAGAATCAAATCTTGAAGTCAAGGATCTTAAGACTTTTTCTACCAGAGTAGTATCAGTTATGTTTTCACCCAAATTTCTCATCCGATTTACAATATCATCTAGACGGAGAAAGAAACTGGCAACACTTTCATCACTATGCATCTTCAAATTTTCATATTCAATTCTAAGAGTTTGGAGTTTTGCACTTTTTACCTTTGTGTCTCCTTCATAGCTTAGAATGATTTTGTCCCATATTTATTTTGTTGAATGTAGCTGCATCACTTTAGCAAATTCTGATTCAGACATGCTTCCTAATAAGACATTCACTGCTTTGGCATTGATTTCATACTTCTTTCTTTCAGCAACATCAGTAGGAATACTTGCCGGGTATTGATAACCTTCTTCCACGATTGCCCATACATCCGCACCAAGACTTTGCAGATATGCTTTTGTTCGTACCTTCCAGAATATCAGATTGCTTCCATTGAATAGAGGTGGCTTTATAGACATTACTCCTTCAAGACTTCCCATTGCGACGAATCTCCTTCAAGCGATCAAGCTTCTGCAGAAGAACCTGCTCTGATACCAATTGTTGGGAAAAATACTGAGAGGGGGGGTGAATCAGTATTTACAGCATATTCAAAACTTTTCTTTCATGCTCTAAAACCCATACGCTACTTTGTTGAAGCCAACTAGCGTATACACGCGGATATCCTTCATGAAACTCGCATATACCCAGAGATCTAATTATGCCATTAGTTCTTCACTTACATAATTCCATCATTCATTTATTAGATGTTCTATAAACAGTAAACATGTTCAGTAAGAACAGAATAAACCATCACACAAAGCATCACACATGAACACCAGGATTTTTAGGTGGAAACCCAAGTCGGGAGAAAACCACCGCTGCAGTTGCTCAGCCTTCAATATTTTATTATAGAGAAAACATCTTACAACATATGTGCTGGTGCAGACTCCTACCAGCATGTAGGCACCCACCTGCGCTCGTTTACCAGCCTCTCCTGGAAGGGAGCTCCAACCCCCTGACTCGTTTACCAGCCTCTCCTGGAAGGGAGCTACGACCCCCTGCTCTCGTTTACCAGCCTCACCTGGAAGGGAGCTACGACCCCCTGATCTCGTTTACCAGCCTCACCTGGAAGGGAGCTACCACCCCCTGACTGAAGGCTACAACCCTCAGCACCACCTTGGACCACGTTTCATCAATTTTCACACTGGATCCAACAACTTCAATAGAACACAACTTGCAGGCCACATTTCATCATATTTCCAGACTGGACCCTTTCCATACTTTTAAGCATAAACATACATCACCAACAGATACATATCAACACAGATCAGATAGCAGAAACACAGCAGAACAGATCAGATATTTCATACCCCTTGCTTCAGCAAACCCTAGTTTGCATACGCGTTTTTACTTCACTGATGTCGCGTATATACGCGCTTCCGTCCACACAAACCAGCGTATACCTCAGTGTATATTTTATTGCGCATACGCGCTTTCTCTTCGCTGAAGCCGCATATATACGCGCTTCCTCCGCGGCGAAGTAGCGTATAGATCTTCAATCATTACAGAGCAGCATACTTCATCAGATCAGATATTCAGTTCATATCTACCCTTTTGCTTCAGACAGATGTTCGCCTAGATGCTCGCCTCATCACAGATCTAAGCCTTCCATAATCAGATCTAGCAAATACAAGAGCAATTCAGATCTAGATCCCCTTCTTCATCATTGGTGCATCATACATTTAGATTTATCATTCAAGTGTAACCCTTTCCATTCAGATATACTTCAGAGAGAAGTATTCATTCAAGCTCAGACATCTTGCACCCACACTCATGATTTGCACAATGAATTTCTTCTCTTTATATAGGTTTACCCTTTTTCAATACCATGAGCCCCTTTTTCAATACCATGAGCCAAACAATACCATGAGCCCAAAACTACATTACTTCCGATGGTATTCCTGGACGGGGTCATTTAGACGAATCATTACCCAATACAATGGGTCAATACCATGGTGGTTACCCCTGGTTTTGCACTTTATGAGTGCTTTTTCCCATACGCGACTTGGAATGTTGTTTCCCGCGTGCATACGCGACTTCCCCTAGATAGATCCGCGTATGCCTTGAGACATACTCTTTTCACCATAGATTTAGCATATGCTGAATTCCTTTCTTCATTTCCTTCTGTACTTATTGTAGATACATCAGATTTAGTTCATCAAGACATATTCTATCAAGCACGACTTCATCAAGTAAGTTGTCATCATCTTCATCAAGTGGGTTGCCATTCAAAGGACAACACTTAGCATCATATTGCTAACAAACATCATATCATATCAAATTTACATCATTTACCAAGTCCATCAGGTCAAGACAAACTTCATCAGGTGGATTGCCATCAAGGACAACACATGCCAACAATCTCATGTCTTCATCTTCATTCAGTGGGTTTCCATCAAGGACAACACTCTGCATCATATTGACAACAATCTCCCCCTTTGGACTTGATGGCAACCACGATGGTGTTTGATCACCACAACAGATAGGTACATTAAGAATACAATGATACCATGTCACTCTCCTCATTCTTTCTCTTCATTCAAACACCATGTCACTCTCCCCCTTTGACATCAAGGGCAAAGGGCGGATCAACAATCAACATACTCTCCCCCTTTTCTCTGCATGTGGAAGAAGCGTTCTGTAGATCTGATATATACTGAAGTGACCAAGCTCCCCTGAGTTCATGCTGAATCTTCAAACATGATTTCCAATGGAGTACATGACTCTATGAATTTCCTATCACCAAAGACTCATACTTACATCAAATATCCAACCAAGTGGATTTACATATAAGACTCAAGTACCCAACCAAGTGGGTTTACATATCTTAACTCAGCTACCCAACCAAGTGGGTTTACAAAATTTGACTCAGCTACCCAACCAAGTGGGTTTACAAATTTGACAAGTCCTTTACATGAATGAATATTACAATTTTACATCATGGGTCTCAACAAGACCTTTTCACCAAAATATAAATATGACCATTTATGACCAACACCAGAAAGTCCTCAAGAAAGAGAACATATTTTAGAACCATCATAATTCCAACAATGCATTATACTTAGCAAGACTAGGGCTCCCTCTGAAAATGTGCATCCAAACATCCTTTCCATATGACTAAGGCTCCCCCTTAGTTTGTGCATCCTGAACACTTTCACCAACAAATCATCAAAACATCTTCATCAAATCACTAGAAATAGAATTATGAGAACTGGAACACCACCTGAGATACCAGACAGTATCAGAGATACCAAACAGCACTACAACTGTGCTAAGGAGAGCTGACTCCAAACTGAAAAATGTCAGCAATCAGACATACGCGGTTTTCTATGCATGAACTCGCGTATATACACGACTGTGTTTCAGGAAACCCACGTATCCAATTCCATCTTCTAAATTTTAACCAGATCTGATCCTCTGTGAGAAAAAGATAGTGTTCAGCTTCTTTTGAATGCTTCCCTGGACTACAGATAGATAGAACAGTGCAGTTGTGTCTTCAAGCATCATCCAACGGTTGTAGCATAAGCACATTAGTAACCAAGCCTTCATATTCTTTGCAGCATCAATACAATCTTTCCAAGAGAGATTATCATACCAAAACAACATCTTCAAATATGTGTCAATCAATCATCCATGTGGTCCAATATCATCAAGATCTTCAAGATTTAACATGAAGTAACATATGTAGGCAAAAGATCTCAACCATAGTAACAAAGCTCTGCATGATTTATCTTTGAATCAAACGACTTCCAACTCATCCATGTGTGAACACAAAAGATACTTTTCAGTAAACCGGGATCAAAATCTCATCATAATAAACCATGTACCAAGTCATCATTAAGCATGAGTATCACAATAACCAAGAATAAGCAGTCATATTGCCAACAATGCAGTCATTAGTATTCAACCTGCTGCTCCCCCTGAACTAGTGCTCCTCCTTAACTAGTGCAACCTGAATACCTTTATCAGCAAGTCATCAGCAACAATCTCTGCATGGGTTGCCCTTATCTCCGAATTATAGGACTTTCATCTCATGAATACTCTTCATCAACAAGCAAACAGAACTCATCCACAATCTTCAACACAAGAAACCATGTATCATATCATCATTATTTAGAACTGAGAAACTAAGCTGATACAGAGTCAATAATACAGTTATTAACAATCAGACTGATGCTCCCCCTGAACCTCTACTCCAGATCTTCAGCTAGCATATAAATTCTCTTATCATCAATGCATACGCGACTGTGTCTGATGAAACTCGCGTGTATACGCGACTTTTGTTAATATAACCCGCGTATGGAAAGTGAAGTATAGAAAATTTTCATCTTCCTTCATTTCCTCTTGAGTTTGTACCTCCTGTACCTGTCCTTTCCACATCAGATGCACTGTCAGAAGTAAACATAACCAGAATAATCAAATCAACCATGAGAGTCATCATGCATTGCTCCCCCTGTGATGATACATTACTAAATCTCATAATGTATCCCACATCATTCCTGCAGTCAATAAGAAAAGTCAGCTTCAGAAGCGGATGACTGCAGTAGGGTCAGAATTCCCTATGTTTCTGATCGGTTCTCCATATTTTTCCGAACTTGCTTGAACTTCCTAACTGTGTGCTGAAAGTTGTCCACTTTCTCAGATCTGTTCAACCTACATTCCTTTTCTACATGTCCATACTTGTTACAGAAATAACATCTCATGTGTCTAGAGAAATAAGCATAAGAATCATAATGAGTATTTCTAATCTTCCTCCTTTTACAATCAGCTGCTTTATGTCCATACTTGTTACATGAAAAACAATATCCCTTGAAGAAACTAGAGTACCTTTCTATGTAGGAACTATTTGTTTGAGGCTGAAATGATCTGCTCCTGCAATTTGCTGCAACATGCCCATGATTATGACATTTAAAGAATTCAACTTTATTGACTGATTTCCTTTGAGATTTCATCATTGTTGGTTGACCTTTTGTCTCTTTCAACACTTCAGGTTTTGCATTGTCATCCTCTGAAGTTTTAGCACTTCCTTGTGAGCTAGATTTTCCTTTAACAATTTCTTGGAAACCAAGACCAAGTTTGATAGCAGGAGACCTTTGATTACTCAGAATGTTGTCCAAAATGTTAGTACTATCTTGAAACCTCAAAATTTTAACATTTTCTTCTAATTTACCTTTGAGAATGTTTACCTCAACCTCCAAGGCTTGACATTGCTTTGCCATGCTTTCTTCTTTCATTCTTCCATCTTCTACTTGATCCTTCAGATTTAGAATCTCTTCTTTCAACCAATTTTAGTTTTCTTCACATGTTTGTTGCAGCTCTTCATTCCTCTTATTTGATTTTTCCAGATCTTCTTTGAGAGAGATGATTTCTGCTTCAAGGCCTTCCTTTTCAAATGTTTGTAGAGGTTCCTCATTCTTCTTACTTGATGCTTCAGGATCTGCTTGTAGAGAGATGATTGCAGCTTCAAGTCCTTCATTCTTCTTGCTTGATTTTTCGAGATCTGTATTTAGATCGTTGATTTCTGCTTCTAGTTCTTTAATTCGATTGGATGCATAAGTATGAAACCTTTGATACTTGTCCACCTGTCCATTTAGCATTTCTATTTGATCTTTCATTTGAGAGATCATCTCATTGTAGATAGAATCTTTCTTATCAGTTTCCTTTTGTTGTTCTTCAACTTTTATCTTGATAGCTTCTTCTAGATCCACAACTTTACTTTCACTATCTTCAACATTCATTGTACCAATGAGACAATCAGGACCCCAATCACTATCTGATTCAATTTCTGCTAACCATGTTTTCTGAGAGATCTCCTTGTTTCGAGTAGACTTCTTCTTTTGCTTCTTTGCCATGAGCACTTTTAGATCATGGTTAAAATCTTCTTCATCTTCACTGGACACTTCATCATCATCTTCATTTGCATAGAAACTCTTCCTCTTTTCAAATTGTTTCCCTTTACCATGTTTTTCTCTATAAGGACATTTAACAGCATAGTGACCAACTTTTCCACACTCAAAACATTTGAAGGGAAGCTTACCTTTGAATCTTCCAGTGCCTAGTTTGAGTTTTCTCACAAAATTCACTTCTTCCTCTTCGGATATATAGCTGGTTTCTTTGAAAACTTCCTTTTCCTTTCCTTTTGTAGACACCTTAAAAGCAGCTTTTCTGATTTGAGAAGGACCTCCTTGTCTCATTTCAAAAGCAGTCAAAATACCATGTAATTGAACAATAGTAAGAGTTTGCAGATCTTACCTTTCTTCAATAGCTGACACTTTAGAATCAAATCTTGAAGTCAAGGATCTTAAGAATTTTTCTACCAGAGTAGTATCAGTTATGGTTTCACCCAAATTTCTCATCCGATTTACAATATCATCTAGACGGAGAAAGAAACTGGCAACACTTTCATAACTATGCATCTTCAAATTTTCATATTCAATTCTAAGAGTTTGGAGTTTTGCACTTTTTACCTTTGTGTCTCCTTCATAGCTCAGAATGATTTTGTCCCATATTTCTTTTGCTGAATGTAGCTGCATCACCTTAGCAAATTCTGATTCAGACATGCTTCCTAGCAAGACATTTACTGCTTTGGCATTGGTTTCATACTTCTTCCTTTCTGCTGCATCAGTAGGAATACTTGCCGGGTATTGATAACCTTCTTCCACGATTGCACATACATCCGCACCAAGACTTTGCAGATATGCTTTTGTTCGTACCTTCCAGAATATCAGATTGCTTCCATTGAATAGAGGTGGCTTTATAGACATTACTCCTTCTTGACTTCCCATTGCGACGGATCTCCTTTGAGCGATCAAGCTTCTGCACAAGGACCTGCTCTGAAACCAATTGTTGGGAAAAACACTGAGAGGGGGGGGTGAATCAGTATTTACAGCATATTCAAACTTTTTAATTTTTCATGCACTAAAACCCATACGCTACTTTTCTGAAGCCAACTAGCGTATACACGCGGATATCCTTCATGAAACTCGCGTATACCCAGAGATCTAATTATGCCATTAGTTCTTCACTTACATAATTCCATAATTCATTTATTAGATGTTCTATAAACAGTAAACATGTGCAGTAAGAACAGAATAAACCATCACACAAAGCATCACACATGAACACCAGGATTTTTAGGTGGAAACCCAAGTCGGGAGAAAACCACCGCTGCAGTTGCTCAGCCTTCAATATTTTATTATAGAGAAAAAATATTACAACATATGTGCTGGTGCAGACTCTACCAGCACGCAGGCACCCACCTGCGCTCATTTACCAGCCTCTCCTGGAAGGGAGCTCCAACCCCCTGACTCGTTTACCAGACTCTCCTGGAAGGGAGCTACGACCCCCTGCTCTCGTTTACCAGCCTCACCTGGAAGGGAGCTACGACCCCTGATCTCGTTTACCAGCCTCACCTGGAAGGGAGCTACTACAACCTGACTGAAGGCTACAACCCTCAGCACCTCTATGGACCAAGTTTCATCAATTTTCACACTGGATCCAAATCTTTCTTTAGGACACCACTTGCAGGCCACATTTAATCATATTTTCATACTAGACCCACTCCATACTTTGAAGCACAGTCAACCATGAAACAGATACATATAACTCACTGACAGATATTAGTAAACTAGCAAAACAAATCAGACATTTCTTACCATAGTCTTCAGCAAACCCTAGTTTGCATACGCACTTTTCCTTCACTGATGTCGCGTATATACGCGCTTACGTTCACATAAACCAGCGTATACCTCTGTACATATTTCATTGCGCATACGCGCTTTCTCTTCATCGAAGCTGCGTATATACGTGCTTCTTCTGCGGCGAACTAGCGTATAGATCTTCAACCATTATAGAGCAGCATACTTCTTCAGATCAGATATTCAATTTAGAGTTCCCATTTTACTTCAGACAGATGTTCGCCTCATTTCAGATCTAAGTCTTCCATAAGTAGATCTAGCATATACAAGTACATTTCAGATCTAGATCCCCTTCTTCATCATTGGTGCATCATACATTCAGATCTATCATCCAACTATAACCCTTTCCATTCAGATATACTTCAGAGAGAATTATTCATTCAAGCTTAGACATCTTGCACCCACACTCCTGATTTGCATAATGAATTTCTTCTCTTTATATAGGTTTACCCTTTTTCAATACCATGAGCCCCTTTTTTCAATACCATGAGCCAAAAAAATACCATGAGCCCAAAACTACATTACTTCCGATGGTATTCCTAGACGGGGTCATTTAGATGAATCATTACCCAATAAAATGGGTCAATACCATGGTGGTTACCCATGGTTTTGCACTTTATGAGCGCTTTTTCCCATACGCGACTTGGAACGTCGTTTCCCGCGTGCATAC